>JBBEEQ010000018.1:15335041-15800101 GCA_037950945.1 Hypolimnas misippus
ATTCATGTCGAGTTTGGCGGTGAAGGAAAACATTGCAAACCTGCATGTGCCGGGAGAAATTCTGACACATGTATATCCACCAACCCGCAGTGGAGCAGCGTGGTGGATTAAGCTCTAAACCTTCTCCTTAATAGGAGAGGAGGCTTTAGCCCAGCAGTGGGACATCTACAGGCTGTTACTTTTTACTACTAATTTTCTAAGAGAGTGTGGTACTGATCCGGCCGAGCCGGTTCGTATACGAGCAGCCAATGATGGCTATTGAGCAAATAAAATAAATGAGTTTTATTTTAATTTTCATAAATTGTAACCGAATTTCAACCACTTAAATTCTGTTAACCACTGAACCATACGGGATAAACACTAAACCTTTTCTTTTAACATCATATACATTTCGTAACAACAATTGTTTGTGGTTGTAATGGAGTAGTTGAGTGTGTTTGATTGTACACAAGCAATATTACTTCGCTCCGTGCAATGTTCTCCGAGCCTCGTTTTCACTGTTAGCTACATTATTATTGGCTACATTCCTGCCCAGGGCTTTTCCCGTGGGGATTTGGTTTGCGTACAATTTTTTTGGGGGTTAATATTTTGAATGATAAAGAATGAGTTACGCTTTACGTTGATAAATATTTATACAGACTTAGTGGCCTTGCCATGAAATTAACAGAGAAATATTTATTTATGTTCAATTGTTCTCCATACAAACTGTCATCCCTTTCACGCTTTAGTATCCTATTTTCACGAATAAAAGTACTATATGTCTTTCTTCAAGATTCAACCTATGTATATATTATATAAATTGATAACAATTTATTCAGCGGTTTAGGAGTGAAAAGTCTACAAACAAAGAGATCACAGAGTTATTTGCAGTATGTAATGTACATTTATATTTCAATAACAATTTGTGTAACGACAATATTACTAATATAACAATATAATAAATATTTAACAATTATCTACGTTTCTTATAAATTTACTATATAACTAATATTATAAAAATCATGTTTTTTCTTAAATTTTCGCTTGGATATAAAATATTTCAATCTGATTTAAATTGCGAATACTAATTTAATTTCGACCACTTTTTATGGTTCACAGCTTGTGACTTTGTTTTAAATCATTTTAATGTATTTTGAAACTATACGAGTATATTATTAATATTAATAAATAATTATATCTATATATTACAATTATACTTTATAATTTTAGATTTATTACATTCATACTCTTTGACGTTTAAAATCTGTAAATCATTTTCAACGTTAACAAGCTCTTGAATTGAATTGTTGGCCGAGAGATACTCTCGCCTGTCATACTCAGCATAAACTGGTTGCTAGACAACGTCGTCCAAACTGTCATGTCATATTGATATATATTAATACGTGCCGAGAAAACTTAGTACCATTTTGAGCATATTAGGAGAGCACAAAGTCCAAATTTATATATAATGAGATTCTAACATAAAAATTTTTGTCCCCTACATCACACCCTTTACGTTTCATTTTTGGAACAAAAAGTAGCCTCTACCCTTCTCCAGGAGTTATTTTAGTACAAAAACCAGAAAATAACTGTAAAACGGCGTTTTGATAGTGAAAATTTTGAATGAGTGAGTCTCAGATAAGGTCGTTAATTCATTTAATGAAAACAAATAAAAACGCATCTCACTCAACAGCCCCCGTAAGATTTCATGATCCTGTGTCGGTTTCCGGAAACACACACAACACAAACACCCAGACCACAAATGGACGCTGATAAGCAATAATGTGTCAACCAACATGGACTTCATTTTGAGAAAATGGCGTCTAAAGATGTCAAACCTATTCTTACCTAATTTGTTTAATGAAGTTTTTATCCATCTTTTCTTTTCTCTTTTTTTAAAAGGTATTATGAATTAAAAGTAGATTGATATAGTTAATATATTATCTAATAAAAAGTTTTTCAAATATCTAAGATTATTCTATAAATTGCAAAATATGGAACGCACTTGAAATACGAAACAATTTTTAAGACTGTTTTTTCTGTACTTATTTAGTTTGTATTACTAGATTTTTTTGAATAATGTTGAACAGGTAATGCAGTATCAAAATACATCAATATCTCCGAATTTGACTTTTTGTGGGTTAACACATTATTGCTTATCAGCATTCAAATGGCTGTATGGCCAATATAGATGTTTTCTGTAAGCGGACTCGCACCCGCGACCGTTGACGCTTCGCTCGGTTGCAGTAACCACTGAACCAATCCGTCTATCAATGTGTGTTTATCGTTTGAAAATGACATGATTTTAATCACGACAACTAATCAGTCAGACGTCAATCAGTTAAGCACCAAAAAAGTAATTTTTCACACTCTTGTAGAATTGCTAATTTCCTTTACGCTGTTTTAGAATTCAAGCGGCGTTAGGTATATTGATACAGTAAGAGAGTTCTATTTCAAAAATCGTCGTTGTTCAATGGAAACGATCAAGCTACATGAAACCATATGTCGTTTTGTTTTCATCTTACTATTTTCGGGTTGTTCTCGAAGAGCAATACGCGTCTGATGTGAGACATTTGACTTACGCCTTTGAAGCTAATTGCACGTCAACTGGATCTTTTAATGAGCACAATTTAGCTTATATTAGCTCTGGATGTAACAGAGTGCATTGATCAAACGTTAGCTTTATTTGTAAGACAAAAATAGCTGTGGTTAAAAGTTTTGATACTAGTAGGACTTTAATATAGGGATTAATGTTAAGGTCTTTACAAGACTTTTTGTAAAGGAACCGACTTTAAAAGTAAAATGTGTAGTTTTGATTACTAGGATTACATATTTGTTTTAGTTATTTTGATTTTAAATCAAAGCTACTGAATCTATTTTGATGAAAATTCTATGGGAGCCGAGGTGGCCTAGTGGTTAGAACACGTCGATTTCAACCGATGATCGCGAAATTTGAGTTTATGCATGTGTCGGGAGAAATTCTACTATTCGAATAATAATTCAAATATTATGTATAAATGTGGAATTTGCTCAAGAAGGAATCTTTAAAATTAGTATTACAATATAATAAATGAAATCGTCAAGGCACTAAAAATATGTTTAAATAATTTTGTGACATATTTTATTATTTTTAAGCGAAAATTACACTTACAAGTTTTTCCTCTCCGACTGTCATAAAGATTTACGTAAGTTATTTTTCATTGTTTTATGCCTGAAAGAGTTTACTGTCAGTGCCTTATTTTTGACATACACAGCTTTCGTTATTACTCACCACTTCTAGGTTGCAGACTTGTATTATATCGCTCACGAGAGTAAAGTTCTTCTTTCTCTTTAGTGTAATTTTCGCCTTAGAATTTTAAAATTGAAATACAGACAGCCTAGACGAAGTCACGGCTAGCTGCTTACCTTAATAAATAAAGCGTAATAATTTGAAAGAGATTTTAATTATAGATTATAAAGATGAGTGGACGCTGGTTTCACGCAGGATAGTTATTTAAGTTAATTTACAACTTATAAAATATAATGGCATGTGCTAATAAATTCAAAAAAATCTATCAAATTTCTTGGCTGGTCTTCTTCCTAGACTATAAACCCTGAACTGGAAACTTTTCATTAATTAAATGACTCTTCACAGGAACTTTTAAACCTTCAAAACAAATAAAAAATATAGTAATAAATGAAAAACTACCATCAGTTCGGAATGTAGATTATATCGAGAAGAACCCGCGAGACGATTTAAAAATTCTGATAAAAATTAAATAAAGCATATTTTGATATGAGGAGAAACTGTCAATCATTGGTAATTGTTTATCAATAAAAATGTGAGTAATTATTTGTTTTTACGTAGTAAGTTTAAGAATCACGAGAGGGCAATCTATATAATTAAAAATCAATGTTTATAAGTCTGTCTTCTACAAGTTCTAAAAGCATGTATCGTATTGTGATGCCATTTTGGAAGGGTGTTCTGCAGATTACGAGGATTATCCTGGCCGAAAAATTCAGTACACTTTAGATGGTGTTGTAATACATGCCGATAGTGGTCATAAATGTTCTTCAATCTGAGATACTGTGGATACCGGTTAAAACAGTTACGAGTGAGATCTAATCCCAAATCTTAAAGGTTATGGGGAGTGCAATGCGATGGCATTGGCAATGCGATACATTTTGATACTTGATTTGTATATTTTTAGTACAAAAATCAGAAATCAACTGTTTAAATGTTGATTTTCGTAATTACCATCTTATCGCAAATGTAACGAATGCAGAAATGTCCAATATAAAATAACTGTACAGCTAGTTTATAAATAAATGTGTATCATTTTGATCTTCATTTTAGAAAATACGAGGGCAAATGACAGTTCTATGGAATGTGGCGAAATATTTTAATTTCCTATATAACGACCGCGTTACGACTGATCTTGTGTTATCAACTTTCCACTATAAATCTAAACTCATGTGTTATATAAACGTTATATATTTGAGGCGTCCGGCTGTCTGCTGCGAGATGAATGAATGAAGATTTGTTTTGAATATTAAATGGATGCTTTTGTTAATTTGAACGATATTTTTTTATATACAAATAGCGGGCGAATGTGCAGAGTCGCCGGATTTTAAGTGATGCGTTTTCGGCTTAAAATGGAGTGAGCGATGTAGGGAATGTGAAGTAAGGAAAGAAATGGGGGAATAGGTTAGGCTTACGGCTCTCTTTCTTTCAAAGTTCGAAACGCAAGCTAAAAGAACCACTTCACACCGATTTCTCGTGAGAATGTGGTACTGTGACAGTCGAGTCAGCCCATATAAGAGCTGTAGTGGGCTGAGCTCGAACACAGTATATTTTAAAAAGCTATAGTTTTTATGGCTCTGTTTTATTATATAAAATGTAAATATTTGTGCGTATATTATTAAGTATGTTAAGAAATAATAAATTTATATTTTTGTGAAAGTTTATTAGTTGGAAGTATTACGAAAACTGTATTAGAAGATACGCTACGCCAAAGACGTAGCGATTGTCGATGGCGTCACCAGACAACTTCACAAATATACATACATCTCCAAACGAGGAATTCATAATCTGAATTTCGGAAACTGCTCCAACGGTTTTCGTGTAGTATGCAGGGGCTTTTGTGGGTGATTAATCGATCTAGCTAGGTTTAATTTTAAGAATTTTACCTAATATCTTAATACCGACCAAAGCTTATTCATCTAGTAATGTTGTTTGTGTGTGCTCACTAGAGAGTGGCTAGACCGATTTGGCTAATTTTGGTCTTGAAATGTTTGTGTAAGTTCAGGGAAGATTTAATGTTGAGAATCAAAAATAATAAAGAAAATACTAAAAACGAACGTTTATATTTCCCTTAAAAATTGTTTTGTCACTTGGTTGTCAAATATGGTATAGGTGCGTTCAGAAGTTTGTCTGTTTTATAGCTGTATGAGGTCCAATCTTTTTGGCTGTTTCTTTTTTTGATCTCAAAATTGTTCTGTTTCAGAAATAAAAAAGTGTGTTGCATTTATTGTACATAAAAATTTTCTGCCTTACTACAATAGATTTAAACAGACGTTAAACGCGTGTGTAAAAACAATCCATACTGCAAATCCGCGTCTAAGCACAGTTTTGAGTTAAACACGCTTTAAATATAGATTAACATACGTTTAAGTGAGTTTAATAGATGTCTAAAATCTATTTCAGCTATCAAATGTAACGTTTACCATTTTATCAATAAGTTTGTTCATGAGTTTATTCGCTGTTAAGCAATTGAGATAATATTTTAAGCAATGTTTAATTTTTAAACACTGTTTAGCTAGACACGCGTTCAACATGGTTTTAATGCGTCTTTTGTAGTATGACAGTTTGTGTTTAGTTTTAACCACATTTTACACCAATACGTTTATAAATTTACCGTTCATCTAATATACTATAAATAATAATGAAAATTAAAAAATTGAGACATTCTTCACTTTAAAATATTCGTGTTTCGATAATATTGATAAAATACTTGTGTATTTATATCTGCAATTAATGATGAGGTTAAGCCTAAAATTTACCATCTTCACTTGACATTTTTAGTAGGCTCAGGTCGGAATTGAACTTTCGACCCCAAACATAACTTTGCGCCGTCTGACCGTTCAGCCGTTGGATTCAATTCATATAAAGGTGTGGCCGGAGATAAATTGAATAGAAAATAAAATAAAAAGCCTGTTTCGACTTACCGACGAACCGTAAATGAATTATTCATAGCCGCTATTGAATCTATTGGCAAGAGGACCGTTAATCGATTGTCCGATGGTGACAACGTTGGTGCCAACTTTTGTACAAATATTCGTGCCAATATTTGCATAAAAGTTTGCCAAATATGTGATATTATCCGACATAGATGCTGATGTAACTGAAATATTACTTCAAAGTAGTTACGTTATTGTTCCAATTTTTTTAAAAGATTAATTATAATATTATGAGTTTAATTTTAATATTTTTATCAAAAAAAAAGTAAAAAAAGAGTCTGTTAGTATATTTTTGGTAATAGAACTACTATTAACGAAAAACTTTAAATTTTACTGCCTTACTACAAAAGAATTAAACAGACGTTAAACGCGTGTTTAAAAAAATCCGTACTACAAATCCGCGTCTAAGCACAGTTTTGAGTTAAACATGCTTTAGATATAGATTAACATACGTGTAAGTGAGTTTAATAGATGTCTAAAACCTATTTCAGCTGTTAAATGTAACATATATGTATATATAACATTTTATCAATAAGTTTTTTTATGAGTTTATTCGCTGTTAAGCAATTTAGATATTATTTTAAGCAATGTTTAATTTTTAAACACTGTTTAGCTAGACACGTGTTGAGCATGGTTTTAATGCGTCTTTTGTAGTATGACAATTAGACTTTATTATCGCTGACTTCATTTTGACCATATAATTGTAATAGTTTTGTTGCGGTGTACTAAAATTATTATAATTAATGTTCATACTAATGCACCTTTACATAAATATGTATGTATATATTATGGCAACCAAATCTATTGTTACTTTAAGGCTGTAATTTACAGGTGCCAACTCTATACATACCAGCATTAGCATTGCAGAGCGTGAAAAATCTTTTTGTGCCAGTCCAGTCATCACCAGAAACACAAGTATATTTATAGTATTCGTTGTGTTGTGTTGTTTAGTGTATATATTATATATATAATATCCGTTGTTAATTTTATTTAAAGTGAAAATTATACAAGTACACTGTGGTAATATTTCCAAGCATTTATAACGCTCGCGTGGCTGATCCACGGGCGTTTATTATTATATTGCTCGAAACATATATGGTGTGTTAAAACACTTTAGTGGTTTACTATTATTACTTGAATTTGGGTCATCTGTAGTTTTTTATTCCGTCACTGGCTGTATATGAGATTGGGTTAATATTGACGGGGGCGTATACTATATGTATGAAACTGTTTCAAGTTGGTAGCTCTTGACTTTGTAGGCGTAAGTGTAAATTATTATAGCGTTAATATCGAGTGGCAGAAAATGTTGATTTAAAATTATACAATACTAGTTTTCGGCCGTGGCTTTTGCTCGTGCGAAGTTTGTTTTTTTTTTGTAAAAACTCTGAACATCGTTTCACCCTTTTAGGGTTTAGTGGTTTGAACTATTCCTTGATAGACCAGTTGGTCACGTTTTCCTTGTAAATACAGAGTGATTTTTTCAACTGGGCGTAGTAGACCAAATCCAAAACTATAAGAAATAGAGAAAAATATATATGTATGTAGTAATAGTATTTTGTAGTCAATAAGCCTTTTGCTTTAGTTTATAGTATACTATTATTTCCCATAACTTAAAGATGGATTAATATAGTGTGTGTTTTTTTCAGTGGGTTCGATTCCTGGCTAAGAAAAAAAGTAAAAAAATAACTAATGATGCAGTTTTAGTTTACCGCAAAAACGGCACTGAGTGCCCTTTAAGTATTTTTTTATTACCTATAGTTTCGGATTTGACACATAACGCCCAGTTAAAAATTTCATTTTGTATATAGAATTATCATTCAAACTAAGTCACTTTTTACAATGACATTATTGAATAAGTAGCTGCTTCTCGCGGTTTTACTCGCGTTTTGGTAACTTTTTTACTCATGTGAGTCGTGTTGTTATGTTATATGGCCCACGACCTATCTCAATAAACGGGCTATCCAATACAAAACAATTTTTCATAACGAATCAGAAGTTTCAAAGATTACCCCCTATATACTATCTTGCAAATAAATTTTACCTCTTTATAATATTATAAAGACGTAAAATTGGATATTCAACTAATTAAGCCCATAACAAATAAAACATTATTAAACGACTCTAAAAGACACGAAAAACGAAACCCAGTTGCAGTTTAAATTTCACATTCAGGGTGGTCCTTTATACAATTTCGATACGCGTTCTTAAAAAAAAGTCGGTCTCTTACCGCCCAAAAAAGTATCAAAATCTCTCTGGAGAGAAAGTGAAAACATCTGCTAAGGCACGTGCTCCCGCGTCGAAGGCTCGGCGGGAAGTGGGTCACCGTGCCCTTGACAGTTCTGCGCCTGCGCAAAACAACCACGACATGCGCGCGCGCCCTCGGCCTTGGCCGTCGGCGATTTTGCATGGGGTTGCCAGTGTTATGTGAAACATTGTTCGTAAAGGAAAATGAAAATTAAACTATACCATATAATGTTATAGCTTTTATTGTATTTTACGATTAAGTTAAATGATTTATTCTTTAAAGTTAAAATAATCTAATCATTTAAATTTGTTTTTTATTATGTAGATATTTTCATCTTTTTCTCAAAGATATAGTTTCAAGAACTAATAATATTTACATATACAGTAAGTGGACTTACGTACGCTTTTTTTAGTGAGTTGAAACTTTTAAAAACCCTACTCGGGCAGTTGCTTAGATAAGTATCGATAATGTAATTTTTACTCAACGAGATCATGCTAAACTTTTTAGCATGTTACGCTAAATATATTTTGTGTCATGGGAAGGACTTCATGCAATAGCATCCCCATAACGAAAGGTCACCTTCCCGCTGCGCGAGCGCACGCGATAATTGTTATTATTAGCGTCCGAGCCGCGCCTGCGCCTGTCCGACAGGTGTACTCCATCGCGCATGCGCTGTGTATGCGTCTTTTGTCTCTGAGGCTGGACGGGTAATGCTATCTCTTTTACACATCCTTGTCTCTCTCTTGCAATTTTGGTTTTTTGTAAAATATATTGGTCTATATTCTGAGGGTCACCTTTGTTGTGGTTTAATGCAACGACAGGTGTTTGTGCAGTGATAATCCTTCTGCTTTTGCAGCGCTAATGATTCTCGGATACAGGTTTTAAAATAATAGCTTATATACATACGTACATGGTTTATGTATTTATGTATATACAATAAGAAAAGATGGATGGATGTATTATTTAAAGAGTAATTGAGTACACAGACCTTTAACTCAGAGTGACTTTTTGTTCTGACAAGAGACAGCGACGTGAAATTTTTAATTAATATAGTAACTAAAGCTTGGTAATTTTTTACCAGTATGTGCATTGTTTTTGTCAGTTTTCCTTGGCTAATCTTTGAAATAGCTTAATCGATTTTAACATCATTTTTTCAGTAACCTGCGAAAGTCGACTTAAAATCAGATTAAGAAAAGAAAAAGAGAAAATTCTATGTAGCGATAGAATAACCGAATGCGGATGTACGTTAATTATAAACAAATATTACATTTAATGTATTTTTTTTAACAAAAATTGCAAACGAAATCTTTATGGTGTCAAAAATAAAATGTACCAGAACAGGTTGGAAAGGACAAATAATCATAATATACGCCATAATATATGGCACCATTGCCTCCCCGCTGTGCGGTGTCGTGACTGTGTCGATTAATTAATTTCATTATCCGATGCGCGTGCGCACGAGAGCACGGTGAGTGAGCGTAAGATGCTATTACACGCGAATGTATCTGTTTGTTTGTTATATTTTGAATTAAACTTTGTATAATTAAAATTAACGATCCCCCCTCGGGTTCGCACCGGTGCAATGTAGTTATTTGCGACATCACAGTATAACAAAGGAGGTTGATTTCTAAAGATACATTACACAAGCTATATAGAGCATAAGTTTTAAATTTTAAGCCTATTACTTTAAAATCAAAGGTTTTTCATATAATCTTTCAGCCCCCGTTTTTTAGGGGTGGGATTTTATAAAATCTGTTCTTGGATGTCTACACCCTAAAATATATTAGGTACCTGCTAATTTTTAGGTTTATAGGTGTTATAGTTTTTGAGATTTCGTGATTTATAATAAAGATTAGGCGAAAAAAGCTTGATCCCTGAGGACTTTTCATGTCAAGTTAGTCTCTAAGAAGGTGAAATTAATGTGTGCTTAGAAGTAACTTTTAAAAGTAGCTTTTTTCACGTTTAAAGTTTTTAAATTTCTTCTATACTCTTCTGTTCTAGAAGAGTAAAGCGATATCACAGCGCATGCCGCCTTACATGGTGCAGAGTAATTTAGAAGTATTATCTATACGAGTACTAATATTATGATGAGATAAAATTTGTTTGTAGGTTTGTATGTAGAGAGATATCAGTGAGACTAGTGGTACAAATCGAAAAAATCAGCTTGCTTTAGGAAGCCTGTATATTGAGAAGGTTTTAGGCTATATTACATCACGCTACGTGTTATAGCAGCGAAGCAGTAACCATAATCGCGACTGAAATCGCGAGGGACACCTAGTAATGATTTAAAATTTCAACGAATGCTTTATCGTCTAAATCAAATCCAATCGAAAAATAGTTTTTTTATAGCGGACAATTTTATTTTACGGAAATAAAAAAATATATGTATATTCAATATATTTGAAGTAAAAATGCAGTTGCAAATGTTGTTTTAACGTTGTTACTTCTTATATATATATATATTGTTTTTATGTACATTCAAAGTAGTCGTGAATGATAGTATCGATTATGTTATTAAAGGATTAATGTAGGTATTTGCATTCCAATAACGAGCAATTAATTGTATCATTTGTACGTGTCATGTAATAATTTTTTATAATTCGCATTCCCTTGAAATATTATTACTACGTGCTTACTCTTAAGATACAATTCAATATTTTTTTTTTACTTTGCCCTTAGCGCGTGAGTGAGTGAGGAGGTGGACGTTATCTTCTTGTCCTGGTCCCACTTTATGTGGTCGTCAGGACATGTTCTTCTCTTCTCCTTTCTTACTCATGTCTCCTCTTGATGAATTTTAGGTGGTAATGCCTGTAATATTTTTAAGCGACTTCCAAAAAAGAAGTTCAGTTAAAAACACGTAAATGAATTTACTTGCCACCGACTTAGAATGCATTACATGGCACCGACTTCAAAATGTTGTAAAATATATTTCGATACCTCCCACGTAAGTTATTGTAAGCCACAAAATTGCCGTTAGCGTTTTTACTGAATACTACACGAATTTGCATTGCTTAATGCATTCAAAGTGAAAAAATACCAAAAATCTTTTTTTTTTCAAGGAAAGTTACAACAAAATACTCCTGAAAAAAGGCGTATTTTGTTGTAACTTTCAAACTAAAACGGATTAAAAGTGCTCTACTGTAAAATTGTAATTTTGGGGATACAACAACTTACGTGGGAGGTATCGATTTATATTTTGACTTTCGTATGTCAAGTTGGTTCATTTTTATTAAAAATATTTAGTTAATAATTTAATGTGTGTTTGATAGGTAAGCATTCTTTCACGGAAATTTTGTTAAACAGTTTTTATGAATGACTAGTTGAGCCTCGCAGTTTCACTCGCGTTTATTGTTACTGCCTCGCTCCTATGAGTCGTAACGTGATAACTTATAACCTTCTTAAAGAAACTATCCAATGCCAAAAATAACTAAATCGGATTAGTAGTTACAGTGATTACCCCTACATATGAAATTTGAAATAAATTTAACCTGTTTATAATATTAGTATAAATGAAATATTTTTCTAACTTTGTCTATAGCGCGTGTGTGATTAACTTTAGGTAGTATTGTTTATTTCTTCTTCAAAAACTGCTCTACTAATTTTAAGAACGATATAAATTTCAAAATATTGTGCAAGAAATTATTGAATAATATAGATTAGGTATATTTCTTTCTCACTAGATCGACGAGATACTTAAGCTGTTTTTTCTAGTCTAATAAAGTTTAATAATATGTAATCGTATGACTTATTTAACAAAGACTAACAAACACGATACATTTGTAGTTTCAAATTAAAATTCGGAGACATATTCACGTTAACAAAAACACAGGAAAAAACACGGGTACGCCTTAATAAGTTAATCTGAAGGCTTTAATGAAATATCACGCGGCGACAAAGATGAACATTCATGTTCTTAACAAATTTAACCTTCTATAATCTTCACGCAGATTATGCTTTATTTTAAGGCAGTAAAGGTCATTTTCCTTTGACTTTTTCGTAATAATATATTGGTTAGCGTTGGAAGGAAATAAACAATTTGAGTGGAAAGATGTTTCGATAACAGGGTACCTGAGATTCGAGTACCGATGTAGGGTTGACGTGATGTTGCTTTTTAATTTATTAATCCTATTTTATATAGTGTAGTAAATGTTTGTTTGTATGTTGGCAGTTATCTTAGAGAGCGATCGTCTGATTTGATAGGAGCTTTTAGGTTTTTCCTTCGATCCAAAAATCGTCTAATGTTACAAGTCTCAATTTAATAAATTCCGTACAATTTAAAAAAAAATGCATTATTCAGTATATATATTATATTGTAATAATCTGTCTTATATTCGGTAAGCAATCTTGATTTTCTAATTTTATTTTGATACTGAGAAAATCAAATTCCCGCTGTTTCAACCGCTTTTATTAGAGGAAAAATTATGTTTTATTTTGTAATGCTTGCCTTCTCTACTTAAAACGGATTTGTTTTACTATTTCATTGGATTAAATTTTGTATTCGCGTAACCCTCTTATTTATTTATTTTTTTTAATAAAAGTAGCCTAATTTATTCATATCATTGGTGAGTGAAGTTTGTGAGTGTAAGTTCCGTCAAAAATGGGGCAGCAGTTTCAGAGATTAACCGGAACAAATAGACAGACAGACAGACAGACAAAAGTTTAAATAATTGTGTTTTTGATTTAAATACCGTGTATGATTTCATATGCGTTTACTTAAAAGCTGTTAATTTTAAATTACAACCAGGCACCTCACTTTATTTATCTGTATATATTTCGAAAACAGTCAAAATTAATATGTTCTGTACACCTGCCTGACAGCCCTATTGCAAAAATTGATACCAGTACGGTTCCAACATTAAGATTCCTCGCGCACGCCGCCACCGTCAACTCGCCGTCACCGTCGGCTTTGATTTTAATGTTTTCATTTATCCGTTTATTATCGTTCCGCCATCGCGACCCACGCATGCTCATGATTTTTATACCTGCTATAATTTTTGTCATTATACTCTTCAAGCCTTTGCGAGCGACATCGTCCGAGAAGTATGTTGATAAAAAGTTAAGTACGAAAACTATAACTACTCAAAAATCACTCTATTTTCATCAATTAAGTATTGAAAGCGCCGAGAAGGCTAAACGGTTAGAACACGTCGATCTCTAGCTAACACCGCTGAGTTTTCAAGTGCTTAATTTGTGATTAAATTCATCTCGTGCTCGGCGGTGAAGGAAAACATTGTGAGGCAACCCGACATTTGTATATACGACAACCCGCAGTGGTTTAAGCTCTAAATCTTCTCCTTAATAAGAGAGAAGGCTTTTTACTTTACTTTTTTATTAATTATTGAAAAATTACTTTCTAAAAAGTATAAAAGTAGATAATATTCGCATCTGATATTTTCGCTTTTGTAAATTAGTAAGACAGTAATGTTAATGTTACACTTCTTGTATTATTACTAAACAATTGTCACACCAAATAAATCTAAATATATATAACTCAAAGGTGACGGAATGACTGACTGACATAGTGATCTATCAACGCTCAGCCCAAACTATTGGACATATTGGGCTGAAATTTGGCATGCAGGTAATTGTTATAACGTAGGCATACGCTTAGAAAGGATTTTGATTAATTCTACCCCCAAGAGGATAAAATAGGGGATGAAAAGTTGTCAAATTTAAATCTACTATGTCGTAGGTATCTCCTAAGAAATGATTTTGATAAAATCTAGTGAACTGTACAAAATATAAAGATAAGTGTCAAATAAGTCGGAAAAAATCTTGCCATCTGCCATCTGGCGTGCGCTGTAAAAACCGTTAAGAGTTAAACCTATGTAATATACAATTTTAAATATTCTTACAAAAAGTCATGACAGCATATTTTTATGTGTAAGCCATTATCGTCAAAACTAATCCTGCGCAGACGCAGTCGCGAGCACCAGCTAGTAAGATATATATTGCTAAATAAAAAAACCGAAGACACCATTACAAAGCATCCACCTGATGTCAGGACCCACAACCCGCGCAAAGAAAAAAATAATATCATATCTCCTTACCGAATCTATCTTTTGTTGCAACAATGTACATGGATGTATGTTGTTTGGATGCGGTATATAATTATTGCAGGGAAAATATTATACATTGCTTTGTCTAAAGTTATATGCATTACTCATTCTTCCTAAAATGGATAATCATTGTCTAAGTTCTTCTTTACGTTCTTCGTCCTTTTCTGCTGCTAAGGTTGAAAATATTACTTTAATTATTTTTTACTGTATGCTACATTTGTAAAGTTGTTCCTTGTATCATCAATTGAAATTGAGCTTATTTTTATTAGATATACATACTAGATATAGAGATGAGCTGAATAAGAAGGCGAGATCAAATTATAACATATATTACTGGGATAAATAAACGATTGTCACCTATTATTTCCGTTCTATGTCAAAAGAACGGAAATAATGGGACGGAAATAAATTTTATACAAATTCAAGAAAGTTGTTCATTATTTAAAAACAGTTAGATTATATATTTGTAATAATAATTTTAAATTTTGGTCGGCTGTGACGTCACCTATTGGTTATTTAAACGGTGAGTGATAGTGAATGTATTAATTGCAAAGATTTAATTATATAATTAATTTAATTTATCTTTTATTTTAAATAGCGTATCCAAAGATATGTAGTTTTTATTTATCATCCGAAAACGCATTTCAAACGCACTTTCGTTTTTATGCGAGCCACCAGATCGGACGCAAAGGTTTTTTTATAATACATATCCCATTTATCTTTACGGTCAATATTACCTCGCGTTGTAACTTATAAAAAACCTCATGATCCCAGAAAAAAAAATTGGTAGTGCGATTTAGACTCGTGCACGGAGTTACCGAGCCACGCTTGACTTTGATATTATTTCTGGTCGTATTTTAAAGTTTGCACCATCAAAAATCAAGATTGATGTTTTATAACGGAAGAAATCTTTTATGGGAATCTCTTATTTTTGATTTTTTTTTGTTACATTCATCAATTCACATATTATCTGAAAATTTAATTCGCATATTATCTAGCTAGATTGCGGTTCAAAAGGTATAGTCTATTGATTCAGGATAGACGGACAGACGAAGTAGACTGAGAGAGAGAAAGAGAAAGAAACTTTATTGTAAACCACTTTTAATCAATTTTATAAATATAATTTTTGTACTAAAAAATTAATATACAAATAATCGGTCTTATCGCTAAGCGATTACTAAAAGATATTGATTTAAGAAGCATGTGCAAAGAAAAGGTGCCTTATTAAATATATAAATATAAAAAGTATCAGTAATAGTAGTAGTTTTACGCCCTGTCTAACCTTAAGACATTTAACGAAATCGTGCGGTTTTTTGTAAAGGAACGTTTTATTGTACATCGTGGTTTGCGTCGGGTGGTTTACGGCACGCCATTGTGCGATGTGTTTTGTTTTGTGATATTGTCTACTTTAATTTACGGGTAAAAAAAATCGAAAAGTAACTTTTTTGTAAGGGTACATTTATCAACAAGCGGAACACTTGATGTAAGGTTATCACCGCGCCCAAGGACATTTGCAGCACCAGAGGAACAAATGCGTTGGCAGCAACGGGAATAGCAAGTAAGAGAAGGAATGGGGGAAGGATTTAGACTTTCGGCTCTTTCACTCAGCATACGAAGCGCTGTGTTAGTTACTTCAAGCTAATGTTCTGTGAGAGTGAGTTACTGCCCCGGTCGAGACAGCTCGTACACGAGTCAGTGGGCTGCAGCAGGGCTCTACCTCTGAAATTAATATTATCAATACATTTTTACATAGAAGTAATAGTAGATGTTAATAATAGTTAAATTGTATTAATTTCATCTAAGTACTTATTATTAACTTTTTCACATTACTTAATTTTTTATTTTAACTAGTGGTTGCCTAGTACATTTTCAACCGATTTGAAAATTGACCACAGATAATTAATCTATTCTCAATTTGACCACAGACTAACAATAAACAAAAGCGTATATATACATACGTGTATGTGTGTGAAAAATACATGTTAGTGTGCGTAATGATTTAATGTATTTTTTATGCGTTTCAAAAATATAGCGAAATTATTGTGCGAAATTACATACTGCTCCGACCGCGAAATTTTCACAAAAAGGGGAACAAAGTTTTTCATATTTCATAAAAGTATTTACGGAACATTCGTCGACGGAATGTGTCGGCTTCGTGTTTCTTACTTCTTACATATAAACTCACCATCCAAATATGCCATTGATCCAAATACCGCACATTTGAAACCAGATAAGTCAAATTTATTCACTGACTCATCTCGAAATGACTATGAAGCCCACACACTTAGATTTTGATACATATGACATCTTTTAAAATTAGGTAGGTACTTGTTTTGTATCTATTGCAAAATGAAAAAAAATATATGTGGGAAGGGAAGAACTTCTTTCTGGAATAATCTAAAATTGAAAATTAAAAAAAAAACAATCAATTCATTGAGACCATTTTAACGAGCCCCAAAATGATACTTCTGCTATAAGTTGGTGAGGAGTTGTTTGTGTTGCTGCTTCCAGATGACAATTGCAGCATCAAGTTAAGTTTAAGTTATTTTAGTATGATCGAAGTTACTAATCTTCGATTTGAACAGACCTGTCAAAATTTTTCAGATTTTTTTAATACCCATAAAAGAGCTTTTTTGGTCAGGTTTTAAAAATATTTATTCCATAGTGATAAAGTTACAACAGTAGTAGACACCATAGAGAGTCTCTCTAGGGAACGTAACAGTTTTATTTTATTTTACCGCCTAATTGTGTAAAGATTTTATATATTAATACATAATTACGGCAGGAACGTATGCTCAGATGTCACGGTGAAGTTGGAAAGATGCTTCATGGGTAGTCAAAATGGAGTTTACGATTGAAATCTGAAGACTAAATTGTATTTACAACTTTACTTACTGAGTTTCTCGCGGGCTCTTCTCCGTAGAGTCCACATTCCGAGTCGGTGGTAACTTCACGTCTACTGACATCACAAATTTGTATAATCTATTTTTCTTCACTTGTCTTTATTTAGCAAACCAAAATGGCGTATTTCTTACCACACATTAGAGTTAGAGACGAGATTGTCGTCCGAATTATTTAACTGAGTTATTTTTTATAATGAAAAATTACCAGGAAAAATAATGTTCGAAAATTCGTAATTTTCGTTCCGGGTATTGTTACTAAATAGGACAAGTAAAAAAAATAGACAATAAATTGACTCGAATGACCTTGTAAAGGCCTATTTGAATAAATAATATTTTGAGCTTGAGTTTTGAGTTTGAATGAAAATTGCAAGAAATAATAAGAACGAGTAAAAATATCGTTATTTAGAAAAAAAATATTAAAATAAGTATACTCACGAATCGTACAACTATCTGTTATTTATGAACGTGACAAAGTTCAAACTTAAAGAAGAAGCCAGTTTTTCGTTCTAATGGCCACATGTCACGATATTAAATGTTAATGTTAAAAATGTAACCGACATTGTTGGTGAAAGTAAGAACGGAGACGAGGCAAGCATTAACCTTATCTACGAATAACTACGCCCAAGCTTTATGCTAATATAGCATTCTTACACGTGTACTACTTCGACTCGCGGTTTTGACCATATTATTGTAATCGTCAGATTGTTGGACGTTTGTGGTTTTTAATATATATACATAGATAGCCGACAAACATTTGATTTAATAAAGATTGGCATAAGTTGTTTCTCATTGCTTCACAGCTGAAAGAGAGAACTGTCAGTGCCTTTATGTTTGACAGTCACAGCGTTAAGGTTAAACTGTTACCAGGTTACATAGTTGTTTTAAATCAGTTACGAGAATAAAACTCACAAATGTAATTCGTGCGTTGTAAACTTATGTTTCAGTCTTGCCGTTAGAGCACGAGCACCAAGGACTGGAAGTGAATTATACTATGCCTATTACCCTCTCGTAAGTGCAAATAATAAGTTGTTCAAGTTGTATCGCAATTGTATAAAAGATATGACAGAGTAAAAGATATTTACAAACAAACAAATAATATTATTTGTTACGTATTACATTTTATTAGTATAGATAGAAGATTCTCTTTATAACAATGTGTTTTATTAATACTTTCCACAGAATAAAGTGAAAACAGGAACAATTAACGAAATCCTTGGTGAGCGTTCGACGCAAATCAACATTTTTTCTGCATGAGGTCGTTGATTTTCTGTGTGAGACAGAAAATTGCATCATTAGGAGAGTTCACATTCTGTCCAAGAAGAAAGTGTAAATATCGCCAAAATTAATGCTACTTTACTAAAAATGCAATACTGCGTTTAAAATAATAAATAAACCTTTTAATTAAATATTACATGTTATATTTGATAGCTAAAATAAGTTTAAGCATATATTATAAAACACCTCAGCGTATGTCAACTCTAAACTGTATTTAGACACGGATTTGTGGAACAGGATTTTATAGACACGCGTTTAACGTATGTTTCAATTTTATGTAGTCAGGCAGTAAATATTTTAACATGACGACACATCATGGGAATAAGGCGATAGCTTTTAAGCTATCACAATACTTATAAAAATTTGTTAACAGTTTTGACGTTGTAGGAAAAAAATCAACAAAACAAAACAGTCTCGCTGAGTTTCTTTCGCAGTTTCTTCTCAGGTCTGAGTTATAACTTTTCCGAAACCGCGTAAGATTCATTTGCTTGACGTTAAAAAGAGAATGTAAATTCCTATTTGCATAAAAATATTTTGATTTCACTAATATTTATCATCAAACTATATTTTGTTTTACACACACTTCAGGATGTAACGACAATACAGAACGGAGGACTTTAACAAACATAAAGATGATCAATTATTTTAATAAATATATTTAAAATTATTCTGTACTAACTAATATTGTAAATACGAATAAATAAAAATATGAATTTGTTAGTTTACGCTTTCACGCCTCAACTATTCAACTGATCACGAAATTTTGCGTACACGTTATCAGAAAAAATACTGTCTTCGAAGTCATCCTTCGAGGAATAAAAACGTATGTATGTAACGTAGATCTTTACTCTCCACCTACTCGTCTCTAGTAATAATATAAAGGATCTATTTGTAAGCTAGTTTGTAGAGCATAATCCCTGTAACTACAAATCCGTTTTGAAATTATATAATTATTGGGGAAGGATATATATTAAATAACGCTACGACTTAAAGGAAGAAGCATTGACCATAAGCACGAGAGACATCGCGATCGCAGCTGGTACATACATAAAGTTGAGATATAATTTTGTATCATAAAAGTATACACATACGAAGTGTGTTAGAAATTCCGCAATGGGCGCTTTCTTCGAACTTCGACTGAAAAGCAAATTAGGGTGATTAAGATGGCGATTCGACTCATCAGTTAGATAATCTCGCGCCGTATTTTTTATTCGGCCGTCAGTTAGCGCTTATTTACCGGCAATTAACCGAAATGCTATGAATACATTATGCGTAGTTATATAAGGTGGTTGCACCAATAATTGTAGCTTGGTATAGCGCTATCCTGTGCGATATCAAAATCAAAATATACTTTATTCAAGTAGGCTCTTACGAGCACTTTTGAATCGTCATAACATGTCATGTAATACGTCATGTGTCTACACGTCGCGTTGATGTCTTTACTTTTATCGATTTGAATGTATCGGTGTATATATCTATCTAATACCCTTAAACGAGAAATTCTTGTATATCCGAGATCCTGGTTATATATAAACATACATAGTTTATATATAATTAGAATTTTATTCGAATTTAATTATTGCCTTGCCAACATTCTATGTCCTCTTGGGCAGAGGCCCAAAGGTTGCCTGGAAGAGATCGCCGTTTTAGCGATAAGTCCGCCTGTTGCACCTAAAGCAACCTTATACCTATTTTAAGTATGTTTTTCTTCCTTTTTTGTATTGGTGTGCAATAAAGAATAAATAAATACATAAATAAATCTTAAAAAGGGGAATGGCTTCAACAAATTTTCATGAAATTTTATTAGATAGTGGTTTCGGAAGCGATAAATCAATCTGGCTAGGTTTCATTTTTACGAAATGTCGTTTTATGTGTAATTTAAGACATTAAAAATTTGTTACTATTTTTTAATAAATTATTACTAAATATATATTTAATTTTGGAAAAAAAACAACATGATTTTTTTGATGATTTTTTCAGGCAGTTTATAATGTTTTCGATATAAATATAAATAAGATCAATTTTCATTACATTATCAAAAACAAGAACAATACCAAATCGACATCTGCAATTAAAAAAATTAAATAAATACTTATTTTTTTAATATTTGTACGTAAAACATTTTCATTTCTTTTACAGTAACTTGAAATAATATAACACTAAATTATAATACTATTTAGTTCTGAACTTTACGCCAACGTTGCGCTACGTAGCGCTACGGCCGCAGTGGAGGTAGGACCTAATGTATACGTACATTAGCAAGAAAACGCTGTACAAGTAGAGATGATACTCGCCCGTGTCGCCTCGCTGCCATAAATTACGGATATTCAAATGATTTCGATACGAATTCGGTACCGCAATTAACACGCGAACTGGTTTGCTTAGTGATGTGCGATGTATCGATGTGTCGATGTTTTTTTATTTA
Source organism: Hypolimnas misippus (assembly GCA_037950945.1). Lineage (NCBI taxonomy): Eukaryota > Metazoa > Arthropoda > Insecta > Lepidoptera > Nymphalidae > Hypolimnas > Hypolimnas misippus. Next base: position 15,356,147 of record JBBEEQ010000018.1, read on the forward strand.
ATTTTTGTATTTCTATGATTTTGTGTTGTGATATTGTTATGATGTAGAATTGATTATATTTTTTTTTATTTTGCGATTTTTAATTCATGATTCAGCTGATAGTAATAAATGTAATACAATAAAACATTAAATAAACAATTTGAAATAAATATGCTTATGACTAACATTTTTGTGAAACTTTTAATCAAATTGACCATTTTTAAAGCAAATATGATAATAGCAGTATTTGAACATCAATTCTATTATAAATATTTAAAAATGTAACACCATTCGATACGACCACTAAGTAAAATGAATCAGATGTAACAGCAGAATCAGATACAAATGATTCAACCAAAAGATTTCAACGACAAATATCGACACATTCCCATCACTACCAACATATATGGTTTCATTCGATCTAGCCAATAAGTGTAATGAATCCGAGTACCTATGGAACGAGATAATAACGATTTCGGCTAAGTGTGGGCATGGCCTGTTTTTTTTTTTATAAATTTATGTATTTAATACCGGTTACATTCCGTGTCACCGCACTCCCATCGACTATTCTTTATTTGTTACTTATGAACGTCACTAAATCTATACTAATTTTATAAAGATCTAAATTTTGTATGTTTGTAAGTTTGTATGACGATCGCTCTGGTGTAAAATTAAAATCAAAATCAAAAAATACTTTATTCAAGTAGGCTCTCACGAGCATTTTTGAATCGTCATACATGAAAAAAAAACAAAAAAGTTACATCAATAATGAAGCTACCACCGGTTCGGAACGCAGATTCTACCGAGAAGAACCGGCAAGAAACTCGATAGTTACTCTTTTAAAATATTTTCAATACATGTAATGATGCTAAATGTCTAGCGCCAACGGTTTCCAACTAGATATTTATATTTTTATACATATTTGTTCCTTGGTCTGGGTGTTTGTCCTAGTGGGGAGGCCCACTACCATACTATCCACAACGTGCCTCGGAGAGCACGTAAAGCTATGGTCTTGGTTGTCATCACAATCACCTGATAATGATCGGTATTTTTAGTAAAGAGCTTATTCTAGTCTAAGTGGTTTCTAGTTTGCCTTTAGGGTTGAGGTTAGACGGCAATTAATCAGTATCAAGAACTAGACTAGAGTAAAAAGCAGACTCTGGTATAACCGGGAAAAATGCTAGGTAGATAATGATTCGAAGTTTGTATGTAGAGGGATAATTACTGAAACTAATGAAATAATAATATAATTAGTTTTTTTTTTAAGTTATATAGTCCGTTTATAGAAGTAGAGTATGGTTTGAGGGAGGTTATATATAAGGGGTAGCAAGTTTTTTATATAAAAAAAAAGTTAAATTAAATAATTCGCAAGTAAAGTCGCTGGCCACGCTTCGTCGAGACCATCACGACTCCATATGGAAATTCTTCATATAAAATGTATAATTGTACACGTACATACCGGAATTGCTACATGATATATTTACGTGTTTTAACGAATAATGATGATTACATCATTACCTATTTATAATCTATGCCTATACCAATATTATAGAGACGTAAAATTTGTTTGTAAGTTTGTATGCAGAGTTCTCTGAAACTATTGATCCGATTTCCAAAATTTTTTTTGTGTTGGATAGACCGTTTATTGGAAAAGGTTGTTAGCTATATTACATCACGCTACGACTCATAGGCGCGATTAAAACCGCGAAGGGCAGCTAGTGTATGATAACATTTTGACTAGCCGATGTGTGAAGATATTTAAGAAAACTTTATAATGTAAACCAACTTAAAATACGCTCTTGAACATGCCTGATGTTAGTGTTATTGTAACTTCAATCGACTGAAGCGCAAACTGTCGCGAATTTGATCCCCGCTTACAGCTAACGCCTGGATTGGCCATACAGATGCTTGTCGTGGTCTGAGTGTTTTTGTTTGTATTGTGTTTCCGGAACCTCGACGCAGAATCAGAAGATCTTAATGGGGGCTGGATACCATCACACTCAACGCACGCGGGGCTTAGAAGAAGACTAATTATTAAGAATACTTATATAGTTTAAATTTAAATGAAATCACGAAAAAAAGCTTGTTTTACTAAATTCACCCGTTAGGGGGATAAAACAGAGTGGTAAATTTGGTATGGAGAAATTAAACTAGATACGAGAGAAGCCGCAAGAAAAAGCTTGTATGTATTACATTGATACAATTATTACGCATCAAATAATTCTCGTTTAAGGAACCTATTAACCAGAATGTTTTATTATCACGTGAACTAGTCATAAAGTTTATTACAAGTATTTTTAATTTTTGACAGTGTGAAGTCTCAACTTAATTTACGATTTTATGTTTTAATTCTTATCTTCGTTAATATGAAAATGGGAGGAGCCTGTTCGTTATCTTATCTATTCTAGCATTATAAAGAGGTATCTCTGAAACTACTGATCCAAATTGAAAAATTCTTTTTGCGCTTAATAGTCATCATCATCATCATGTCGTCCACACCGTATCCGGTGACGGCGACTCCTATAAATTACGCTGGTGGGCTCTGATATGGCTGGCGAAACCGAATTTCGTTTTAAGCACTCTCTTGCAAGAAGCACAGAATAATTGGCCAGCTGAGTTGTATGTATAAGAGTAGGAGAGCTTTGGCCTAGTCTTCCGTACTTGGCGTTTCGCATCAAGGTCTTCAAGACGCTCAGTTTCAAAGCGGTCGACACTTTTGTGGACGGTTTGGCGCCATTCTGGTCTTTGACGTGCCAAACTCTCCCAACTCTCAGTCGGTAAGGATTAGAAAAGGTTATAGGCTATGTTACATCACGCTATGACTCATAGGACCGAAGCAGTAACCATAAGCGCGAGTAAAACCGCGAGAGTCTGTAATCGGATGTTACTCTACATAATTAAATGTTTACGTCTATACGCTGTTATATGTATAAGTATATACTATTATATTATATGTTAATATACATACATATATATTGAGCCGAGATGAACTAGTGGTTAGAACACGTCGATCTTTACCGATGATCGCGAGTTCAAACCTCGGCTAGCACCGCTGATTTTTCAAAAGCTAAATTTGTGTTTAAATTCATCTCGAGCTCGGCGGTGAAGGAAAACATCGTGAGGAAACCTGCACGTGCCGGGAGAAATTCGGACACATGTATATCTGCCAACACGTAGTGGAGCATGATGGATTAATCTCTAATACCTTCTCCTTAATAGGAGAGAAGGCCTTAGCCTAGCACTGGGACATATACGGGCTGTTACTTTACTTGACTTTACTTTACATTTATATACGCCTATTCGACATATTTCCATTTAAATTTTAAATTACTTTTACATAATCTTTGAGCCTAGACAAACTTGTAACGATTTATACATTCCTAGACGAGTCTAAATGTATCAAAATGACTCAATATTATGACCACGTTATCTCGTCTACACGCGGATCCGATAATAGTTATGTAACTCTATCTATACGAGAAATAAAAAGTATTATATGTTTACCCATTAATGTCTATTCCGTAAGTAAAAATATTACTTATTTGAAATATAAATCATTTAAAAAATACACAATTTTGTTGTTGGATATATTTTTACTAAATACTTTGATATTTTTTAAACCGAAACTGATTTGGTTCTTGATAACAATTTTACAGATTAAATTTGAAAGTAAAATCTTTTAAGTACAAAAAGAATTTTCCTAAATCGGTAAGTAAACATAGAAGTTATGAGATCTTTGTTACTTGTTTATTAAAAGATGACAAAAATTAATAATTGTGGCTAAGAGAGTATTAAAATAATTATGGACGTTTTCTCTATGTGAATTCAGTGGTAATTTTATAAAATTCTAGTTTTCTTTCGAAAACGATTTATATTAAAAAAAAAGTTTAGACAGTAGTGAGTAGTGACTTCTATAAAATATATTCCTACTACAGTAAAATACAATCCTGATTTATATACATATTATAAATGCGAAAGTAGCTCTGTCTGTGTGTTATGCACTCAACTAAACTCCTGAAACAATTTAAATGAAATTTGAAACAGAGATAGTCTAGAGCTTGAGTAAAGACATAGGCTAATTTTTAATTTAAATTGTAAGGAGGACGAGGAATGTATCTGTAAGGAGTAGAACGGGTAAAAAAAATAAGGGTAAATAGTCCCGTGCAGATAAATCGCGGGCACCATCTAGTAAAACAATATTACACTTGTATTTATGTATATTATTATTGCTTATATATATAATTATATATCTATGTTTAAACATAACAAGATTAAACTTTATCATTCTCTACGATAGTGGTTATATGTCTAAAATAACTATTCAATTCAATTCATTGGTTAATGGCTTTTGTGCCAATTAGACACATGTTATTTCGCCAATGTCACGTGGAATGGAGGAAACATGATGAAGATTGATCGGTGAGGTCGAGAATCCAACCTTAACTAAATTTTTAAAACATCCTAAAATAGTGTGAATTTCATTGTTAGTCCTTAACTTAAAGCAACACAAAAATAGTTATAAATATTATACATATGTAGTAAAAAAATAAAACTTATTTTAATGGGATAGTCACATGTTTTATTTACAATAGAAAACCATAATCCAAAACCAAGCGAAGTGTGTCGTTGACACTTCGTACTCTTCACAAACTAAAACAAGAAACAATAAAGACCCACGCACGAAATCATATTCCACAATCTAACATGCTATATATACAAAAAACCAATAAAAATGCTAATAATATGAAACAATTTTGTTATTTCACTGGCAGTATTTCACCGAAGTAGGCCCTGATTGGCACACCCACGTTAATATGATGTATATTTCATATATATACCGGAAACATATTTTGTTACGAATCGGTACATTAATGTTATAAATGAACCTCATAGAATATATTCTTGTTATATAAACGGTTAAATTAAAATTAGTAAATTTTAAAATTTAACTATATATAACTTAAAGGTGACTGAATAACTGACTGACATAGTGATCTAGCAACGCTCAGCCCAATCCACTGGACGGATCGGACTGAAATTTGGGATGCAGGTAGAGGTTATGACGTAGGCATCCGATAAGAAAGGATTTTGATTAATTCTACCCCCAAAGGGATAAAATTTGGGATGGAAGTTTGTATGAAACTTTGTCAATTTTAAACCAATCGGGCTGAGACTTTGTATGCATATAGCTACTATGACGTAGACATCACAGACATCGCAGACGAAGTCGCGAGCATCAGCTAGTACAATATATGTACATATATTAAAATGCGCCAAAACAGCCTGAACTATTGATGGATGAATAACTATTCATGCTTAATTGTATGAACAAGCAGAATTATTACAATTCAGTGAACACATTATCTATTTCCCAGTTGCACCAGGTTCTGTATATTACTCTATTGATATTGATAAGTTACTAATTTTTACACAGCGATTACCATATGACCTCCACAACCTCTAATGGCAAGCAAGTAACCAATAACCATTCGACTAGAATAATCTCCCTACCAAGACGAATAATCAGTATCAGATGATTGTGGAAATAACTAGGACAGGTAAACGTGCTTTTCGAGGCAAGGTAGGGAGACCCACAAAGACACACATAAATGAACAAATATTTATATAAATACAAATATCTACCCCCAGCGAGAATCAAACGCGCAACCTGCGTTAGAGGTACATTTAGTTCCACTACATCACAACGTCCTTCTCGGTAAAGGTTATGCAATATTATGATCAGGAAGAAATTCTGTCAACTAAATCGTTTCACGGATTCGGATCCATTAGTACTAACTAGTAGCTACAATAAAAAAAAGAAATCTAGTTAATTTTATTCAAATCCATTAGGACATTAAAACTACATTAACCGAAAAATACTCATCCGTTTAAGTATTCATTAGTAATAAGTAAAACTTACCCCCTACAAAACGTACTAAGGACGTCCATTGAAGAGGAGAATGATTGTTTCACCGCCCAATAATGACTATCGTAAATCTTTCGCGCTTACGGTCCTCGGTCTCAACTGACCCTAAAACGATGTTCACTTGCTATCTATTTGGTAATAAATAGCGACTAACACGAGATAATAGCCATTGAAAAGCTTTTTTTTCGCAAGGAGAAAGTGATTGCTATAATATTGGCAATACCAAACCGATACATATAAATACTGCTAGTGATAATATAGTCACAAAGACGCGTATAAGTCCTAGCCAAGTACCGTAATTAGCCGTTTAATTAACGGCCTAGCCTCTTTACTATATGATGCCATTCAAGTAGCGATCGATATTTATACATTTAATCAAACAGCAAGCAAATGAGTTAGCTCGATAACTTTTTTTTTACGGTTAACTAAATGCCTAGCCTATTCATTGTATACCTAGCCTATTAATTTAAATTTAGTTATTTAAGGTTAGTGTAGACAAAATTTATAAAAGACTTTTTAATACCAAGTCGCCAGTTAAACCGTGCCGTATAGTATAGAGGCTAGCTAGGCTTTTCATTAAACGGTTAATTAAGCTAGTTGGCTGCGACATATACTCGTACAATCTAATTCAGCTCTGAATAATTTTCATCGAATAGCTATTGGACAATACATATCGCTGTGATGGGATAATCTAAATTTATACTATATTTTTATAATATACAAATGATTTTATATGTACAGATTATATTATGTGTGAAACAGGCAAGGGAAATGTACTACGAAGCTTACTATTTAACGACATTACATTAAGTACAGTAAAAATACAAATTTATCAGATTTTTTTGATAGGTAATTAATATAGACTAATGCGATATTGCTTTTAAAAATATTTTTAACGAAATATAAGGTAAGAGTAACGTGAGTTTGCTAGAATATTGGCAACGTAAGTCGCCTATTCTTATAATGCTAATAATGTTTGATTTTCTAATAAATTTTGAATCTTCGTTTCAGATGCCCCCTTAAAAACTCTGCTTATGAAAAGCCCATGTGAGAATTGTTATTAAATAGAAATTTAAAAAACGATATGTACACTCTAATTCAGTATATAATATTTCTTTATCTTTGTATATAATGTAGTGTAGCCAACAATTGTCATTATAGTAAGCTATATAAACATGAATGTACATAGTAAATACCCAGTAATAGATATGTTCTACATCAGTCAAGGTGTTACTTTTCCATAGTCTATAATATACAAGGAATAGCGCAACGGGAACTTTGAAATAATTCGCGAGAGATAATACAGAATAATTATTCTCATTTTTGTATTTCAATTGGTGATCATCAGTTAGTAAATGATCTATTACATATTTTTTTCCGTTCAATATTAACACATTTACAATTAATATTTTATAAACGATTGAACACACGTGTATGGCCAAGCCAAGCGAAGACGATGTCGATGTAAAGCCTTGATCACATTACTCCATCCTGCGACCGAATAATTTATTTGCCATAGATATTTTACTTGGTCATTTATGTGGCTTTGGCTTTACAAAGGATAAAAACCTTTGTTCGATCCTTTAAGGTGGATCAGGTGATCAATTCCATTCTTAAGGCTTTTAAATAATTATTATTATGTATAACTTTGTTTTAATAAAACGGTTAGTAAACAAAATTTTAATAGTATTTACCTTTCCAATATAATAAAAATGTTTTGTATAGAATTAGTGATTAGTTTCTAGAAGCTTCTAGACGCCACACGATCACACGCTCCGATGCTTATATAAAACTAGAATGTATCATAAATTAATAAATGCTATTTCATACCATTTTATAGTTTTCATTATATTAGTTTTGCTTATACTTTTTTAACACATTTCATAGACACATAAAAAACAATTTCAAAGCGTAACAACTGTATTAATTTTTTAAAAAGGACAAAAAACACATATTACAATACGGTAAAACAACATGCGCTCACCACTTATTTTTTTAAATAACTTGGCATAACCAAAACAAATACAATAAACGCACATTTACACTCTTAAAATAATACACAAACTAGATAAAGGCACATTCATACATCCATCATACAATATAGCATCGTAGTGTGTGATCCAGCGGGGTGGGTGTGACGCGTGGTGTGCGCAGGGTGGCGAGCGGCGCGCGCGCAGGCGTTCCGGCGAACCGGTGCTCGACCGCGGCGCGCAATCCGACCCGGACCTTCAGAGCCGGCTGCAGCCGGACCTCTCCTCATTCTGGGTTCGTACACACTATTCTGAAACGTTGCTGGAAACATAGTACAAATTTGTATGATGACGGTAGTTTACGAATATTTCCAATTGTTAACAATGACGGTAGTTTAAAAATGTTAAACTTTATGATATAGTATTAGAATTACGTCAGTTGTGGTAACATAACACAATGCCATTGTTCCGTAATGCAATCAAAATTGCTGATCAATCTGTGGCTCTTTTAATCATTGCTAATATTAGACGTCATTGTTAGACGATTGAAATGTCAAATGGTGAAATCGTTAGCGTTGAGTAAAATTTTATTTAGAGACAGTATACTTACAAAAAACGTATTTAAATAAGTCTTTATTAAATAACTAATTAGGTACTTCATAATGTACCTGCAAGTAATATAGTAACTTGTATAGAGTTTTGGAGCCTAATAATAGTAAAATTATTTTAATGACAATGGCCGTTACTCTTAGTTTCTTATCTGTTAAAATAAGGAAGAGCCTTTTTAAATATAGAAATAGAATTGGTCACGGTAGTAACTTTGAGTTATATAGACATCACTATTAACCAATTGCAATACAAAAAGTAATATGTATCCAGTAACTTTTCACATGTTTCATTGTTCACACATCACAAAATAACATAATCAGATGACATTAAAAATCTTTGATATTAATTGTTTACTGGTTCTTGATTCATCTATGATTAAGGTTATTATTTTTTTTTATAAATGCCGAGGTCAAAGACAAATAACTCATCTGATTGCGTAACTGCTTGGTAGTTGCACTGCACTGTAGATGTAGAGTATATTTAAATATATTTTAGAAAATAGAATTCTATTTTATACATATGATACACGATTTTCAACAAATAATTATTTATTATTTAATTCGTGTATATTGACGTTAAATTCTTCTTTTGATACAATAACTAATTATTAATTTATTTATAAATGATTATTATGAATTTATATAAGATTAATATTTTGGCTTAAAACTATGTTATATATAACGTGAAACATTATAATTGATGTTTCAATGCTTTGAAAACTACATCATAAGAGCAATTTTTAATGGTTTCGATTGGTAAAATTCGTAAAAATAATTGTTATAAAAAAATTAAATTTGAATATAAATTCAAAATCTATTTATTTTCGGCTTTTATCGATGTTTTAAAATCTTTGCCATTAATTTTGACTCACGTGGTCTTTGAATAAATATTAATATTAGCAATCAAAATGAAGATTTGAAATAATCCAATTATTCTGTCTAGACATTAATCTAACTGTAGTTATGGTAAGATCTTAATGGCTCATCGGTGTCTGGTCGCTTAATGACGTAAAATCGCGGATTCAATTCTATCTCTCAAAATATTTAATAACGAGTTAAAAAATTACAATTATTTATTATTGTGCTGAGCGGTCTATTCAACACATACAAGACGATATATTATCGTAACAAGTAGTAATTATACTAGGTAACTATCGTTGGATTCGATCAAACTTACGACTTATAATATAGGAGCCAGATATTCTGACCACTGTGCTAATTGGCGTTTAAAATAATTAATATGGAAAATCATTAAAAATATTTTTCTGAAAGTAATAGATATGAGTTGAATAGCTCGCATGTGTGCCACCATTGGGCAAAACCTGTAATCTTTTAAAGATCTCAGTTCCGATTAATAATTATCATTGTATAACTATTTTCCTTATGAGCTAGTTTATTAAATAATAATGATCAAATTTTATACTAGGAAATAGAGTTTAAAGATCACAAATATATATTAAGAGTAAATAAAAATCGCCAAAGCATGATCTAAACAAAAGCATATAGGGTTCCGTCACTTACATTATATAACTCACGCCTGTTTGGATAATAATATTTGTTGTTATACTTTAAGTCTTGCTCTTATATGAAATTAAGTGTAATACTTGTATCACTATTTTTACAACAGGCCAATAGCAAAAATGTAAGAAAGTAACGTGTAATTCTTATATTGGAAACCCTTCTAATGTTGTACCTCCTTAATTCGCCCTTCATATTTTTCAACCGACTTCGAAAAGGAGAAGATTCTCAATTTGTAGTACTCGGTAGGATAGCAGGATAGCTAGATGACCTCAAAACTTCGTCATTTACCGATTTTTAGTTTTTAAAAATCGAAATTAATAAATATATGTGTCGTCCACGTTAATTGAATTGCGTATTTTACTTTTAAAGTCTCAATTGTTTATTTGAAAAAAGAACCATATAAGTATTACAGTTCAAAAGGTAAGTAAATGGAAATAAAGGCTCTTTAAAGAACTACGGATCAAAGAGACGCGTGACGGACAAAGTAATAATTTCCAGCATCCATTCGACACGGAATCCTAAAATCAAATTAATTGTCACATAATTAAAAAAACAACATAAATAAAACGATGTCCTCTAATTCATACTTATCAATCTACAATTAACGAACAAGACCCGTAGGTGTTCGTCCTTAAACTTTTAGACAAAGACGATTTCGCTTACCAAAATTTATATATTTTATTACCGATACTTACCATATGCGTGGTATTACAAAATGGCCTCTAACTCTATATAAATACGATCTAAGAGCTCATTATCGTCCGTCGAATTCGATTATTTATTGCACATTGCGCAGACGCCGGTTCCCAGACATTATTCTAATATAATTCGTATATCGAAATGCCGAATGGTTTTAATAGAAATCACTGACATTGTTTATGTTAGAGTACCGTCTTCTTAACGTTTCTCAAAGTTTCGATTTTATTTTCTTAGTATTTATTATTTAAATTATTTGTTTATTAAGATATTTTAATTTGACCCGAGGCTATTGGACGTCTATGTGTAGATGACGACCATAGTCTAATGAATGTATTTATTAAGTTTTATTCGGAATTACTAATTTAAATATAAGTGTATAGTTTACAATTAGTAAATATATTTTTATATAACATTGCAATAAATAGCACAAGTTAATTTATAAAGAAAAACATAAGTTAAAAACAAAAATATATACATTATTTTTACAGTGTAGACATGTAAAAGCGAGTAGAGAACGCTCTACGGACATTGTAGGCGTGCTACGTAAGTGTCCCACATACGCGCCAGTATTAGCCGCAGTTTGAGAAGCGCTACCGACACTCGGAGCTCTCGTGTTTTATGGCGTATTATGCTATAATAATATTTTTTACTTAGCACATTTGTTTATACCGCGCTACGTGTGTGCGTCGATTCGCTAGTGTGCGTGTGCGCGGGCGCAGGCCGCTCACTTGTAAAATATAAAAATGTCGTTTGTTACGAACAACGCCGAATCTAATAACCAACGAGATTTAATGTTCTTTCGCGGTATAGTATTTTGTTACACGTATTTTTTAAGTCTCTTTGTGAACGGAATTGAGTTTTGTATATTTCAATATGGCCGATGTTTACGGCGACGTCCAATTAGCGATGGACTTAGAAATCGGTTTGCTCGGCTTTTGTTACATATGATTTACGATGGCGTATGTCGGTCACAGGCGCAATACTAATTTATACTTCGACTTGAAGTCGATTAGATTGTTTTCATTTCGAATTGTCTCTTAAATTAAACGATGATACAGTTACGAAATCGTTTTCATAATCGATCGGGCGATATCGAATTAAAATAATTGATTTCTCACTAAAATTTCGATATTACGTGATAATTTTAGTGAATCTAATATATATGTTGGGAAATAATTTGGTAATATGTTAGAATATGGACCGACGGTCGGTGATTTCACTCGATTTGTGAATCGTTTGCGGGAATTACGTCAATATTTTAATATGTATACAATGTTTCGAAAAAATTTATTCGAAAAATTAATGTAATGTAATTTTATATATTTTTAATGCAGTCACTTGTAAGTTTCATTGCGCAGAAAAGGCTTCCTCCTTTTTCCAATGGTTGTGGCTGATCACGCTAATCCGCTTATCCGAAAAAAAGCTAGTCTGCAAATAATACTGCAGTCTTCGTCTTAGTGTTCGATTTGATTAAAGATTTTAGTTGAAATAAAAAATGTGTCAAACTTTACGACAAAGGTATGTTTATTCAGCCTTAAAGGTAAATTTAATTAATAAGTACGTAAACAAACTCAATTTATATCAATTTACACACTATTAATGAAATAAAATTTAATTTTTTAAAACCTTTGTTTTAACATATATATTTTTTAATTTTATACCATTTTAAAATGAAATATATAAGGCTTAAATATGCACCAGACGATGTATTATGAAAAGCCATAACATTTATTAACTTATAACGACAACCATTTTTGGACGTTAAACGTTTTAAAAATTCGAAAACCGATTACTAGATGTTGATTGATTTCAAAAAACATCCTTTCATCCGTATAAAACATATAAATAAAAGACTTTGATAATCTAATTATTGACTATATAAAGATTTTTATCATTCAAAATCGACACGACACGGAGGTCTGTTCCCAAATAAACCCCATTTAATACTCAGATAATCTCAGAAACAGCGTAATAAGTATTCAACGATCAATTAAAGATGTACTCGGCTACAGTTGGCCGGGTATAAATTAGAAAATACTGTTTATAGCTGGACCACACGCGACGAGTCTTGATAGTTATTTACCTATTTCAAATTAGGGTCTCATTAATTCATTAGGCCGCTCGCTCGGATCGACACGGTATCTTTTGAACGTTAAATAAGATTTTTTAATCAGATCTTATGGTTTTTAATTTTGCGTCCAGGTGTAGATCATTTGGTAGACTTAACAAGATGGATTCGTGTAATGTAGATTCGTTAAAGTTCTGCTATTAGGCGAGAAGTACACTTATAAGTTTTGCTTTCAGGTTTTCATAAGATTTACATAAGTTTTTTGTCATTGTTACACCTGAAAAAATTTACAGTCAGTGCCTTATTTGACATTCACAGCTTCCTTAAATACTTACGGCGTATTTATTAGGTTATAGAATTATTAGTTTTATATCGCTTTCGAGAGTAAAACTTACAAATGACACTAAAATTATATTTAAGTAAAATAATGCTCAGTTTTAATAATGTATCTATAGAAATAAGTGGTTTTAGTTCTCGATAACATGAGATCCCATCGCAAAATTCGCACCCATATGCAGGACAATTGTACACTGAAGCGATACTATGTCTATATATATATCAAGGCACACGGACTTCATTTTGAGAAAATGGCGTCTAAACATGTCAAACCTATTCTTAACAAATTTGTTTGAAGATGTATATAACCATTTTCTCTTTTCTATTTTGATAAAACGTATAATGAAATAAAAGTAGATTGGTAAAATAAATAGTTCTATCTCGTAATAAGTGTTTCAGGTTCATTAGATTATTGCATATTGCAAAATGTTGAACACACTTAAATATTCGAAACATTAAAACAAGAAACTGTTTTTCGTACTCATTTAGTTTAGATGGCTTGATATTTTGAATAATGTTAAATACATGACGCATTATGAAGATATATAAATATCTCCGAGTGTGACTTTTTGAGGGTTGACACATTATTGCTAATCAGCATCCAATTATCCGTGCGCTATCGCTATTGTAACGTGATAGGTTCGTTTTGTCAGTGCTATAGCGACAGCTCACCGTAATAACCATTCTTGTATTAATTCGATATATTTTTTTATTAATATTATTTATGTATAGGAGAACATATTGTTGTCCATTAAAATTTATTAAGCAAGTATTTTTAAGTAAAACGAAAAAAAATCTTTGTTAATCATTCATCCATTTTTATAGTCTGTGACACATAAAATAATCCCGCTTAACATTTGTCATGGAAATGATTGGAAAGCGATTTACGTCGTCTAAAACACAGGTTAAAAACTTTACTAATATGTGAAAACTTTTTAATGTCACAATAAACCCGCTATCGGCTCCGAGCTACAGTTTAGACCCTTCCATATTACCAGATTTATTGGTACTTTACTGTTTACCGGAGTTTTTATTGAACTTTTTAACGATTCTAATTTTACTATCAAAATTTTATATGAACGCCTAGTCACCTAGTTACGTTAATTAGTTGGGGAGATTAAATTTTGAACGATATGTGTGATGTACCTGGTGGTGGTATTTTTAGGAGTTCTGTATATAATATTATATATTTTTTTCTTTTCGCTCGTGTTCGAAGCGCAAATTTTCATGGTTCGTTGGGTCAGAAAATTTTTTCTAGCGCTAACAAAGTATGTTAGTAATATTATTTTTATATTAGATGTTTTCATATGTATGCAGATAAATAAAAATTAAAAGAAAATAAATATATTATAACACCAATACAAATCATAGTTAGGCTTTTGTTATATGTTATGTACCTAATTTTCCTGAGTCAATATGATTGAAAGCAATACCTAAGAATAGATGACTAAAAACATTTAAATTGTAAATGGATTTATTATTAGTATGAAATATAAAATGGTATTTTACCTAAAAAATCCGAATTTTAACGATTTTAACGCTACTTTTTGTTATTTTTAGAAATAAGTTAATAAAATTGTTTATTTTTCGGACATATAAGTATTGTTCTCTGTCTACGCGGGGGTCGTTGACTCTAGGAACCGGTACAATATTTAAATAAAACTTTTATTAACATCCTCGCGATGCGCTATTGGTTATTATATCCATAGATTTTAGCAATTATAAAATAATGTGGTAACTTTTGGTAATATTTTTTACATAAATTTTATTACTTGAATAAGCCATTTTATTGGTTTCTAACAAGTTATTTTAATTAGAAATTTAAGTTATTAATCAATTTAAAAAGAGAAAATTTTATAAAACTGTTTAAAATATTATATTCGATAATAATGAATAAAACGATTTTATTACATATCTATGTATAAAATGCCTTTGGGCTATATAGGTTTATTTTTTAGAGTTAAAAAGTGCTTGGACAATAAAAGTAGTGACAACAAAAGTTATTAAAATATCGAAAATTTGTGAAATATTAACGCCGAGTCATACATCACTATATATACATATATACATCACTTCACTTGTTTCAGGCGCGATAAATAGTTTAGGGTTAATATGTATATAGGGTTTAAAATTACCAGGGCGGTAAAGGTTATTAGGAAGTTGATAGCGTCTGTACCATTAGCGCTGAACCCAAACTCGGACACGTAAAACATTACTAGGTGACCATTTCTTTCAAACGTAGGAGAAAATTTTAATAAATGAACAATAAGTTCTGGCGTATAAGTATAAAACTACCAGGCTGGCAGATGTTTCTAGGAAATCGATAGCATTGAATTATCATCTATGCTGATTTTCGAGCACACCACTATTATCGGCCACGATTAACATTATTGAAGCGAACGATTCTTTAGGCGTGTTGAGCGAATTTTGCTAAGAGAAAATCTTAAACGTCACGCTAAGCTTGAAGGGAGAAATTAAGAAATTTAATATGTATTTTTCACTTTTATTTCGTAGTTTTAAATTTTCTCATCCATACATATACTAATAATACAATCGCTTCAGCTATGGTTATATTTATTACCTTTGATAAGTATAATAATTGCCTCTAAGCAAGTACATGTAAAATAAAAAAAGTACCAGGGCGTCAGAAGTTATTAGGCAATAGACAGCGTCTGAACCATCAACGCTGAACCCCAATCCGTGCACATAAAACATTACAAGGTGACCACTTGTTTCAGCGGTAAACAATTTTAATACGCCGTCTATTATCAGATGAAATTGTCTTGCGGGGGCTATCGTAAACGAATCAATGTTTATTGGAGTATAATAACAGGAATAAAGTGCGTTTTTATTTGGTTTTGATGCGTTGTGCTTATCTCCAGATCTTTTATACTGGCCACGTGAATGGTCGACGATTCGGTGCTGTATTGTAATGACTGATTTTATTGCAGCATACTTAATGTTGATACATTTGATGTTTATGAACTATTCTGAGAACTATTATCTAAGAGTTTATCTGGGTTATTTCTGTTATATATGTACCGTGATGAAGGTATCTGAGAATGATTAGTAAGATGTATGGATTTTTCTGTTTAATTTGGTTCAAGTTTGTAATATGATTTGTAAATTGAGTAATGATATTTTATAAGACCATATATTTGTTGCTATCAGTAAAAAGTCCAAGGAAATGTGCGCAGATTTTTAATGTCAAATTATATGACGGTAAAATCTACATTTATTTTCATTTTCGCGATCATTACACATTAAAATAAACCTATTGATATGTGAAAAGCCTTTGGATTTTGGCTTCCAGAATGCCGACCATTTTGGATGACGTTGCATAGCAACCAGCATCTAAAAAAAAAAACTGGTAAAACACCATCCTTCAAGGTATATAACTACTAAACGCGTATATATAATAAATATTAAATTTCTGCTGAATTATTTTCACCTTTGATCTTTAAAGATTTTTTTTTCTTGAAATATTAAACTAAACTACCCCTTTTGCACCTTTGTGGGTTGGGGGTGACATTGATACGATGATTTTGTTTTATATTTCATTATTAGCATAAAGAAGAATGAGTATTCAGTTTTAAGTTAATATGACAACAGGATAACATTTTGCATACAAAACGTTTTTACCCCTTTTCACCCTCTTAGGGGTGAATAATCCAAAAACCCTTTCTTAGTGGATGCCTACAACCAAAAAGCCACCTACTGCCAAAATTTCGAGTTCGTAGCCCCAGCGGTTTAGGCTCTGCGTTGATGAATCAGTCACCCCAAGTGATTTTATATATATAGATTAAATACTGATTTTTTAAATATTATTTTTGCATAAATCTACTTTTTAGGTAAGATTGTCTAGTTAAATTGTTTTTTTAAATCATGCACTTAAAGGTTAACAAAGATTTCGCGATTTCGTACGACTGTCTAAGTTTTATTTCTCTGTCTGGCCGTGTCGACTCGCTCGCCACTTGCAGTAGTTTATGGATATAACGTCCTCGCAGATGCAAACAATGAGTTGACAAAGTTTTATCGCGATCAGATGAACGGTATACCAACGCATAAGACACGAATAAACAAACATTGAATTTTATATATCAAATTATCCATAGAATAATTCTACAATTAAGAATCATTTGAAAATCCACAATAAATTCTTAGACAAGCTGATTATAACGAAGTGGAATTTAGATATAAGTAAATTAGTTATCAATAGAATTTCTCCTAGAGTAGCCAATACACGGCCATCAACAAAACGATTCACATACCGGCCGAACACATGTAACCAGTTCAGCTAAAAATGTTGCTTTTATGCATTAGGGGCACAGCTTTAGAGCAGCCTAGTCACACACTGTCTACTACATTATTAATCTGTTACGACCTTTATACAATAATAGTAATTGTAGTAATGCAGGATGCCGATACACTTTGGATAACGTTGCTTAGTAACCGGCTGGGTATAACAGACGAAAAAGACTTTGGGGTGACAAGATAATTTACGAACTTGTCAAACTTAAAAATGGGTATAGATTTGTAGAATCGACTCTTTTAAAAGAGGTAGGTTTAAGAGCTCATACCACCAAGCTACTCCACTGTGGATTGCTGGACATATGTAAAGTTGTACACTATAATACAAATATATATTATATATACAATATATATTACATATTGTGACTGACTGGCTGACAAATTCACTGACTAAATCATCAATGCAGAGCTGAAACCGTTAAAATTTTATATCTTAAAATACTTACTTTAATCAAAATCGATAAAAATAATTTGATTAAGGATTCTTGAAAAGGTTTGACGTTTTCTTTAACTTTTTTACTAAAAATTGCATATGAACAATATATGAGATGAGATTTGGCATATATTCGGATTATTATTATTTTTTTTAACTCATACATACCACTATTGCACTCATTAATTCTAACCTAGCGACGGTATTAAAAAAATATGTTAGTAAAAATTAGAAATCGCAATGATCTAGCCGTTTCTGAACGTAGGTTGTGTCAGAACGTGTTTCAAGTTTCGAGTAATTCTTATGTGCCTTATACGAAGATTGTCGTTTTGGGGCACATCTCGTTATTTCTGTTTTATTGTATGAATACGTAATGTTATGGCCGCGATGGCACGTTGCGACACCGCCAATTGCCGAACTTAACGCTTGCTACGGTAAATTGTCAAAGAGTAAAAGAATTATTACTAAGTTATAACATATCCTGGATTGACAAGTTAGGCGAAATATTTAAACAATAATAATAATAACTTTAGTTTGATAAAATCTATCTTTAATTCAAAATTTCAGTTGAAGCTAAAACAGCAAGACATTATCGTTTATACTAAAGTATAATTTTCAATTAAAAATTGACTTGAAATTTAATGTTAAAGTTATCATTTTTATTGGCCGATCAGATATTCGAAAGATTATTGATTTAAATCTTACTATTTTACTATACGTAAATATTCAATAGAAATAGTATACTTTAAGCATTTATAATAACGGAAATAGATTTGGAATTTAGTTTTTATTTATTTATCATCTGTATAATATTCCAACTAAGAATTACATTCCTTTAAACATAAATATGTATACACATAAGAATATTTAGACATGACCTGCCTAACTTTAATCTTATTATTATGGCTGATTGCCAAAAACATTTTTTAAATTTGCCTACTTTTCAATTCTATTAGTCAAACAGCTACCAGAATACATTATATTAACAATGAACTGACGGTTTTAATATGTAATTCCTGTCTGGTTAACATATGGCCCTGACCTCTGCGTACCGAGACTGGAAATTCATTTCCTCGAAATAGATTTTTCGATAAGTCATTTACTTGCATTTGTGTAAATAAGTTTAATGGAAAATTTATTTGTCTACCTACTTCTAAATAAGAGATTCAAAGGTGTATTCAAGGTATTTTTTCAAAATGCGTATTATTTTCTAAGAGTGAATTAATTAAAATTAATAATTTAATGTTTATTTATGAATTGAATTAGTTAATAGAGAGTAGTTCTATTAAAATTTTAAACAAAATGCGATGGATAAAACTTTGGGAATAATTAAACTTATAATACTGAAAATGACACATAATTAGTCTTATTTACTTCGGATGAATATAAGTAACCGCTTAATAACACAGATACAGATAAAAAACTACAAGTAAAAAATAATATCTTATAAAATGGCAACATCAGACAATTTGCATAACAAGGGCGCGTAGGCATAAAAGTCGCTAACTCTGCCGTGTCACATCTGCAATTAACACGTTCTTTATCGCCATTAGAATTGAAATTGATAAGTAGGTATGTGGCGTATGCTTGTTTATGAGAAACCCATATCTTCATTATTCAAATTCCCCGATCGAACCGGTCAGCGTTATATATTGCGTTGGTGTACTTCGCTTACAAACATTTTTATTATTTAATTTATTTCTGCGTCAACGTGTCTCTCTCACATTAATTAGCCGATGCACAGACGGATCGGAGCACGATTCGTGTATGTATTTTGTAATAAAATCGAGAATTCTAATTCCAATGCGGATGTCGGTTCGGTCGTGAGATTTCGCACACCTATTTCCTATGAAGATGATTGCTATTATTTTGCGTGCTAATAGCTTTTCGACGTATTGTCCTTCATTGCACGTTAGTTATAATTTCCGCAGCGATCGGTCGATGTTTTGAATCGTCTTCCTTGAATTTTATTGATTGTTAACGATTACGATTTGCAGTCTTTATTGCGCACGTTACGATCATGATCTATAAATGTTTTAAAATATTGTAATTGATGTATACATTTTTTAATAGGTTTCAATTGAACACGAAAAAGGCTTGGCGCAATATATATGAGGTATGTTAATCGAATATTATTTTTGATGGGATTTTGTTAAAAATAAAATTAAAATTTTTAAGAGCTCTATTATTTATACGAGTACGTATTCATCAATCCGTATTTTAACTTAGATTAGTTTTTTTATAGCTAATTAGACAAACTTAATAAATATATACATATATTATTTAGAATTATAGAAATTAAAATTAGTTCTTATATCAAATTCAATTGCGATCTCGAAATATAATTATTTTAATAATTTTTTTTTATAATAGCGTGAAAGCATTTAAAAATACTTGACACAAAATTACCTACATAAATGTTAAAAAGTGTATGTCATAACATAACACACTATATTATACATAAGCTTCATTATACAATTTAACACATTAGTATGCGCCTGCGCCGCTAAAGTCGTTTACACCCACGGATGCTCCGATTTTGATAATAATGCGATGATATTATTGTTATTGTGTAAACTACACTAGATGACTAAACTTATGTGTAATAAAAAAATACATTATAATAAAAAAAAAAGAATATATTTTTGTTCGCCTTTCCACGTATTAACATAAGTTGCTAAATTAATAAATATTTGATCATTTTATTGGTTGAATATATAAGTAGTTTTGTTGTTAGAATATCATTTCTCAGAAGTATAAATGATTACATTTAGTAGATATACAGTTATAGTTTTCGTAGCCGTAATACTTAATTTTATTTTTTAACCGACGCATGAAAGGACGAGGTTTTACTCAGCGTACTTTTATACCATAATAATGATTTAAATCTGATAGAACCGATCTGAAAAATGGGACTACGCAACGCTTGAGAGAATGTCGCTTCCGATTAATACGTATGTATATTCTTATATATATAACTCCTGTTATGTTATTATATTGACAGACTTTTCTTATGAAAATGAAAAAAATGTATTTAGTTTATATTTTGTTTAGTTTTTAATTATTTTTTATCGTCTTTTGTTTATAATGATAGTGCTTGGATATATATTTAATTTTTTTTTTTCTTATATCAAAGTAAACAATAGTATTTCATAGTT
Source organism: Hypolimnas misippus (assembly GCA_037950945.1). NCBI lineage: Eukaryota > Metazoa > Arthropoda > Insecta > Lepidoptera > Nymphalidae > Hypolimnas > Hypolimnas misippus. Next base: position 15,377,156 of record JBBEEQ010000018.1, read on the forward strand.
CGTTTTATTTGGATCACAAAAAAGTGTCTACTTAACCAACATAAAGGTAAAGATAACAAGAAAGCAATTTAAAAATACGAGAAACAGTAAAATCTTATCGTCCGTACAAATTATCAGCGGGTACATCCAAATAGATATAATAATTTATACCGAGACCAATAAACACAAGACATTTATGTGTGTGTAATTAAAATGGCGTCAAAAAGAAAACTATTACAGTGTTAAACTGTAAGATTTCTTAAAGAATAGATTTCTAGAAGCTATTAGTTTGTAGCTATAGAATTCAATTTTTAAGATACTGTAGAATTTAAGACAAGAATTACATTTGTAAGTATTCATCTCGTAATGATATAAAACAGCTCTACAACCTCATAACACATACGTCGTAAGTACGAAAGCGGTGAATGGCAAAAATATGGCTTTGATAGTAAATTCTTCCAAGTGTACAACAATGAGAACTAACTTGTGTTAATCTTTATGAAAGTCTGAGAGTAAAAATAAGGGTAATTCTCGACTTACGAATACCTACCTAATTATTTTGCAATTGTTAATTTATAAATTATAATGTTTTATTTGATTTTAACGCAAAATTAAACTTTATCGAACCAATAAATAATGCGATTGAATCGTGAATACGAATTGTTTTTTTTTATTTTCTGTTTTTATTACATTATAAAAATGAAATTCATAACTTTTTTTTACAACAAAAGTAACATTAAAATATTAAATTTGCAATGAACATTTCATTAAATTTATACATGTATTATGAAAAATCACACGTAGAAATATTCCTGCACTTTACATAATAAAATTGTTTTCATATCGTATAAATAAGGCTCTCCTGTCTGATGAAAACGTCTATCAAATTTTAATATAAATAAAACAGAAGCCTTTTATTCCTAAAACGGTTAAATTAACATGCAACATTGTATAAACTATAAAATGTTAAATATATTTCTCTACAACAAAGCTACAGCAACAACAAATAACTTTAATTTAGCAAAGTTTTTCGACAGGAAGCTTTTAGCCATAAAATAATTATGCATAATAGTTCGAGAATAAATTTATACGTAAATTACAAAACGTGCATCCTGCAATAAAAACTACCGATGAATATATGAAAAAAAGCTATCGACCGCTATCGAAGCTTGATTTTAAACCGACTTCCAAAAAAGAAGGAGGTTCTTAATTTTTTAATTATTTGTGTATGTTCACCGGTTACTCAAAAACGTCTTGGCGGATTTGGTTAGTTTTTTTTGGGGTATCCTTTTCAATTTAACTCATAGATTTTTAATCAAAATCGGTTTAGTAGTTTTGTTTTAAAATCATAATAACTGAAGTAAGTTTTTCTTTGAAGTAAACGAAATTACGTACTTTGCTTTTGAATGCAATTTTTTTTTTTTTTCGAAAACGTCCAGGGCACTGAGTGTAAGCTTTCTTCACAATAGTAACAATTTATATGAATGTCCAATTTCTAATCTATAATAAATAACAAAAATAAACTTTACATTACGCAGACACTAAAAATAAATTTATTCTAAAATTAGCGGCCCCTCGTGGTTTCACTCACGCTTAACAGGGCTTAGGGGTCGAATTTTGCAAAATCCCGTCTTAGTAAGCACCTACGTCTTCAAAAAAAAAACCATGTAATTTAAACTCCTAGAACTTGTAGTTTCTAATATTTCGTGTTGAGTGAGTGAGAACTTTCGCTTACATATATATATTGTCATTCATCGCTTAACCCTTTATAGCCTGATTTACGAAAGTGTTTTATTTTTAAATATTAGCTGTTAGTGTTTGCTGGAAGGTCTAGATGAAGGGAATAGTTAAAAAATCACAATATTAATTTTACATATTTATTTAGAAAATAAAACAGGTATCAATTTTGATACTTCAGGCATAAGGCCATACCGAAATCAGATATAGCTAGGCTAAAACTAATAGTAATGTAAACATTTGGTTTAAAAGATTGGTATCAAAATTGATACTCTAGGCTATTAAGGGTTAAATGCGCAAACAATAAAAAAACATTGTTACTAGTATTAAATTAAAAAAAATCAATTGTTAATTGCGTAAGCCCTAGTCATTATGCTCGTAATTATCGCCGACATTCAGAGATCTATAAATTCTTTGAGGGGATTACTTAAGATATCCGTTTTATATTATTTCAATTGCATCACGGTTCAACGGCCGTGCAATACAACTTCTTATAGTTTTCTAATTTACAACCTTTCATACCTTAGAACAGAAACTAAAATAGAAATAGCTTCATTTTTATTGTATAAGCTTTTCGTGGCGTCATTTGGTTATATAAAACATTTTTCTTGTAATTAAATCGATCGTGTGCTCACATGCATTTCTTTAATATTTTAAATTAATTATCATGTAAATATTCTTAGTAAAAAAAAACTTCAATATCGACCTTTTTATTTTTTTTTTAATAAGCAGGCAAACGAACATGCAGGTTAGGTACCTGATGTTAAGTCATCACCGCTACCTATAAACAAGGAGGGATGAAGGGGAAAGGATAGACGGAGAGGAGGGGGGCGAGGTAGGCTTCCAAGCTAGCTCCTATATAAACTGTCAGTTGGCTACAGCAAGGCATAATGAAAAATTTCGAAACACCTATGCCATATCTCTAAAATTTACTAATCCGAGTCTTATTCAGCTACAACCAGCTTCAATTACAATTAATGCCTCGCTTCGATTGTCGACTGGTGTATGTGTGTGTGCCCGCGGCGGTGGCTTATTTATGACCGATACACGCGGACGGCGACTATTTATGATTCTTTATTTCGAAATTACATCCATTATGAAAGAATACTTAAAAATTAAACATGAACAATAATGAAAAATATGATTACTTGTCTCAGTGGTATGTTTCGAGTTTTTGACAATGATATTTTATAATTTGACACTGATAAGCAATACTGTGTTAAGCCACACGGACTTTATTTTGACAAAATAGCGTCTAAAGATTACTTTAATGTTTCGAATATTGAACGTTGCTCAATTACTATACTAATCTGCTTTTAATTCATTATACATTTTGTCAAAATAGAAATGAAAAGATAGATATACATGGTGTTCAAATAAATTTATTAGGAATTGTTTTCACATCTTTAGACGCCATTTTCTCGCTTAACACACGCACACGCTTAACACAGTATTGCTTATCAGCGTCCATATCGTCTTAGTTTCTCCGTACGTAGATACAATTTCGGGATTTCATGAATACCATTCTCTAACTCCCTACCGTTTACTTTTTTTAAGCTGGCAATACATTTGACTCCTCCTGTGTTGTAAATGGCCATGGGCGGCTGTGTTTACTTTATGTGACACCATGTGACCTGCCTGCTTGTTTACCTTTTACATTTATATATAACAAAAAAAAAAAACAAATCAATCATAAGATCCAAAATTTCCATATCTCAAAAAATAATTTATTTCACACAAAGGTTACGATGAAACCAATATAATTTTATCGTCAAACTGACATTTAAAATTCAATTAATGTAAATGGTCAATTACTTATGTGCTGTAAGTAGATCAGACGTCAAAGCGATTTATGATGATGCTGTCGTCGGCCTCTCACCTCGCTTTCATATTGATTGTAAGAGAGATTTGAAAAACGCATTCTTAACATCTATAAATATTTGCATAATTGTGACCCTTATTTGTACATATCGTTTATCTATTTATGATTTGTGCCGGTTTTCCTGTTGGTGTAAAGCTATGCTAAGATATTTTATATGAAATTTTGATTAACGAGACTTAAGTAATTAAAAAATATATAATTTAGACTGTAAGGATTTCAAATATACATTATATGTTAATGGTGAATAAAGGTATTAAAATATGAGATGAAAAAAGTATTGAAATCGGTGTTATCTGTGCGATCCCTTTCCCGTGGATTTTCTGGAAAATCTGAAAATGTATATCACACTATGTCAATTTCACAGCTGAAACGGTTTAGGTGATATAATTAAGAATACATAGATATATACATACGTTCGAAAATCATTATCTGTTTCCGGCAGTCGGATAAAAACAACATGAATCTAGTCAAGATACCATGTTACTAACATATTCACACATCTAAATCGCTTGGAACAAAAAAAAACGCTGTAAAATTTTATCACACTACTTTGTAAAGTAGTTAATTTAGATCTGAATTTTTTATGCCTCGTATTAAAATGCTCTGAAAGCTTTAAAACTTTTAAGGTATTTGTCATCAGAGCTCCATTTAAGTGTTATGTAATATAGACTTGCAACGCCCACCACAGCTCTACTCAAGTGTGACATAACCTTTATATATTTCAATAATGTTTCGGTCTGTGTCGCGTTGATATATGATTGTTGCTATATGTATAACGACCCGGAGTTTCCTGTCACCAGAGCAAGATCAAATGTTGCCGATCGCGCTTGACATATGAGCTCTGATTGGACTATTAATTTGGGCATTTTTTGACGATCCTATAACAGTTTATTTTGGAGAAATTTGAATATGGAATTCGGCAATTTAGTCATTTGATTTAGTGTCGCACTAGAATGATCTGATGGCGGTATCGATTTGTAGGTTATATTTCTTTTATATTTTATTATGTGTTTTGCAGATATTCCGTAATTAGGAGACAGTTTTGATGGTCTGTTATTTCAATGATAAAGAGGAGAATTGTTCATTTGTTTTTCCGGATTCACGCTAAGAAAGAACTAAACCGATTAACATAAACATTTCTAAATATAATAGATAGCTAATGGTTATAAGATGATCGCAGAAATTGTTAATTATGTTAAAATAAACGGAAAAAGATGTGAATGGAATGAAACATGCATGAAAGTAAGAACAAAAGGATCTTAAAAATTGCTACATTTTTTTAAACCTATTTAGTTGATTATATTACCTTAATGAAGGAAATTATTTTTTTACGATTATACATCTATACTAATATATAAAGCTGAAGAGTTTGTTTGATACTTTGCTTGAACGCGCTAATCTCAGGAACTACTCGTCCGATTTGAAAAATTCTTTCAATGTTAGATAGCCTATTTATCGAGGAAGACTATAGGCTATATATTATCACGCTAAGACTAAAAGGAGCGGAGCACCAATGAAGAATGTTTCAAAATCGGGGGATATTTTCTTATTGAGACAGCTTACGCTGCGTGCGCTGCGTAAACGGTTAAAGTTTTGCAAAGTTCATGTATGACAGAATTGTTTCCCTTTAAGAGTCAGCTCGTGACCACGACGAATGCAACTTCGTCAAAACGTCGGGCAGTAAAAAGGTATTACTACCATTAATTATCGCGATAAGACCCGTTATATGAAATATGAGTACATATATTATTGTTATACTCTGGCCCAATACAATTTTATAACGTGCAACAGACATCATTCGTATGAACGTTCGTTTTGACGCAGTGGTAACTAAAATTACTTTAAAGGGTGCGAGACTAACTTCCGCTAGTGAGCACATATTTGCTCTTAGATAACGGTGTTTGATTATAACAGTCTCTTCGTTATGTCATGAAGAGTATGTGAAGCACGGCCCGGATTGGCTCCCTTGCTATCACAAATACTTGATAATGATCATTATTTCAAAGAGAAAATTATTCTAGTCTTATTGACTTGGTGTCAAGGGTTGCGATCGCGTGGAAATCGCTATGTTTATATAATGCAAATTACGGAAATTCGGACTAGATAATGTAGTGGAACGCCTGGAGGTTTTTAACCCGGATTTTTGTTCGGGTTAATTAATTAGGTTTAGGCGGGATTTTGTTTCATATAATTTAAGTTGCAATTTTTATTTATTTTTTTGTGTTTTTGTATTACTTACACGTTGGCGCAGTGGTCACTGCAACTGACTTAAGCGCTAACGGTCGCGGGTTCGATCCCCGCTCACGGTAAATCTCTGTATTGGCCATACGGATGTTTGTCGTGGTCTGGGTGTTTGTGTTAGTGTCGTGAGTGTTTCCGGACCCCCGACACACGCGATCTTAATGGAAGCCGTTGAGCGTGATGCGTTTATTTATTATTTATTACTTAAAAATAATAATACAAAATAATGTTTGAGCATATAATTTAATTTTTTCTTTATGGTTACTGCTTTGCTCCTATGAGTCGCACCGTAATGTAATATAGCCTAAATCCTTCCTCAATAAACGGGCTATTAAACGCAAAAAGAAAATTTTTGAAATCGTATAAGTAGTTTCAAAAATTATGATCGGAAATTAGAAACAAAGTTTACCTCCTTATAATATTAGTATAGATTCATTAACAAAGATGGTCCTACATGAAAAATCACCTTATAGCGTATATACACATGACAGATCCGATCCACTAATTGAATATTATGTAAATAGCCTCATTTGTGACAATTCAGATTTTATAGCCATTCATATATTACGGAAATTAATTTTAGCAATTTATTTTTATAGATTAATAGTCTAGAATAGGCTGGGGTCGAATCGTTTGAATTTATCAATATATGGTTATCGGAGAAAGTTTTTTTGTCTCGTCTGTTCTTTGACAAAAAAGAATGTCTATTTTTATAAGTATTTATGTTGTTTTATTTCGTTATCATATCGCTCTTTAATGGTAATAATAATAAAAAAAATGTTTGTCATTTAAAAGCTTTTTACCTAAAAATATTAATTGATAGTTTTCTAGGGGTTCTGTGTGTCTTATTTTTGACATTTACAGCTCTCGTATCTAGTAACATGTATCTCTTACTAGGATACAGAGATGTTTTAAATCAGACTAGCGGCCCTACGCGGTTTCACTCGTGTTTAACACAGGACCATTTTACCCCTTAAGAGGTACTTGAAACTCTTCGCACTTGTACTGAGATTTCACACGTTCTGAGATTTCGCGACAAGTGAGTGAGTGATCTTTCGCTTATATGTATACTAGTTGTCCCTTGCGATTTCACTCGCGTTTTTAGTTACTGCTTCGGTCTTATGTGTCTTATCATGATGTAATATAGCCTATAGCCTTCCTTAATAAAAAAAGTATCTACCACAAAATAATTTTTCAATTCGAACCAGTAGTTCCTGAGATTAGCGCGTTCAAACAAACAAACAAACTCCTGATCTTTGTAATAAAATAAACAAGGAACCTAAAACAATTTTCAAATATCATATTTAAAAAACTCTTCAGATTCACAATATTATCAGTACAAATAGAAATTTACTACAAATAGAAATTCCGTTACGATCACGCATTAAATATATTTACTGTATTATTAATATTGTATTTCGAGTATACTTAACTTTATATATGCGAAAAATTACCATTTAAATATTTTTAATATAAAAACAAATGAGTTCTCTTAATCGAAAAGGTAATAACATTTTAACAAATTATAAATTTATACAGTTCATAAATATATGTATACTATAATGGAGCGAGATTTCGTCAAATATTTATACGAATCGAAATAATCGATACGATAAACAGTCCTCATATTACAATTTTTCCTATATAAATCATTTTTTAATCATCATTTACCAGTCTTTGCTTATTAATTCCGATATTGCTAGAAGTTTATAGCGACTCGATTTAGAGCGTATCGCGGTAGTTAATAGACAGACCGATATTGTACTTTCGAATGTACTAAGAACGATTAGAAATTAGAAATGGCATAGCGAGGGAGATATCGCTTGTGTAAGATTGTGGAAAAGTTGGTAGTCTTATTATGTTTAAATTAACAAATATTTTTTATAGATAGTATTAGGTTTTGTTTAACACAAATAAATTTAAGTACAACTACAAGTTGTACTTAAATTTACAGTGAAATAGTCCATATAACTGACGATAAAAGTGAGGAAGAATGATATATGATATTATGAATAAATGTTAATGTACTAGGTACTATTCGCACGATCTGCAATATTAAAACAGTTGAAATGGTCCTAATTTTCAACCTAAATGATTTATTTCTTACTTCTGACCAACTTAAGAACTAATTCTAATCACTATCACTATAAGTAATACATTCTATAGATACTGTTTCTTCTTGCCCTTCGTGTTAAATATTTTTCTTGTCAATTGTAAGAACTTGTGATGACGTTCAAATTAAAAGACAATCATTTTGTGCAAAATTATATGTCACTTCCTTCCTACGTGACATTGGCGAAATAACATGTGTCTAATTAGCACAACTAAAAGCTATAAACCAAAAAATTGAATTGAAATATGTCACTTCCTCTGTTATCGCTGCTCTACGGCTACAACTATTTTTAATTATATATCATAGGCCAGATATTCTGTAAAAATTTGAACTCTATTCCTTCGCAATAGAAAACAAAACAATTATTCAATATACGAAGGTGGGGACAGTACATTAAATTTTAAAATGTAGATTTCGACGATATAATTTCTCTCGGCGGAAACACTTGGCCATTATGACCACACTACCGATACAGACTGTCTCAAACGTGGAATATATGAATCGATATTTGTTACATAAACGCCGCGTTTATAGTAAAATAATAATAAATAGTCTTTAATATATGTTTTTAGTTTGTTACCCTATCTATAGCGTTATTTAAATATGTAGTCTGTTCTATACGGTAAACTTCTTTGTAAGGATTTTTTTATCTGACAATAAAGGATTACTAATGTTAGTTATCACATTATTTCATGTTCTTAATGTGAAAAAAAAATGATATAAATTTTAATACTACTAATTAATTTTAATTACTAAGTGTGTATATTTTTTTACTCAAAATTATATACCTTATTCATATTGACATTTGATACCGTTATGCAATAATATTGTTAAATAAATGAAGGTTAATAACGTTCAAATTGTATTACAAGCCTTTGATACTAACGCACATAATTATGTACATATTTCATTTAAAGACGAATTAACTAAGAAATACAATAATATAACAACGATGATAAAACCATTTAGACACTACTCAAATTAATCGATAAAAACGTAAACATATAACACAATAAAACTAACTATATGAGTAATAAATTGTAAAAAATTTGCACTATAATTAAAAACAACGATTCAACAAGCGTCGGTCACGACCGCAATACACTTCCGTATATTTCAGCTCCTTGTGGTTTATTGGCGATCGTCTTTAATATATTCAGATTGCAGTTCAAATTATTTTAATTAAGCGGCCATTTTCCCTGTTTCTCGATAACGGTACACGATTAATGGAAATTATGTTTTTGTCGCAATTTTTTTTTGTCTATGCAAATATTGTTTTCGAATTCGATTCCGATTTATACGTTTTTTTATCAATTTTGTTAGGTTAACAAATTGCTTCTTTGTATCGTTTTGTTAGGAAATTGAAATGTTTAAATGGTACTGTATTAAAAAAAGTTAATTGATTTTTTTTTAAATTTATGAGTCAACAATTTTGTTTTAATATACTAGCAGATATAACTGTACGACAAGTATTAACTTTTACTTATTTCTTTACAATATACATATATCCTTGTATTTCAGGTACAGGTATATAGATTTATAGAGCCTAAATTCTACAATTTAATTAAAACCAAATTCTAACTGTAAGCATAAAACAATCGTTATTCACTTTTATTAAAATATTCTCAAGGAAATTATTTAATTCAATAAGAATTAATCGACAAACATCTGAACTTCTAAATGATTACGTGAGCTTTATAAAGATTACATATAGGAGGGGAAACCGCAAAACCACGTATCTAGTTTTACTACTGTCACCGACGATACATCAATAGTTTGATCAATTCCCATAAAATAAAATGTTAGCTAGCTTATTTTTGATCAATAATGAAATTTTGTGTTTAATTCAAAGTTAGACCTTATAGCAAAAGCTAGTTACAGCGTTTTGCACTCTACCCGACGATATTGGAAATCGACGCAGCTAAGCAGCGAGTAGCAGCCACTGCGGTTACCCAAAAGAACAATGTATACATACAATAAGGAAAATCTCAAATCACAATTTAGAAATTCCCATTATATAATATTTAAGTCAAGTCATTTTAAATATGAGCATCATTGTATATTGTATATAAACGCTGAACAACATCTATTTGTATATCAACTAAAAATATTTTTTTTTTTATCTTTTTTTACACACTTGCATCTACATTAAAGCAGCACGAAATCAACACATTTCTATCCAACTTCTTACGTTAATATGTAAGTACAAAAATATAACAACCACCAAAAACTACACCGAAGTTACTTCTAAAAATACTTTAAAAGAGCCAGTACCGATTATAAAATATTATAATGACGAATTGTAAAGATTTCCTCATTAGTTGACTAATCTCGAACATGTGTACCAAGTTCATAAGAATAGTACAAGCAAGTACTGTTTTTGCGTAGACAGATGGTCGGGCGCGGGTGTCGCCAAATGTTGTTCACGTGTAGCGACAAGTGCAGTTCATACCCTTACATAGAATGATTGGGGTTACGTCGTGGAATAGCTTATAACCCACTTCAAAAAGGAAGTTCTTAATTCGTGAGTTTAATGTTTGTTTCATCAGAACTCCTTCATTTGTTAACTGATTTTGATTTTTTTAAATGGTTTTTAGATTGGTCTCGGATTTTAATCAAGTTCGGTTTAGTTGTTTAGTTTTAAACTTAAAACAACTGTTATATAAGTAAACAATATTACGTTTGCTTTTGAAGTCGGTTGCTTTTTTATTTCTTAATTATTGGGAATGTATAATATTTTCCATGTGTATTTGTGGCTTTTGATACTGTAAGTCTTCAGAGCGGCGATGATTATTTGATATTAGGTAGGAGGAAATAAAAAAAAATAATAGAGAATAAATAAATTAAGTAAATGAAACAACGCAATTAACGCAAAGCCCAAACCACTGGACGGATCGGGCTGAAATTTGGCATGCAGGTAGAAAAGGATTTTAATTAATTCTACCCCCAAGGGATAAAATAGGGGATGAAAGTTAGTATGAAACTTTGTAAATTTTAAACCGAGAATTGCATACAGCTACTATGACGTAGGCATCTCAGACATCGTAGACGAAGTCTCGCAACAGCTAGTTCTTAATAATACGGAACCCTCTACTTGTCCTACATCATACGCCATAGTATCGCCGCCACCCCGTCGAATTATTTTTTGCTTCACTTTTCGGAAGTGCAAGGAGCGTGCCATCTGCCGGCTCGAATTACGCTTCTATTTGACCTCACCCCACTCACCCGCGCCCCCTGGTGACCTAAATGGAATTATCTCAACTTTGATAGATATTTTAACAAATATTATCGATAAATGTCTTAGTGGTATTATGAATGAGAAAGTTAGAATGTATATGTTATCTCTTTCACACAAAACACTGCTGAACTGATTTTGTAGAAACTTTACAGTTATATAGCTTATACATTAGAAAAATTATCTATTTATATAAAAGCGATAGGTCATTCACGCATTCATCACGAAATCTCAGAAACTACAAGTGCTAGGAGTTTAAAATTTTGCATGGGGTTTTCTTAGGATTTAGGTACACACTAAGAGGGAATTTTGCAAAATTCGACTCCTAAGAGGGTAAAACGGGGTTTGTATGAAACTTCCGTTTGTATGAAAGTAAAGTCCTATGTTAAGCGCAAGTGTAACCGCGATGTGCCGCTAGTATAAATATAATTTTTCCTCAAATTAACGCGGGTGAAATCACGGGGAACAGCTAGTAACTTCTATAAGGCTACTTTTTTATATAATAATCACGGGGACGAAGCCTGGCGGAAGTTAATTAGTTATATACTTAATAATTGTTGATATTGTAAATGCTAAGGTTTATCTCTCTGTTATCTATCTCTTTGTTTGTTACGTTTTCACGGCCGTACTCCCGTATAAATTTTGATTAATTTTAGTGTATAGATTAAATACAGAAGAAGTGGCATAGGATATAATTTGTCGCAAAAATAAAAGTTAAAGAGGGGATGAAATTTTTTATTGAGGGATCATAATTTTTCATAGAAATAGGCTATTCAAAGTAATTATTCTAGGAAGACGAAGACTTGATTATAGACTAGAAATTTCAAATGAATGACAATTTATTATTATTATTTGGAGTTTAATAACAAAGGAAAACTACTACCGACAAATCAAGTATGTCTTCTGGGAAAACAAAATGTATACAATATAATGAACAGAGCACAAACATTTCTATTTAAAAAATGTTCCTGAGTTAAGTGCTAAAGTATTTAAACTAGTGTCGTCAAGCACGACATGTCTTCCTCACGGTTACCTCACGATGTAAGGGAAAACATCGTGATTAAACCTGCATATACCGGGTGAAATTCAGATACATGTATATCCGCCAGCCCGCAGTGGAGCAGCGTGGTGGATTAAACTCAAACCTTCTTCTTAATAGGAGAGGCCTTTGCCCAATGTGGGACATTTACAGGCTGTTACTTTACTTTATTTTACAAGCGAGCACGCGATCATCTGATATTAAGTGATCACCGCAGCATCATTGCAGCGCCAAAGGGGCCACAAATGCGATGTGCAACTTTAAAAACAAATGAAGAACGAAAATTTAAAAAAAAAAACGAAAGGAAGGTGACACCAGCCTGAGTCTTACCGTAGCTATGTTAGCTATATCATAGTGGTCTTCTGTGGGAATTTGGTACTGCCCTGGTCGAGCCAGCCCATATACGAGCTGTAATCAATGGACCAAATGTAGTCCCTACCACAGTAACATACGTTACACCATTACTCAATCCTTAATTATTCGCATCTAAAAATAAAAGAATGATTTTGTTATTGGTAAGAACTGTTTTTACCAACAGTTTTTATCAATAATAAAATCAAAATAATCACAAAAAGCGGCAATAAAATTAGAAGTACGTATAACGAACATGTGTTAATTACTCAAGGTATTATAAACTCTATGAAGAAACGTTTTACAATCTCAATAGACATTGTAAATTAAACGTTCGCCATCTTTAATTTGGCATATCAGTAATTGAGGCTGTTAATACTTATAAAGCTAAAGAATTTGTCTGTAGAATGCGCTAATCTTGTTAATAATTATACGATTTCAAATACTATTTTTGAATTTATCCGCTATTTACAAATATGTAGGTAGTTTATAACCTGGGAAAAAAACGTTGACTACTTGAGTTCTTAAAACATTTTTTATTTTCTACTTTGAAATAACATTACCTATAAGGCAGTGATTCCCAATTTGTGTTTCCTAACTAACACTACGAAGAAAAATCTCCAACTCAGGTACCCCTTCTCGTAGCGATTACCATCAAAATAGAGTTCTATATCGTGACTTTAATATGCGCATACTATTTGTACAATGAAACTAGATGTCGATCTGAAACGATATTTGGATAATTGCTGTTTGCTTATTTTTTTTACCGATTTAATTATCTTAATCAAGAGAATGCTGCGCGAACCCCTTGATGCAACCTCGCGTACCCCTGGGGGTATGTACCACTAATTGGGAATCACTGTTCTAAGGAATATATACAATTCAATCAAAAGTTTGTAATATAATTAATTTTTAAAGTCTTTCTATACTTTTTCTTCCACCCACGCACGCGGACGAAGCCGCAGGCAAAAATTGGTACATATGTTAAGTATATTATGTTTTTACTATGTTTGTTGTCGTGTTCTGTTCATTTCTATTTAAATTAACATTTTAAAAATCTCCTTATCAATGTATATAAATTAAAAAACGACAGTTATAAAATTTGCATTTTTTAAACGTACTCCATGTCAAGATTTTATCAAATAGATTTTATGATAAAATAAATAATGATAACATGATTAAATTTATCATGATGTTGATAAAATTCGAATACCATAAACACTCTATGAAACGCGTATGATCATATTAATATTTTAATGAAGAATTATTTGTTTTTTTTGTAATTTTAAGGTATAGAAAATAAATTAATATTGATTATCTGGGAAAAATAATTAATTATCTATAATAAAAATCGTAACGAGCGATGACGCGATTTTATAACACAGTAACGAAGTCAAATCAACACTTTCCATGTTTAACCTAACTGTAGCAGGGCAACTCGAAGCTCGTGGAATGAAACATGAAACTCATGTACAGTAAATGTTGAATTGTACGTCGAAAACAGCCATTTTTAGTTAAATCAAGATAGTCCGATGGCAAAAAGAAGACCGAGCGCTTGAGATATGAATATTACCAGAATTATTACAGAAACAGTTGTGATTGTAACAATACCTCATGATAATTTATGTTTTTTTAATAAAAAGAACAGACTCTATAAAATAATTTAATAGGTAAAAATAATTTAAAAGCAAAAAAAAAAAAAAATATTTTCTATATTTTGAAGTCGGTGCCAAATAAATCATTTTTGTTTTGTAGGTGGCAAGTAAAATCTTTTACGTGTTCTCACAACCTATTTACTGGCACCGACCTTAAAATGTTGTAGAAAATAGTTTGGAAGTCGGTAACATTAATAAGATAAATAACTAATATGTACGAAGATTACTGTTAACTAGTATAGTAGCGTATGTCTACTTATTTATTTGCTCAAGTCCATGAAGCTTTGTTAAAGATGAGAATTACACTAACTCGTATAAGTATTGCTCTCAGACTTTCATAAAGATTTACATCCGTTGTCTGTCATTGCTTTACACCTGAAATGATTTATTTTCAGTGCCTTATTTTTGATATACACAGCTTTCGTAACTACTTACGATGTAGTTACTGGATTACAGAGTTTTGTAAAACTTATATACGTAATTCTCGCCTAAAATTACTATTAAAACATAAGTACAAAGTACTTTTTGGAATGTGAAACAACTAAATGTAATAAATCTCTGGTTCAAAGAATTTTAACTCCTATAATGTAAAAAAAATACTTTTACAAGAAAAAAGATACATTATTCCAGAAGGATGTAGACTATAAAAAATATATCCTATTGTTAATTTTAAGGTAGATAATTAATGCAAACCGAAACCAACTCGAGCAAAGCCGCCGCAAGAATTAAGTTTAAATATAAATTCGTAAATCGCTGAGCAAAAACCCGCTCCACACGTGTACACATTACGACACCGGGACCTCCAGTGCGCTGCGAATCGCATTAGCTAAATGTATTGAATCGACGGTATTGACTTGAAGATTTAGGTTTTTTTGCTTGCAATTTAATTTTGCGTGTGACTTGCGCTTGTTTCGACCGTCTTTAAAAAACGGATTTTCAATTCGTAATGTTTTCAATGATTGTTATCTTAGAACTGCTTTATTTAGTAACCGATTTTCAAAATTCTTTTTTTTTTATTTGTAAGTCAATATTTTAAGTTTGTTGAGTAGATTTTTATCAAAATCTGTTGTAATACTAATAAGTATATAATTCAAGTAAGAGGAATTGCGTATTTTGCTTTTGATTTACGTTCCGAATTTGAAAAATCTTAGTTATGATTGTTTTTCAATAGCCGCGCCTTTTTGTGCAAACGCGTTCCGTGATATTTATGGTAACTGTTCCGTTATATTCAGTCACAGCGTCATGTTATATAGCCTATAGACTTTTTCAGTAAATAGGTTAAAGTAAAAATATTTTGTCAACTAGGACTGTAAGAATAATATAACGAAATAATAGAGTAAACGACGAAATAATAATTTTTTTATAATACAACCGCTGCCCTTCGTGAATTCGCTCGCGTTTACAGTTACTGATTTGCTCCTGTGAGTCGTAGTGTAATGTAATATAGCCTATAACCTTCCTTAATAAACAGGCTATCTTATGCAAAGAGATTTTTCAAAATCGGATCAGTAGTCCAGAGATTACAGGTAAAATTTGTTTGTGAGTTAATACGTAGGGGACATATTAACTCACAAACAAATTTTAACTCTTTAAATTAATAGTACAGATTTAGTACCAATTTATAAATGTCCCACTCTTGGGCAGAGGTGTCTCCTCCTATAAGGAGATGGATAGAAGCTTAAATCACCATGGTCCTCTAGTGTGGATAGGCAGACATACAGAGAATTCTCCCCGACACATGCAGGTTTTCTCACGATGTTTTCCTGCTGTGCACAAAATATATGAAAACTTAGAGACACTAGTGATAACTGAATCCCTCTTTATACATAGATCTTCATAATTTATCCACTGAGCCATTTCGGATCAACATTAATAGATTATCATAAAAATATAAATAATTTATACACAATTGTTATTCAAAAACTTAATTACGAACGCCCTTGACAGTTACTTTTATAATCAACAATTTTTTTTATTTGTCATTAAATTATGTGAATTATTATTTATGAATAATTAAAATTGAACGATTTTATAGAACGTAATCATAATCGTAGTCAGAACCAGTTACGCTGCTTATGTGACGATAAATTATTGAGGATAATGGAGATGTACATTGGCGTTTATTATTAAATAGTTGACCCTGCAACTTCGTCTGGGTAGAATAATTAATTAAAATAGTCCTATTTATTTGAGAAATAATGGATTCTTCATACGAACTTTCATCCTCTATTTTACCACTTTCTTTTAAAAAGGAGCTTATGTCCTTCTCCAAGAGTCAATCTATATCTATAATAAAATTCATTAATATTGCTTGAGCGGTTTAATCGTAAAAACGTAACAGACAGAATTACATTAATATATATAATTTGAATATGGGCTTTTTGGACTACTTCTTGGACTCAATTCACTCATTAATCACCGCTGGGTCTAGAAACATCATACTTTGCACATAAGTTCCTTAAATATGTTAAGGGTGCACTAAGAAAGGATTTTCTAAAATCTATCCCCTAAAAATAAGTTACGCTAGGCAAAACATCATGATGATCACGTACACCGTGACACAATCAAACACTTGCATTTATAATATTGTTTAGGATATCATTGAGAACAAATTCTTAAGGATAACGAGAAGGCAGACGAGCGAATGAGCAAAGGTGATATAACGTGTGACTCAAATTACCAAATTGTTGCGAATCAGTTTTGTTATTTTTATCTGTTTTATTATTTCTTGTTAATTCATTCTAAGGCGAGTTACATTTGTGAGTTTTACTCTCGTAATTGATATGAAACAGCTCTGTAATTTGATAACAATTAACATGGTCACCTTACGAAAGCAGAAAATTCTTTCAGATGTAAAGCAATGACCAATAACTTAAGTAAATCTTTATGAAAGTCTGAGGCGAGAATTACATACATTTGTAAGTTTTACTTTCATGAGCGATATTAAACAAATCTTACCTAATAACAGAAACACAGTAGTCACTTGCGTAACTTGAGTCGTTACGTAATACTGTGAATGTCAAAAATAAAGCATTGACAGTAAGTTCTTTTATGTACAAAGCAATGAGAAATAACTTAAAATATGTAAATATTTATGAAAGTCTGAGAGCAAAACTTATAAATGTTATTCTCGCCTAAGGAAATATCATAATATACCTACTTCTAAAGGGTCCGGAAGTTAAATATATATTAGATATATAGTCTACGTCTTAATTTTCCAAGTTTTGTAATAATATAGGCTACTACCCAAGTCACGTGTACATCACATTTCCATTAACACTACAATGTAAACTTTCACGATTTCATTATTATATCCGTAGCTTAGAAACGAAGCATATACATGTTGTAAAAGCCGCCTAGTCCAGAAGTTAATCACTTTCATACCAATCGCTACAATCTTGCGACTATTGCAATGGATTTAAACGTTCATTGTTCCCTACACCAACCATTAATATGGACAATGGCTAAAAAATTACATCGCGTACCTGAGCCCTGAGACGATATTATTTGATACCGACCTTCCATTAATCATATTTTTTGTGACCGAGTCAGGTACATTGCGAGCAATGCTTTTAAACATTTAAAGGTCCTTCGATATCAGAAAGATGGACATTTGTCTCATGAGATGTGTTTAAAGACCGTGAAGATTGGGTTCTGTAGATTATTATTATTTACTGAGTATGACCAGACAGACTGAGACTTTTCAAAAAGAGAGGAACCGACTGGAAATTGAATTAAATGTTATTTATTATATTAAATAATTATTTATTGATTTATAAATATAAAGAAATAAATCGTTGTCATTTATTTAATATTTAAAAATAGTTATAAATTTGCTGTTTTATATTTTAGTTGTAGTACATTAACTAAAGAATTGAATTGCTATTTTTAGGTTTATTGGTGTTAAATTAACTTAAAAAATTACAATTACAATACTTATCTAAAAATATGCTAATATTATCGTGTGTAATATAATCGATAATACGATTATATTTACACTCGTTTTTCAAATGTTTAAGGAACTCTAAAAAGGCTTTTTGTAAGTATTTTTCGATGATAAAACAGTTAAGGCCACCAGCGAAATCCTTTTAATAAAATAAAAACAGCCATTGTCTCTCGTTTTTGTAACGGATCGTGTGCACAATATTATATTACGGATTTACGTCAAATTTCTGTACCTGTTGATAATTTTTTTTTTTTATCTCCAGCTGAGCGAATACAGGTCATATGACGTAAACAATAAGATCCAATAAGAAATGCGCTATGAAAAAATAGAAGAGTATCATTACGCTTATTATAATATGAATATAGTTCTTATTACGCCCTAGCAGAGTTGAATATCGAATAAAACAAAATGTACTACAATTTGTGAGTGTATTTTTAATTTGTACTTAATTCCGTGTCACTTGATTTTAAGCTATCTGCTTTTGAATTTGGGTTAAAATTACATTGACATTCTATGTCGCATTTGAAGCATATTTCAATTTCAAAGTTGACAGTAACAGGTAGTTTTTTTTTTAATATTTACGGATATAACACAGGGGTCGTTACGTCGACTATTATCTTCGCACTATGCAGGTAGAATAGAAAAGTTTTTACATGTGAATTTAAATTAAAATGCACAGATAAAAAATTGGAGTTAACTGCTGTTACTTTTAAATCGTAAAGTTATGTTACATGTCTTTGGTAGGATGTGATTAGAAACTTTTTTCTGATTTAGTTTTTAAAACAAAGTATTGTCATATCATTTTCTACTAACACTAGCCTTTAAGAACATTGTTACTAACGTTGCCAGACGTTACGATTTTGGCGGGACGTCCCGATTTTTAAATCAAATTTAAATATCCCGCGCGGGACAGGCTGGTCCTGCTTTTACGGAGAGAACTTGACCGTACATGGCACGTACTACTATATATCGTCACGTAAACGTAATTTTAAGTGAAATAAAAAAAAATTTGAAAATCTTTGATTATATACGACTTTTTACTATGTCCCGCTTTTGACGGAAGAATCCCGCTATTTTCACTCAAAAATTACCAAGTTCCGACACAAAAAAAAAACCGGCAACGTTGCTTACACCATATGCTTGGTCTGAAATAAATGATTATTATTATTAGTTACGGCAGTAAAACTTACAAGTGTAATTCTCGACTAATATAAAATTCAAAAATCAAAATCTAAATTCACACGTACAACTTTGAGGATGATGCTCTAAGAAAGTAATTTAAAATTAAACGAAGACCAACCCATCAAACGTAAAAGTTCGTTAAATGCAATTTCATAGGCAAATGAATGGCACATAACTTTAAATAAATTGTATTTTTCTATTTGATCGTGCCAACAGGGACGGATAATTATTGAAACGTGTGAACATGATCGTGTTGGTATCGTAATGGCGATGTTTATCGATCGAGTCGGATTTAATTAATCGAATTGGTTTCCTAGTTCTGTAATTCGGATGGGTTAGACCGAGTTTACACAGTTTGGTGGAAATAAAATTAATTTAACGTTAGGGAATTAAAAAAAAATACACCTCATATCATTCAATTTATTTATCTCAAATATTATATTATGATTAAGGACAAACTTTTATGGTTCATTTCATACATATCCGAGTATATTTTGAATATTCGATACATATAAAGATATAAGGATTTTAGAATTTAGGCAGAACCTGATTAAGTGATCACCACCACACAAATACGGTGTCAGCTAAGATGAAAGCCAATAGGAAGTAAGGAAAGAAATAGGGGACAAAGATAGCCTTCCGACTCTCTCACTCACCGTAGCAGCTAAAAGAGAGGTAATAGTTGAGCGAGCCCGTATACAGGCTGTAGTCAGTGGGCTATAGCTAGACTCTACCACTGTTGACTGTTAAATACATAAATAAACGCGTCACACCCAATGGCCCCCATTAAGATCTCATGGCCTTGTGTCCGGCGTCACAGACACAACACTAACACAAACACCCAGACCACAACGAACATCCGTATGGCTCGGGGATCGTATTGGCTACCATTAGCGCAGGCAGGTTCAGGCAGTTGTAATAACCACTGCGCTAACGTGTCGGTCGATTTGTGAGATTTTAAAAATATTGTAATTACATGTTTTAGACGCAGGCTTGTGTGCACCGAGCCTTATGTGCAAATAAGATTATTATGAGTCTTATGGCAGATTTATTTTAATATGGTCCCTGTCGGGCGCAGCTTTCTATCTTTGCGTAATAGATTGGTACTTTTATTCTTAATTATTAAAAAGGCTTTATGGGTTAACAGC
Source organism: Hypolimnas misippus (assembly GCA_037950945.1). Classification (NCBI taxonomy): domain Eukaryota; kingdom Metazoa; phylum Arthropoda; class Insecta; order Lepidoptera; family Nymphalidae; genus Hypolimnas; species Hypolimnas misippus. The sequence continues at coordinate 15,397,664 of JBBEEQ010000018.1, forward strand.
TTATCTCTATGGGGCTCAGTTATTAAATACAGTATATTATTTCTCAAAGGTGTTTTTATCGGTATGAAAAATTTCCATGAATACTACATCAAAATAATATTTCATACGCCATTTTGAACGTCATTTTTCGGTTTAATGAGAAAAATTAAATACCTAAATATGTCCAAATTAATGATTCATTATAAAAATTATTTTAAATATTACGTAACTCATTTATTAGTAATGGTGCGAAGTAATTCACGTATTTTAATTCATATTTATAATGTATATTATATATTTCTTTGTAATGTCATTCTGAATGTTATTTAAATTATAAGTAAACACAGTAAGAGTTTTTGGGGTTATTTGCCATTATATCTATATTTGATTACTATTTTAATTTAATGTCAAAAGTTAAGTTAACATTTATGATGATCATTAATTTTATTCATGTATTTTAAAATATCATTTGCACGAAAATAATAAAATGCACTTCAATTAGTGTCTATAGTTTCGATATTTTTTTTACGTAACGGTTTTAATACTGCCATTATTGTTGTTTATAATCACTGTAGACTGAATTACGATTAAAAAACAAACTAGTTTATATATTTGGATGCTGATAAGCAATAATGTGTCAATCCACAAAAAGTCAAATTTGGAGATATTGATGTAATTTGATACTATGTCACCTATTTAACGTTATTAAAAAAAAAAATCAAGTCGTCTAAACTGAATAAGTAAGGAAAAAAGTTTCTTAACTCAATGTTTCGAATTTTAGGTGCGTTCCATATATTCCAATTTATAAAATAATCTCAAATATTTAAAAATTTAGTATAACATATTAACAACCTATCTGCTTTTGATTAATTATACATTTTATCAAAATAGAAATAAAAGATGAATACATATGTATGTACGTCGTCGAACAAATTTATTAAGAATAGGTTTGACATCCTTAGGCGCCATTTTCTCAAAACGAAATCCGTGTGGCTCGACATAGCATTGCTTATCAGCATCCATTTAGACGTGATTTCTGTAGTTCATCAATAAAACGTGTATACCACATCTATAAATCACGATGAAAGCCTCTAATATATAAAACGGTAAACTTATCACATGATTATTATTAACCAAGCGATGAGAGAATTTGCATGTTTATCTCGCCATATCGACACCAGTGAAAGCCCAGGAAGCGGCCGCTAATTTATTTGCAATGAGCACGTGTTTGCGTTCGCCGACGACACGCGCCCCGCCCAGTTGGCAGCGATACAGATTTCATACATTAATTCAACCAATAAATACACACTTGAAACGTCAGCAAAACGTTTTAGTACAAAATATATCGCTTTCAGGTTAGTTTTAATTTATACTAATATTATTAAGAGGTTAAATTTGTTTGTAAGGTTGTATGTAGTAATCGCTCCAAGTACTGATCGGATTTGAATTTTTTTTTGTGTTGGATAGCTCGTTTATTAAAGGTTATAGGGTGTTACATCATGCTATAACTCAGGATCCAAGCAGTAGTCATACACGCGCGTTAAAAGGCAAGGGGCAGTTGCCAAAAAAACTAAGTGATACACAAACGACTAACATATTTCATTATGATTATTAGAATATATACTAGATTGTGAGTATTATTTTTTAATGTATATGATTTTTTTTTTTATTTTATTTCGTGGAATTAGGTAGCGCTGATCATTGTAGATAGGTCTGCATAGTTTATTTTTAAGTAGATATAAAAATTTATTTTTTAATTTAAATGAAGGCAGATGAGACATGACAGTTACATTATAAGTCATAGTAAGCATTTATATTAATGCGTTTAAATATAAAAGTCTTTTAAAAAAACATAAAAGTCTTTATTTTACTTTTATTTAAAAATTGAAAAAAAAAACAAAGCTTCATAATATAAACATATATTAGCACTTAAATTAAAAAAAAAATCAATCTTCAAACGAGTTAAAAACATGCACAATTAAAAAGTGCAACCATTGTCTTTTCGAGGGCGCTCGAACGCTATGCCCACTCGTCCATGCGATAGCGTCGAACGAACAATCCACAGAGGGCGCTAGGCGGGGGTGGGCCGAGCGGATCGCGGTGATAAATCACGTTAGCTTTTTGTACGAATGCTCGGACGTGAGAAAACGACGCGTTCGCCGATCGCATGAGCTACACGTGTGACGCGGACATTACTTCTTGTCGCTTTGTGCAATTTTGACTGTGTTTTTTTTTGTTATTACAGCCACGTATGATATATGAATGACCTGTATGAATAGGGAGACGTTACTTGACTTTTTTGGTATTGATTTTTTTTTTATTGATGGCAGATTCGATGAGGTTCTACCACTTGGTAAGTGTGAAAAATGTATACAAATATATGATGTCTGTACAGACGGAATAAAACATATAATAAATTATATATAATATCCACAATACTATATTATTCGTACAATAGGTCTGGAGTTCCTAGGTCAATTAATTCTGTTTTTTATTTTGTTTTATAAAAATAGCTGGCTACCGAGGAGGCGAGATACCTAATGTTAACTGATCACCGTATGGACATTTGTAGCACCAGGGGAGCCTCAAATACATTGCCAGCTTAAACAGGGATAGGGGATGTAAGATAATAAGAAGTAAGAAAAGGAATGAGAGAGGGAGTCAGGCTTCCGGTTCTCTCACTCACCGTACGAAACGCAGCTTTATACTTATATATACTATATACTATACTATACTTATATATATTATTTCCGCTGATCCTCTGTGAGAGTAAAGTACTGAGAGTGGTTAGTTAAAACATGAATTTATTGATTATTTTTTTAAATACGCATTCACATAAAAAATATTTCAAAGATTGAAACACGTGTACTCAACGAAATAGATTCTAAGAATACATAAAAACATCTTGATTCCCATATCGTCGGATATCGTGCAAAACCGCGTAACTAGCTTCAAAATTTCATTATTAATAAAAAAACAAGCTTGCTAAAAATTATGTCAAATTAATACTTAATACAAATAAATTTCGATATATCGTTGGTGATACTGGAAAAACAAAACATTGTGTAATGGAAAATATCCATAAGTGCTTATTTTTATCAATAATGTAATTTAGTATTTGGTTCACATACGCAGTTTTGCCGTATTCCCGACGATATGTCGTAAATTATTATTTAGCTAAATTTCCAGTCGCAAGCAAATAAAAATCTGAACGAACCCAAGCGACAATTATATCGAACAAAAAATCATTGTACTGAATAAATAAATGTACTATTTCACGAAGCATGTTTGTTTAGGACGGCGGTTTCGATGCCAATCTCCGGCGTCGAGTTATTTGCTCCAATTATATCCCTTGTACTTATAGTGATAGAATTTTATCTCAAAAATAGCAACTATACGCTACATTTGCTGGTTAAATGTTAATATTTCGGCTGCTTTTATTGTTGAAGATGAAAAAATTGTTAGGATTTTAAGTGATAATTAAAAAAATGTGTAAACGGTTAAGCGTTTTGGCGGTGCTTGTGTTGTTTTACTCAGGGTCGGATTTGGGGATGAGTATCTCGGGCTACGGGACCTCCTGCTGTGGTGGTTACGAAGCTAGAACATAGCTGTAGCCTTCTGTCTACAAATCGGGCTAGATTTACCGGGACCACACTCTCACAGAAAACCGGTTTAACGGTGTCAGTATAGCTGTGTTTCGTAGACTATAGTCTATTTTTCTTAACTTGTCTTTATTTGGTAACAATACCCCGAACGAAAATGACAATTTATTGAACAAATTTTTTTGTCATTATAATTTTGCTTTATGAGAAAGATTTATTTTAATCATTCAATCGATCATTTTTTATCCAAATATTATGTGTGGCTGGAAATACGCCAAATTTATCTGCTGAATAAGGCAAGTAAAGAAAAATAAACTGTAAGTAAAAGAACTGGAAGCGTACCGACACAAAAACAAAAAAAATGCCGAATTAATGTAGATTCATTACTTCAGATATGCTGCATCGATATGCTTATTTTGCCTTTGTAATTATCAGGACAATGTATAAAAGAATGTTTTGAAGCATGTAAAGAAAAGTGAAAACTTTTGGTTAAAAAATCTTCATTTCAAAAATTTAGGTAAGTCTTTATTAGTAAGTACACCCGTACGAAGCCGAGACGAGCACTTCTGCATATAAAAATGCGTTAAACGAACTATTAGAAGAATTCTCCGTCTAGATGCTAACATTTGCTTCATAACCTTCAGCGTTTCAATCGCACTTGTCACTCAACTACTTAGTGCACGCTAGGCTATTGTGGGGAACTGGGTCGGCACTCCACTCGAGTGCGCGGATACCGTACGAGTGAGGTGGACAAGACCGAGGCACTCTCTCCAGTGACACTCGAGTGAGAGAAACCTCGTTAGTTATATGTCAATTTACACTTCTATTATTTGAAGCGGTGTAAATATCGTCTTGGATATCTTTATTAAATGCAAGATGTGGGTTTTAAAAAATGAGCTGGTGTTTTAATCGGATGTAGAACCTTTAGCTGTTTTTTTTATATTTCTTAGGTTAGAATTACACTTATTAGTTTTTCTCTTTGATTTTCATAAATATTTACATAAGTTGTTTGTCATTGCTGTACATCTGAAAGAATTTACTGTCAGTGGCTTTATTTTTAAGACTTTCGTAAGTGAACCTAGGTAACTGTTACCGGGTTACAGAGTGATTTTATATCAATTATAAGAGTAAATATTACTAATATATTTCTCGTCTTAGAAGACATAATCCCACTTTTTAATATATATTTTTTTTTATAACGAAAGAGGGTAAACGTGCAGATACGTCACTTGATGGTAAGTGAAATCCGTCGCCCATATTAGATGAATGGGAGTATAAAGTAAGAATATGAAGAATGAATATAGGAAGTTAGACTGCTTTCTCACTCACCGGACGAAACGAAGTTATATTAGGTTTTATTATTCACGTCAATTTTCTGTGAGATTGTAGTGCTTCTCTGATCGAGTCAGTCCGTACACGAGCTGTAGGCAATGTGCTGCACTTGTGTTCTGTTAAATAAATGTTAACATAATATAGAAAGATAAGCTTACAACACCTTGTTTTCGACTTCACAAAGTAAATGTTTCCTTTCTGGGGCAAGATATTCGTTTTTATAATAAAATCCCCCAGAAATGTTTGCAGTTTTCAATGAATAGATTTAAATCATATGTTAAAAATAGCTAAAGCATATTACTCTGTTCAAGATTACGTTGACGATAAAGATGCGTGGGTTTAGTATATGCTGAATTTCGTACAGGATAAATAATTAATTTGTAATCATAAACTGTGTTGTATTTACAATATTTTAAAAGAGTAACTATCGAGTATCTTGCCGGTTCTTCTCGGTAGAATCTGCGTTTCGAACCGGTGGTAGCTTCATTATTTATGTAAATTTTTTTTTTGTTATTTTCATGCATGACGATTCAAAAGTGCTCGTAAGAGCCTACTTGAATAAAGTATTTTTTTGATTTTGATTTTTGATTTTATATATTTCATACAGTTTAGTACGAGATTATTGATATTTTATAGAAACTAAGACATCAAAAACTGGTAAAAATGGCAACTACATATTCTTGTATAATATGTGAGGATCAATATCCACGAACAGACTAAATCTAACAGTATATATAAAAATGTTAAAGTGTTTGTTTGTATGTATTTGTTCGAGAATGCAGTAAATAAAATAACGGAGTATAAATTTTGTTTTCTTATGTTGGTAGTAAATACTACCACTACTAGATAACAAATCTCCTAATAAGACACAAATAAACCTTTTAATAAAAAGTCAAGGAACAGCTTGTTAATGTCCCACAGCTGGGCAAAAACCTCCTTTTCTGTTAAGGAGAATGTTTAGAGCTTCCAACACGCTGCTCCACTGCAGGTTGGCGGATATATGTGTCAGAATTTCTCTGGGCACATGCAAGTTTCCTCACGATGTTTTCCTGCATGATGAGATGAATTTAAATACAAATGTAGCACTTAAAAACTCAGTGGTGCTGGCCGTGGTTTGAACTCGCGAACATCGGATAATATCTACATATTCTATCTAGTTTTTGTTAAAATTGATGATTAATTACCGAATTTCGTAATATTAACTTAGATTTTAATGGATTTTAGGTATTTAAATTTTCGCCCATAGCAACACTTTCCGAAACCGCGGATATGTTTATTATAGATGAAACAATGACCTCGGCCAACGTTTTGACTCTCAAATACAGTCCGGAGGTAAATGTACCAGAAATTTAAAATTACAAAATGGAAACCGATTATATTATCACAGATTAAACACCGTATGTTGGTTAAAATTTTCAATATGTAAAAAAATTTAAAAGTTTATTTAAATATTATCTTTTTTCATATACAATTTTTTATCTATGAATATATGCATATATTCATAGATAAAAAATTGTATATAAAATGCAGGTATATATTTACGAGTATGTATCCCATAGTCAATGTTATGTGTATAATAGCCTTATGCTATTATTCGAGTAAGTAAATGTTTTATTGAAATATGGATATTTATTTGTAAACAACACAAAATCTTAATATATTAAGGAATATAAAGAAACAGATTTTCAAATAGTTAAACGAAGTTAAAGATAAATACTTTGTTAAAAGCAAAAGATATTTTTGAATTTATTACACCTAATTTATTTTTTTTGAGAATTTTAAATCCAAAATGATATAAACGTCCCTTAACGCAAGGCTTAGTCTTTAGGCTAATATTGAAATTCACCTCCAATATGCATATGAAAGTATAATTAAATACGACACTGCTTATACAAACTTAAACATTTTATATAAGTATATATATATATTAATACAGGGTGTCAACTGGGCAAGTGTTCGACATTTTACCAGCATTAACAGAATCGATATTTAAAAGTAAACGAGCAGGTTAACTGCTCGTTTAACAATAGAACACATTAATAGAATGAAAGAAAATAAAACCAATAAGTTTATATTTTTACATTTAACCTTTCTTAATAAACGAACTAATTTACAATATATTCAATTGTCAATTATAATTATGCGAGATATCAAATTAATTTGGAAACAAAATAAATTTGACGTGTACTTCCTTAAAGTAATGAATCCGAATTAAAAAAATCTTATCTGCATGTATGGGTAATAGTATTATATATAATAAATAATTACATAATATATCATAAAATATTTAAATTATTTTCATATTAAAAATGCATCTAGACCATTTCATATGGTTTTTATGTAGATTTTCTCTCGGCGTTTCCCTTTAATGCTAATTGATATTATGAATAAATACAAAATCAATTTGAACATCTTAATTTCAATTTTTAATGGCTCCAATTTGAAAGACCTTTAAAATTATAATGTTGAACTGTACAGAATACATTAAAATATGTTATAATTTATTGTCTTTCTCTGAATTAAATTAATTATGATTTAAAATAGGTTCTACGTCTTCGTAGAATAAAATGAAGGTATTGTGCATTTTTGAGATATCAAATTGAGTTTAAAACAAAGGAAATACAATGTGTATGGCCAGATCTGAATATTTTTTGACAAAACAAATATTTAACTGTAAAATATTGAATTTTTGTTTGTAATACTGTTAAAATATCATATCATATCAATTTTTTTATGAAAAAAGCCTGGCTTTCGAGTTTATCATTTTTTTTTTATTTGAATACAACAACGTGTTATCAATGCGATGAAAAGTTTTTACTTCATTGACTTTCATTACATATGGCCGATTAATCTTATTTTTTTTTTCGTTGACAGAGCAGTAACAGAGCAAGAGAAATCACTCTACTTTACTCTGTACAACTTTAAAAATAGGATTTAAAGTTGCTTGCATTACTTCATAAGTAATGTTAACCCGCTTAACCATTAAAGGTAAGTGAAAAATAAAGTATGAAATATTAAAAAATAATTGTCACAGGAAAATAAGCTCTATTAGTATATAATCAGGACTTTATTTTGAACGATTGTAAAATAAAGTACGTTAATACTAAAGATTAGAATATGTACAAAGTATATTTATTCTTATACATCACAAAATAAGAGCGAAAATAGTATAATCAGCTTAAAAATAAGAGTTTTTTGAAAACAACAATCTTCGTTTTATTCAATTGTCAATTGTACAATTCATAACAAGTGAAGTATGAAGCATAGAATGGTATTTAGAAATAATGCCATTAATAATCGTAACACCGGCTTCCGTCTTTCATTTTGATCCTATTGATGGTTTTATGACGTCACGTGGTACCCCGACCTGCGCAAGCGGCTTTAAGCAATTCAATGTAGGTTTTTTTGGTGGTAAAAAGTAACCATATGATTTCAATGAAGAATTGACATTGTGCTTTTGTGCTAAGTACTAATATAAAATAAAGACATCGGTTATTTATGTGTTAGCAATTATTTGTTTTAGTGGTTTGAATTTTCATTTTTGTTTATACTAGGAATGCGATAATTTTTTTATTTTTTATTTAAAAGAAATTTTTCACATATAATGAATATGTGATTTTTTTTAAAATACGTATTTTTAAAATAAGAAATTAATGTGTAAACGTGTCAAAAGTTTGATATATATATTTTTTTTTTATAAAATTAAAAATCGTTAATTTTTTGTTGTAATATTTTTATCCTTAATAGTTTAAACCACGATATATTAAGGTAATTGATAATGGATTTACCAAGTTACAATAATCGTTAAATGTTTACTTGAATGTGATAACTAAGTATTGGTATTTCCAATGAACATAGTATGTCATACTAATGTTGAACCGTGCAAGGTACCGTATATTATCGGTTAGTGTAAAACCGCATAACTAGCTTTTGCAATAACGTCCATCTTTGAATTAAATATTATAATAAATTTCATTATTGATAAAATCAAGTTAGCTCAAAAGATGCATAATCGATATTGATAAAATATTAATTTTACATATTAAATTTTGACATATTGTCGGTGACACAAATACACTATGTAATGGAAAATCTTCATACGGCCTTTTCTATCAATTATGCAATTTAATATTTGATTCAATTTTATACTTTATAGAAAAGGATACACGGTTTTCAAGTATCCCGTCGATTATTTAATGAAGGTTCGTATTGAAAGACAATCTACAAGTGATTTAATCAAAAATAAATAACAGAAACTTTAGAAAAAAACCGTTATCTACTCATTGAGACCATGTTAACGAGCCCCAACACGATAATCTGTAAAGTAGGTCAGAAGTTGTGTATCCAAATGATTTGGAGTCACCAAATGATGCTGCATAAGAAACTTAAGAAAATGATTATAAAATTATAAATATAATTGCTATACAGATAATTATATAAAATTTTTTTTTTTTGCATAAAAATAAGAAACGGTATATTCTATTTTTGTTTACGATAGCAGTTATTGAGGAAGGTCGAATGCTGTAAAACATCACGATATGACCTAACGAAAACAAAAACACCAACGAATCCGCTAAATGGCTCAAATTGAACGTAAAACTAGGCACAACTGTTATAAAGCGTTTTGAACTAAAAACGGTTTATTCAAACTATGCTATCTATATTTAAAAGTGCAACGTTTCATCTCAAAATAGGTCGAATAGACAGACTGCACGACCTAGATCTATTTACAGGTAGGTGGAATAGGCGCTTGAAGCCCTCCGTACAAACACTAAGAAAATGTAAGCAGTAAGTTTATATGAAAGCGAATGTATCTTATGAAATTTTAAAAATTACTTTAGGATGGCCTTTGCTCAGCAGTGGGACATTTCAGGATAACAACACAAATGGACGCTGATAAGCAATAATATATCAAGCCACACGGACTTCATTTTGAGAAAATGGCAACACAAAAAATATGGAACACACTTCAATATTCGAAACATTGAATTAAGAAATTTTTTATGTTATTTAGTTTAGATGACTTGAAAAATTTTTCAATAATGTTAAATATGTGACGCACTATTAGAATATATTATCACCTCCGAATTTACCTTTTAGTGCGTTAATACATTATCGCTTATCAGCGTAGCGTATAACGACAACAAAGAAAGGCGACTGCAATAGCAATGTACCAGTTATTAGTTTAAATCAAATACTAAACCGATTTTGATGAAAACTCTATGAGACTTATCGGAATTGTCTTTTTTGTCAAATAGTGTAGTGTACAAAAAAGAAATAACCAAATCTGTCAAGATGTCTTCGAATTATCGGGGACAATACATTAAAAAGTCCGTGACGAATTAGGAAGTTATTCCTTATTTAAGATGATGATAATCTACAAAAAAAAAATGTTTAACTAAAACCGTTGACAGTGTCCTCTATGAAATGGTAAAACAACGTAATTTCACATTTCACTAAATTCAGAGAAAAAAACGATATACTTAATATAAGAACCATTTTTCCATAGAACCAAAAAACGTACGAGTACTGCTAAATTAAGAAAAAGTAAAATTTTTAAAATATAAGATACCTTTATCTGACTCTTATACCGCGATATCCATGCTATACCTTTGTACTACGAGCGAATAGTTTCAATCAAAGTAAATCGGAACATCTGAGGAGCTACATCTTGTCAGCCACGCGGATCAAAGACTCGTGTGCATGTGCAAATGCGCTCGAACGCAAACTGAACCACCTGTTCAATGCTTTGATCGCATTAGGTGCATCAATAGTACAGTAATAGCGTTTAAATCGATTACTTACGAGCTTCTGCCCGAGGTTTTGATCTTAAAAGTAAAGTAACAGCCTGTAAATGTCTCACTGCTGGGTAAAAGCCTCCTCTCCTATTAGGGGGAAAGTTTAGAGCGTAATTCATCACATTGCTGCACTGCGTGTTCGCGGATATATGTATATGGGTCGGAATAAAACTATTTTAAACGGATTTAAATCGCGTATATTAATTATTTTTATCATCCCGACGTTTCGAGCACTTTGCAGCGTTCGTGGTCACGGGTAGACTAAGGTGACATTTGTCTATTTGAGGTTTGAGAAAAATATTATTTACAACTACCGCCAACGGTTTCTTAGATGGTGTCTTGAATATGCGTATGTCTTGAATTGTCAAGCTAACTGCTCATCCATCGTTAGTGGGAGATGAAAAGAGAATTTCATACAACAGTGAGATATGTACAGATTGTTATTTTTTATCACAAAAGTAGCTGGTTTTCGCGACTGACTCCGTCTGCGAAAATTTTAAATACATTAATTTTCTAAACAGAGTAGTCTAAGTTACGCCTTATAACATAAGCTCTTTGCAAGTGAAAGTCCCGTCAAAATCTGTCCAGTCGTTTCAGAGATTAGCCGGAACAACAGACCGACAGGCAAAAATTTTTTAATTGTTTTTTTTTTTTTTTTTTTTTTTATATAAGTATCGTATTAAATTTTATATCAATTTAGTTAAAAGTTGTTTATTTGAAATAACAAACAGGCACTTCAATTTTATTTATTACATACAGAAATAGATTTTAAAGAAACAGTCAAAACAATCTGAAATTATAATTAATAAAAAAATTAAAGCAACGGCCATTTCACACTGCTGGGCAAAAGCATCCTCTCCTATTAAGGGAAAGGTTTATAGCCGAATCAAAGTTAAGTTTATTAACTTATTCGCAATGAATCTCTAGATTATTTTCAAAATTTTCGCTTCAAACAATAAAATCTTGACAGACGCATTGGCGCAGTGGTCACTGCAACTGACTAAAGCGCTAACGGTCGCGGGTTCGATCCCCGCTCACGGCAAACGTGTGTATTGACCATACAGATGTTTGTCGTGGTCTGGGTGTTTGTGTTAGTGTTATGAGTGTTTCCGGACCCCGACACAAGGTCATGAGATCTTAATGGGCGCCGTTGAGTGTGATGCGTTATTTAATAAAAAAAAAATAATTCACAAGGAAATGTCGGGTTTGTATCTAAACTAAAATGCAGCCATAATCATTGGAATAACTCGCCCAAGATATAAACAGTATATACCATTGTATATAACAAAGGCTAGGTCTTACAAGGTTGGGACATCAAAGCTACCGTTCGATCGGAAATTCTTTCATGTGCACGTGTGAATGCGGCTCCGAGACATGGTCGCTTTGATCGGATAGAATGCATCTTATGCAATTGAGCACTTAAATAAATATGCTAATGTAAAAAAGATACGTTCTAATCTTGTTTTTATAAAAATTTCAAGAAGGGCAAAGAAGTATACTCGTTCGTTTTAAAATGTAATTATGTTGTATAATCGGACTTTTTAATTTTGTTTCTTAAATTTCCTTTAATTTTTCTGCAAATTTTGCCAAGTTTGCCTAAAGCTAACTTATATTCAGAACAAGTCACGAAAAACTCACTACGTAAATACCGTAATACTGATTTTCCAATTATGCAATAAAACTGTCTTCAATAATATAAACTACAGAATGCAATCTGTACCATAAAGCTCAGTTCAATGATCATCACTATACAAACTCGTACGTAAACTTAACCTTAAAACCTTCCCATTGTTTAATCATCGGGTAATTTCCAAAAATAACGAAATACTATTAAGGAAATTAACGAAAAGTGGAAAATATTTTATTATTATCAAACACAGTTAAATGTTTGCACATAGGCATAGAATTTCCATGTTTACAACACTATAATATATATAGACTTTTTAAATTATGACTAATCTCAACTACCCAAAACGTGACTTCGAATTACACAACAATTAAGTCTCAGTAACTACATATCTGCGTCATCGCATGACTCACAACAATAACGCTAAATGAAGGCTTTTACTTATCCCTTATTGAAAATAAAACAATTTCCACTACTCGGAATCATACTACGATAACCTGAAAATCGGATAGGCGTAAGTTGTGATAATATCTTTCAATAACGAGGCTTATACTGTTGGGATAAAGTCGATATTCGTTTGCACATTTTCGTTGATCGTATGCCGTTTTTTGGGATTACGCGTAGGAGGAAAATTCACATGTAATGAATGAAACAGGACCGCAAAACAACCAGTTTCGAGTGAGAACACGACGGAAATACTCTCACGGGTGATTCAGAGAATCTTTAATAATAAAAGGTCGGATATATGTATTTATTTATTGCAATAAAAATTGGGGCACCTTCAGGCAATTTTCTGTTTATTATTGGTATGCATTATAACTAAAGACTACAGCTCGTATATGAAGTGCCACATTCTTACCGAAAATTGGCGTGAAGTTCTTAATAAGGCTGCGTTATTTACAGTGAGGCCAGTACAAGTTGCTAAGATCCTGTCAACAACTAGAAAAGAGCTGATAATCTTAAAAGTCTTTACAGATATTCATAAATAATAGCCAAGAATCATTTCGATTACATGAGCATAAATAAAAATTGTTTCATTCTTTAGCTATAATGCCGCAGACATACATTTCTTTTTTGATGGGGGATTTGTTAGTAAATCATTATTGTCGTAGAAAAATTAGACCATAAAACACAAGTACCAATCAAAAACTCGAATAAAAACCTGTTTTTTAAAAAGTAAAAGAATAATGAAGTCTAGTGAGAGAAGAAAAAATAAGAACATTCTAGAAAAAAATAGACTTATGGTCACTAGTACTATTGATCTATCCAGAGTTCCAGATACGAAATCTTTAAAAAACAGTTCCTAAAAAGATTAACAACTAAATGGTTGGAAACGATTTGAAAAGGAGAAATTTAAAAAATTAACTCATTATGGTATTTCTTGCGGCCTTTCAGTGTAACTGTTTACAAAATAAACAAATTATAAATATAATTATTTGGGAAGAACCAGCGTAAAGACGGTTGTTATTCGCCTCTTAGAATTGTTAAGGATCTTGGAATAAATGTAGAGATAATGATTCCTTTAGAGGTTAAAATTTGTGTAAAGGAGAACGAAATGATTGTGATGACACGATAATTATTTGATATACATTAGTTCCTAAACTCGTGATCAAATCTTTAAATTACTTTTATTTTTTAATTAGCTCCGCGTTTTGTTCGCTGCTTTGTTTCTATGAGTCGCAGGGTGATGTAATATAGCCTATAATCTCCCTATTGAGTTTATTGAAACGGGCTATCCTACGCAAAAAAAAACAGATCAGTAGCTTTAGAGAGTAGATTACCATATCTACGTACAAATTTACAAAAAATTTTACCATCTTTGCTATATTAAGTATAGATAACAAATACCTGAAATGAACGGAATAAGCTCACAGGTATTGTAAGTTTACCTTCTTAAAATACAGCTATTAATTTCGATTCATAGACACACAGATGTTTAATACATAGAAAAAACTTCCTTCAGTATTGCTTATAATGTCCACAATTGACATTTACAAAAACATAATAGTAACTGAACATGCCTCTGTTTATATGAATTGTACATATACAGAGTCAGATACAGACTAACTGTTTCTATATTAGTATGCAAACTAAATTATTACTCAGTTACATTTAAGTCCGTTTAATGAGAACAGCCAAAAGTAAGTCACTAAAAGATGACTAAGCGCCAGCGCAAGCATTTGCAATTTAATATTAACCTTCATAATTCTAAACCTAACTCGCATCTTATAAACAAAAAATAGCTTAAGCTCGGCTAAAACCTAAAACGATAAACAAAATCACCAACAAACAGCCGTTACCCACTTCAAACACTATTGCCCTTAATCGCTCGATTTAGTTTATACTTAGACAGACGCCATATGTAAATGCAACGCGTCCTTCCGAGAACACGCCGTCTTGCTCTCTAATTATTTTTAATTGCCACGAACAGACACGACGCTTACGGCCTTCGGAAAAGTTTTTACATTTTTTTATAGTCTAGTCCATTCGATTACACTCATGACTCATTCGGATGAATCGACTACATGTTTTAAACGAATAATTCGAACTGTTTCTCGTATTATACCTGGCTGAATATGTTTCTTTGTCTTCTAAGAATATGCTCGTAAATCAGCAATGGCGCCCTGTTATTTGGGTACGCTCGCGTTTTCATTGGGAGCTGTAATTGCAATGGTTGCGTACGCGCCGCGGGTGGTACGGTCTATGCCGATATTGCTAATTTTGTCCTTTTATTTTTTGTTGTATCTGACGGTAGTTTCACAATATTGTTTTAACCAGACTGCTTCCTACTTTTTCTAGAGTCATGTATCTATCTTACCTTTTACTTATTTATGAATCCATTGTCTATGGTTCAGGTTCTCTGTCTCTCCAGAGTAACATTAAAAATTAGAACGTAACTTTGTATGTCTGTTGTATTTTATTGTGTCAAATACTAAATCTTTTAATAGAAGTTAGCTCGAACGTTGCGTAAATACGTAACTTTAAATATGCAACCCTTAACGGGGTGCAAAATGTATTTAAAAATTTTATGAGTTTACATTTATTTTATAATATAAATTTTTAATTATTCTAAACTTACTTCTTGAACAATATAATACAAATGTAAAGACACAGGAAAAAACTAGTATTTAAAGTCACGTTTTAAATGAACATTAAAAAATCAACAAACAAACACTTAAAATGTTAATTTTGTATATCATTTAATTGCATTTCGTCACTTTTTGCTTCACTTTAAATAAGCCGTCTAAATTGTAATCTTTTGTCGGCGACATTATCAGCAAAAGCTATCTTAACTCCTCGCGATAAGGTTCAAAGTCGTTCAAATCGATGTAAAGTGTTAGAGGACGTTTGTCCGTATGATCGGAACGCCTCTTGTAATCTTGACTGGCATTTGGTAATCGACCCGGAGTTAATCACCAACTTATTATTATAATTCGCAGTGACGTCCGAGGTCGGAGCAACTCGAGTGAACAAACACTAAATATGTATCGATAGTTTTTTGCATAACGTAACTTGAGATGTTACTTTGGTGTACGTGTTAATAAATTGTGTGAACTAAATATAAGGCAGGAATCACATTTGTAAGTTCGACTCTAGTAATTGCTATAATTATGTAACCTGGTAACCATACGTAAGTTGTTAGTGTCAATAAAAATGTTACGATTAGTAAATCCTTCTAAGTTTGAGCAATGATGAGTAAGACTTACAAGTGTAATTTTCGCCTAAAAAGATATGACAATATCGGTAATACTTACAAACTTTTAATATTGTTAACTTTTGCTGACTTTTTCTCTCGCAAACATGTCGATTTTGTTTCCGGTTGATCGTTTAAAACTATTTCTTTCTGGCCGGTGCAACACGAGCGCCACCTACTTGAAGCTATACCATGTCTTTAAGCATTTCGCAAGCGCAAAAAATAAGTTGTCAAAATTTTCTTCATTTCAATTTTTTAATCAATTATTAAAACTATCATTTGTTCACTGCTTCGCTCGCATGTATTTCACACACACTCGTATATGCTTTTAATTATGGTTGAATTTCGACCAATGAGCGACTAGTATAAATGGATGCTTATAAGCAATAATGTGTCAACCCACAAAATACCAAATTCGGAGATATTGATGTCTTGTGATAATGATTTAAAATAATTAAAAAAAATCTAAGTAAACTAAATAAGTACGGAAAAAGTCTCTTCATTCAATGTGTAGAATATTAAAGAGTATTCCATATTTTGGATTACTTTATCATCTAAAATATTTAAAAAACTTATTATTAGATAAAACTATACCAATCTGCATTTAATTCATTATAGCTTTCATCAAAATACAAAAGAAATGATAGATATATACTTCTTCAAACACATTTATTAAGAATAGGTTTGATATTTTTAGACGTCATTTTCTTAAAATGAAGTCCGTGTGGCTTGACATAGTATTGCTTAACAGCGTCCAAATAACAAAGCAAATTCATCAGTACATATGGACGCTGATAAGCAATAATGTGTCAACCCACAAAAAGTCAAATTCGGAGATATTGATGTATTTTGATAGCGTGTCACCGATTTAACAGTATTAAATATAATTTTAAGTTATATAAACTGAATAAGTATGGAAAAACTTTCTTAATTTAATTCCTCGAATTTCAAGTGCGTTCCATATTTTGCTATTTATACAACAATCTAAAATGTTTGAAGAACTTATTATTAGATAACACATTAAGTATATCAATCTGCTTTCAATTAATTATACCTTTTATCAACGTATAATAGAAAAGATGGATATATACGTCTTAAAACAAATTGATTAAGAATAGGTTCGACATCTTTAGACGCCATTTTCTCGAATAAAGTCCGTGTGGCTTGACACAGTATTGCTTATCAGCGTCCATATATTATAATCAAAACATAAAGAAGTGTTCAAATAAAGTATCAAAGTGTAACTTGTTTTTATTTAATTCGTACAACTAAAACCCATTAAGCAAAGATATTAATTAGTTCTAATCTTTACTCGACACTAACTTGCCACCATAATGTCTCGAGCGTCTTTAAGTGTGTCATATAGATACACGGAGAACAGGAAAATGGACGAAGCTTTACTTTAAATAAACAAAAAATTAAAATAAAACGTACATAAAAATCCATTGTATCAATGACATCATTATAGCAACTGGAAAAAGAGCTTAATATATAACTAGCTTTCGCCCGCGACTTCGGCCGCGTGGAATAGTTACTTTGGGCTAATAATGCATTATTTTAGAACAAATTTGGTTAGCATAAAAAAGGTTATAGTGAGCTAACCTTAAAAGATAGACATATGCTGTTGCAGACTTTTTTTTACAACTTTTAAAGGAGAACAATTCTGTCATACATGATTTTTGCGAAACTTTAACCATTTACGCAGCGCACGCAGCGTAAGCTCTATCAATAGGAAAATATCCGATTTTGAAACATTCTTCATTGGTGCTCCGCTTCTTTTGGTCTTAGCGTGATAATATATAGTCTTCGTCGATAAATGGGCTATTTAACACTGAATTTTTCAAATCGGACCAATAGTTCCTGAGATTAGCGCATTCAAGCAAACAATCAAACAAACAAACTCTTGAGCTTTATAATATTATGTTATAGATATTATATATGCTAAAGACTATATATTAATTAATACATCATTTCTCAAAGGTGTTTTTTCTTAGTATGAAATAAATCCCTTAAATCTGTATCAAAATTAATCTTTAATGCGCCATTTTAAAAATGATTTTTCTAAATAGCTTAACACATTTTAATAAAACGTACTCAAGAGTAATACTACATTTTTCAATTAATAAAATCGCATTAAAATTGGTCGAATTTTTGGAGTTACGATGCTTTCGACTGACAAAGCCATTAATTTCACAACACTCTACTTTTACAACTGAAAATTAAAAAATAATTATAAACAAGTCTCTACAATACCTGTTAGGTATTCCTGAACGCATCCCACCTACAATCCTATCAAATTCAGTGGAGGGTAGTAAAATAATTCGCAAATTCAAGATACATGTCGTGTCGAGCTACTAACGCTCCCTTCGACATAAGTGTGTTAACTCCATCATCAACTTTACTAGTGTGGAATCACGGTTAAGGCATAACAATTTTTAGTGTACATACATACATAACAATTTTTAGTGTACATACATACATATATACAAATACATACTTTACAAAATTTTGGTGTAACGTTGACAGAGACACGTGCGCGATTTAACATTTGAAGGTCTAGTGTGAGTTTCCAAAATATGTACTGTACAGTTTCCGTTTCAAAATTTAGTACGAACCAAATACAGCGCCATCTATCGTCAAAACGGTTGGCGACCCTCTGTTCGCGGGATCATCGCCGAATTCATCAACACAAATGATTCATCAACACAGAGCTAATCCGCTGATGTTATATACTCAAAATTTTCAGTCGATATATTGTTTTATTATGTAAGCATCCACTAAGATAGAAATTTTCCTTTCAGTGGGTAAAATAAGGGATGACCAGTTGTATGGTAATCCGTCGTTTTCAAAGCAAAAAAATACAAAATTTAATTTTTCTTGTAATTAGAAATAATTGCACATGTACATCAGCATTACAAAATATCACCCCTAAGACGATGATTTAGGAGTTGCTAATTCTTACATTAGTCGAGCGACGATCGCTCCGGTGCGAGCCACTAGTAATTAATGAAAAACAATTTATAAATAGAAATGTATAATTATTTTGATATAACTCATTCAGTACTTAAAAAATATAAAAATGTTGATTATTTGTGATTAAACTATATTAAATTGATCGAAAAATGTTTTATAATTTAAAACCGCAATCACACAAAAGAACTTACGAAATAGTAACAAATCTATAAATTAGAAATAAAAAACAATTTCTGACCTGTCCACACTCATCTAACTGACGTTCACAGGTAAAAACTTTATGAACATTGAACATACGAAGCCAATTAACTTTCGGTACCTGCGCCTGCGCATGTGTGGCATTTAATACCTCTCGCATGTGTGCGTGAAAACACCAATGTGTTGCGTTTACGTAACAATTATATTTCTATACACGACATACATTATTGTTTTTGTAGTGCAGTGTAGTATCTCCTCTTCGAAAACTAGCAATGGATTCGGAACCGATGTATCGATAAGATCGTTTGTACGTACTTGCGCAAACAGGCGTGTTACAGTATACACAAGGTTTCGGAGATAAATCGTTTTGGTTTAATGGAGTTTGAAAATTTATGTGTTGTTTAATATCTAATACATTTTTACGTTTCGTTCAATAATGTTGCCGATTTTTGGAGCGGCTTATTAAAATTCTTTTGTGTTTTAAATAAATATAACGAGTTTTGTTTCTTTAGCCTTTTTGGGTGTATCTTTACCTATTGTTGATTGGTACGAATAACGTACGATATTTTGAATAAAATTATATAACAAAACACTTTGTTATATAAATAATATTTGATGTTGTTGATTTCTTTACTTGGTAATTTGGGATTAAAATGTGTGTTTTGCGGCTGGTAAAATTTAAAGTTTAGCTATTAAATTTTATATGTAATTTCTTATGTAAATTCTTATACTAATTTACTAATGAAGTAATTTTAAAAAAGGTATGCAGATAAGTAAAATTGTAGAATATATTGAAATAAAATTAACTATATTTTAATGTGTGATAACATGGTCGCAAAAAAAAACAGTCAAAATTATCAACTATTTAAGTCAACCAAAAGTACATCACAATGGGTAAAAGTCCATTTGAAAGCACTTTAAAAGCAGTTAAATTGACTGTACGATTAACAATAGAACTTAGACAAAAAATCCGTCGGCAAATTTGAGAAAGGCTGGAAGTGAGACAAAAACTAGCTACTGTGAAGTATTGAGGGTGACATATGGTAGAAATATGCTCCCTAAAATAATACTGAACGCATATTAGAATTACATTATTTACAAGCTTAGTTTTAATTTTATTTGTTAACTAGCTGAGCCTGTGACTTCGTTCGCGTGGACTTGGCATGTCTCATACAAAGCATGACTGTACTTTGTGGTACCTCCCAAGAAAGAAGCATTTTAGTCGTGTTAATTAATAGCATTTTGTAAAAAAATTCTCGTTTCCTTTAGTTAGCCGTATACTATTACTTTCCAGAAATTGATCCTTATACGTGACACTATTAGAGGTTCTATAATAAAATTTAAAAAAATTGTGTTTTTGATGTAAGTACCATGTATACTTCCATGTGCATTAAGTTAAAAGCTGTTAATTTGAAATTACAAACAGATTAAATCTTGCAACTCAATTTTAATTCAGTTCTCATCAATTTGACATTATATCGCATGATTAGTATTAAAGTATTCCGAAACGTCAAACGTTTTTTTTACGATTTTATCCTAAAATTGTGAATATTTGAATTCGATAACTTTAATACTAAGCTTGCGATGTGTAACTGTGGAGACAACATTCTTATATAATACTCAAATTTTTTTATAAAAACGCGTTCTCACCTGAAACATTCGCCTGTAACGTAACAGTTTAGATGCGAGCATTACATCAGCGAGTGAGAATAACTGAGCATTGCAGCGCGCAATTCGTCCGTTATTGTAAAAATAATGGATTCGACTACAGACGAATGTTTAAAATCGAATACAAGATTATCACATTACAGACGAATGCTTTCAGTGAGGAAGCGCCGTAATATTTGTACGTGGAATGCAGTCTTTAAATCTAATATAATGAATCTTAATATTTAAAAATCATATTAAAAAACCGAAAAAACATACTAAAATTTTTGCAGTTCTAAATTGTCACTTCCAAATAATCCGCTGAAATAGTTTTTATACACATTTAGTTGATGATTTGTTAAAATCATAACCCACTTTTAATTAAACGGAGTAGTCTTCTATATTTAAACGGGGTCGCTATTGTCGAGTACCTGCGCGTGAGTCCCTCGGTAATTTTTAATTGACAAAAAAACAGACCCGGCCGATTTTATAAAGGAATTTATTTTTATTACGCGTATTAGTTACTCTTGTAAGAGTGTGCGTGGGTTTGATGTATGATTCAAAGAGACGGTCACATTAAGATCGGATTATCAGATTCTTCTTAAATTGATTTATCTATTCGAAGTAAAAAGGATTAATGCAAATTACGGTAATGTTTGTAAACTGTATCTTTTTAAGTCTTTGTCATGTTTCCTTTTTAATGTTAATAATTCCACACAATAGCCTGTGGCGTCTTCTGTATTTGAAAGTACGAATATTTGATGCACTGTCACAATACCGTCTGGATTTGTGCATAGAATGATATTTAAAAATATATGCACCCTAATATAGAATGCAACTGGTCAGGCATAAGGAAGTAATTGGCGTGGATGATTCGATTTAGCTACAAGCTTGCGAGGATTGTACGTTGATCTCGATAGCACAGGTAGACGCGCCCGAACAATACCTGTTCGAAATTCAAACGCAAAAACGCGGTAATGAGCGCACTGTCAAGGGATAATGGCTTTCCATTGTCTATGCGGCCAGCCTTGCTTCTGGCGAAAAAAAACACACTTTTGTAGTTAGAACTTTTTTCTGTTGCATCGTAATGGAATAAATAAAAAAAAGTTATACATTTGAAAATTAACGACTATACGTTATCGGACGATTATTATGATTTAAAGCGGTTTTGGTTTTATTTTTTTATTTGTCAATAATTTAGCTGGTTTTCTACTTTG
The DNA here is from genome assembly GCA_037950945.1 of Hypolimnas misippus. Lineage (NCBI taxonomy): Eukaryota > Metazoa > Arthropoda > Insecta > Lepidoptera > Nymphalidae > Hypolimnas > Hypolimnas misippus. The sequence goes on from JBBEEQ010000018.1 coordinate 15,419,731, forward strand.
ATATGTTTATTGTGAGCCAATCAGTCTGATATTGTAGCAGAAAGTCTCAGCTGGATATAAAAAATTGCTCTTATATGCTAATTTATTCGCAGCGTTATCGATGAATGGGTTGAGTCTATAAAAATATCGTTCATTTGTTATTCCATTTAAAGAAATTTAAATTTGTTTCTAATACAAATTAAAACTATTTGCACGTTATAAAAATTATAAATCTGTTTAAGTATTAAATACGTGACCTTTATAATTTTTAAATTTTAATTACAATTATTTAATTGAAGTATTCTTAATTTTTTTTAATAATGTCTAATGGATATCGTTAATATTTACCATACTTATATTTTGATTTAATTAGGATGAATGTAAAAATAATATTTTTTTTAATACAAATATTTAAAAAAAAACTTGTCTATTTGTTTGTTACATTTTCACACCTAAACCACTGTACCAGTTTTGATGAATTTTGGTGAATGAAACAGATTGGACCTTAAAGACGAACATAGACATAATTTATGTCAAAAAAAAAAAAAAAACGTATGTAACAGGGGATCAAAATCTTACACGGCTGAAGTTGTGGGGACCTTCTCGTTTCTACATTTAACATAAGATATAAATATAATATATAAATGCTCCACACTCTACGACCTCCGTTAGGAGCTTATGGTCCTGAGTCGGAGGTTCGAACACAGACAACACAAACATCCAGACCGCGACAAACATTCGTATGATCAATACAGACGCGTGTCGTGAGCGGAGATCGAACCTGCGATCATTAGTGCTTCAGTCAGCTGCAGTGACCTCTGCGCCAACCTATCTGTCTTATGTACAGAGATAGAACATATCGATACCTCCCACGTAAGTTATTGTAAGCCACAAAATTGCCGTTAGCGTTTTTACTGAATACTACACGAATTTGCATTGCTTAATGCATTCAAAGTGAAAAAATACCAAAAATCTTTTTTTTTTTCAAGGAAAGTTACAACAAAATACGCCTGAAAAAAGGCGTATTTTGTTGTAACTTTCAAACTAAAACGGATTAAAAGTGCTCTACTGTAAAATTGTAATTTTGGGGTTACAACAACTTACGTGGGAGGTATCGATATAATTTAAATTTACACTTATCATAACGCGAGAATTACACTTAAGTTTTGATCTCAGACTTTCATAAAGATTTACATAAGTTATTTCTCATGGTTTTACACTACTTACGACGTATATGTTACTAGTTAACGTAAAGGTTTTTTTATATCGCTCTCGAGAGTAAAACTTACAAATGTAATTATCGGATTCGATTTTCTTTCGATCTATTAGCCTTTGAATTAAACGATACTTCGCTTAAACTCTTTTTATACATTACGTGTAACTCCTACACGAATGATGTCACAACACTCAGCTAATTTCATCATAAATTCTAATCTTAAATTTAAAGAAATGCAATAAAAAGTAATTAATACCAATATAAATACTCCACAATATTGTACCAGAGTAAAACGAGTCTTCTTCCCATAATTAAAACTACCAATCACACACCGGAAGCAATATTTATTAAGAGATATAAAACAATTAGTTTTAAATTACATCAATTATTTCGACTATTTGCGCGCGTTTATAACCTGTGGAACGTCATAGAGAATTAAGGTCAACAGATTATTAATTATTTTTTATAATATTTGCTATTATTAATTTGTTGTGTTAGAGGTTGTATTTGACTGTTACCTTGTGTTGTTTTTTAGTTTTTATTATTTAAAAAATTAATAACATGAAGAATTTGGAATATTATATTCAATAAATTTTATTTTGTATTAAATTACCAAGTCGAATGAATCTTATATATTACAATAAAATAGTATTAAAATATATATAAATATTGTGTAATATAACACTGTTTATTGTTTTAAGATTTATAGCTTTTAATATTGTTATCGAAAGAGAACTCAGAACAAAATACATACCGTTAATGAAACTGATATAAACGTCTAGTTGCCTAGCAAAGAGCTATTTAATGTGAAGAGTTGGAAAATATATACATATATAATAGATTATGAATGTAATATGTTGTTAATTCTCACTTTGAGGACTCACTTAAAATACATTAAAATTAATAAAATGGTTCAAATAAGTGCATAATATATCAAAAATACTTTAAATTCACACAAAGAATTTATGCAAACGAATTTTCTAGAGCTGATGTATAATTTCGTCACCGAATACCTTTCTCTAACACAAAACTAATGATAGCGATCGAGATAACAAACTATAATGTACATAAAACATTAAGTATATAACCATATCTGTATATATAGATCGTGCCCGCAATTGTCAATCTGTTATCGTCATTTTATGTAAATAGCGCCGTCTTCGACCATTAAGCGAGAGAGAGAGATAAATTATATGATGCGCGGGCGCAAATTTAGTATTATTTCTAAACTCTTGACTGTTAAAACCGTTATGTCGCGTGGAGTATGGAAAGTGTGTTATATGTAAGGAATTAAGTTTGATTTTGTTTATTTGTATGATTTTATTGAGACTCATTTTTTAAATAGTTATTTTTATAGCTTTAATTATGACTGTTTTTTGGGAAAAAAAGTATATTGAATGGTGAATTAGGATATTAGTTAATACGATGCAAAATTACTCGAAAAATTATTTAATACTTTCGCGTAAATCGTGGATAGAGTTTACAAATAGTTTTTCGAAAATCATGTCCTTAAATATGTAATTTAATGTCTAATGAAGCATTAATATTCAACTAAATATGTAATTTTTATAATCACCTGTTTATGTGATTATTTTTGGGACCCATTAATGATTTTTATGGTCATAATCGTTATTTTTTATTATATTTTTTTTGACAAAATACCTTTCATAGCACATAAAAAAGTAGGTATATACATACCAGAGGCTTACGTTTAACTGTTTGTATAATTATAACATTAATAAAATATACACGTAGGCGTGAACAGATTAAATATATTTAACGATTCTAACCGTGAGATTAAATCTACTTACGGATTTTTTAGAATTACAAAGCAGTTACCCAATAAGCATCTTCGTGCGTAAAAGTCAAGAGATTTTCTACTTTAACGATCGTACCAAGCAAAGAGTATTTAGTGGTCGAGTAATATATTATTTTAAATATAAAGATAATGTTACATTCTTTATTCGAAATCTGGAACGAAGACAACGTTCAACCTCATCTGTCAAAACTGCTTAATGCTTCTAAAAAGGTTTTAAGATCCGACCCGAGTTGTTATTGTTATTTATATTAAGACTGGCCGAATTGGGACCCTTCGCACTTGTTTAAAAAAAAAATAATAACAATACGATGCGCAATTTGATTCTAATCATGATCGAGTGTAGGTCGATTTTCGAATGTTATTTGTATGAAGTAATTTCTTGTATTAGTGAGGGTATGGAATGCAGGATTGCGCGACGCATGTGTAGGTACAAAGTTTTTGTGTGTGTGCGAGAGGGACGGAATTCGGAATAAGGGTCGTTTATTCGTTTGCGAAGTGCACTAATGGGTGTTATAATACGAGGCCGTGTATCTGTGTAACGAATGGCCGATATTTATTGTAAAAAATCTTCACCGTAGATGTTAAATACGTTCGATGCGTCATATTTCGGTCTTAATTTTCGTTTCCTATTTATTCTGTACATAAATTTCACGAGTGACTCATCGAAATTTCCTACTTTATATTTTGTAAGGAAACCTACTTATTGTAATACGATTATGTGTATTATATACGGATACGAGGAAATAGAGTTTTGGTCATACCAACTTTTTTAATTAAATACTGTTAGACTAAGTGGTCTGCATAGAGAAATTCACCCTCCATTACTCCTCTTTGTCATTTAATTCTCGCAACAAAAATTTTACTTTAATAAATAATCTGTAGAACATCATTATCTTTAAGCAAATTAAAAATCTTTGCCAACGAAGCCGCGGGCAAAAACCCAAAAGGACGTAAGTTTCAAATTTAAAGAATAATTTTTCAACGTCCCAAAACTGTATCATAAAGGTCTAAAAACTAATAAGTAAACAAAGAAACGCCAGACACATAGCGGTTCTTGGAACAATTGTAATTTGCGCTTTAACCGTCTAATCCAGACCGCCGGCTATGTAGCGCATTGGGTCACTTTGAGAGCGGGCGTCCTTGACGATGCCATGGCCTATAGTGCATGCCGATACGGTTTGATCGACTTTAACATTGTTATAATAATTATCAAATGGTATAACTATTTTTTCGTTTCTTGAAAATTCATACTATCTATATTTATACAAGTAAATAAAATTGAAGTGTCTGTATGTAATGTCACATTAACAGCTTAAACAAAATTAAAACCAAATAAATTCGAGCAGGGAATTTAAACATTATTTATATTTATATTATAAATGTGAAAGTAGCTCTGCGTGTCTGTCTCTCTGTTTGTGTGTTTTGACTCTGAAACGCTTCATCTATTTTGGTAGAGATATAGACTGGAACTTGGCGAATATGATAGACTACTAATAATTGTACGCAGACGAAGTCGAAGGAATCAACTAGTTTATAATATTTACATAAGAGATTCAATTATTAAATATCACTAACGAGGACCATCAACCATTTTTTGTTTCGTTAACTACACTAAATGAAATTTCATCTAAGTCTAGTTTTAAAAGGAATATTTACACACTTATAAAAATCTGACCGAATAACAATTGGCGCTTAAATAACAAATTATACCCACCACTCAGATTATACCTACCGATAATATCAATGCACAAAATCATTCAGCCAAAGAGGTTGTAATAAAAATATGAAACCTATTAAATGTAATAAGTCATCAATTATGCATTGTAAATATTTCGCGCTGGACCGTGTAATCCAGATCGCCCGGTCTGTAGTACAATGGGTCACTTTGAGAGCGGTCGTCCTTGACGCGGGATGGCCTGTAGCCTATATCCGTCCGTACAAAATGGCCTAACTTTGATAATGGGACTTTTTAAATTTATTATATTTGATATTATTAATATATTACTGTACTGGATTGATCCATTTGCTAGACAAAAACTTACTTTCCCATTAAGGTAATGGATAGGAGTTTAATCCACCTTGCTACTTAGATGTGGATTGGCGGATATTTCAGAATTTCTTCCGACACATGCAATGCAATAAAATCTATCTTATTTATTACGTGATAATGTTTTCTTTATAAATAATTTTGATTTTCATCGTTTAGATACCGTTTGCATTATTAAAAATTTATTACATTTCAAAACCGTAACTATCGAGTTTCTTGCCGCTTCTTCTTGGTGGAATCTATATTCCGAACCAACAGCTTCTCTATTAATGATTTAATTATATACATATACTTTTTTATTTATAGATTATTTTGATTTTTAGAACGGTTCAGACGACTACATTTTTGGCAATACAATATTGGATTAATCGATGGTCAGTATGTCTACGCCAAAAATAAAAATATTTGGGTCAATCTATAAGAATAGAAACAACCTTTGCTATACTGCTATTTCAAGAATAACTGGATAATATTTTTAGGTTAATTTAAAGACGGGACTTATCAGTTTTAGAACATTCTATTATTGTTTTAACACTAATTTTACCTATTTTAAGTTTTAATAAATTAATTTTAATTAGTATTTTTTTGAAATTATATTCACAAGCCAGTTTTTGTTTTTGTAATTTTGATATGTTTAATTAAAAATAAGATTGAAATTCGTCTATAGGTATCTGCGAAATTTCAAGTCAATATTTTAAATGCAATAAAATAATGGTTAGATGTAAGTGAGCTGTGAGTGAATTGTATGTTTATCACAGTTTAACAGACTTATCGAAATCTAGATATTTATATATTTTATTCTTTATTACACACAAAAAAGTCACTATGAAAAACGGTAGTCTTGAATAAAACTACTGTTCGATCCGATATATGTAGAAACCACGTGAAATCATTATTTACATAAGTTATTAAAATTTTCGTTAACAATTTTAAAAAGTTATATTTTTGTGATTTTTTTTTATGTGATGAATTTCATTAATTTACGCTTACACCTGTTTGTCCGGAGGCCGTATCCCGTAACCTCTGCAGTTAGCTGCACTGTACGTTTCGATAATATTTCTAATTTCGTTTACAGCATAGATTAAATATAATCAGAGCTTTTATTAAGGACGTAATATCTGTATTTTTATAAGTCTATAGATCAGTATGTGATTGTTATATTTTGATAGAATATTCATTTCTGAAAAAAAAAATGTTGAATTAATGAAATCTGTATTCATTTTGACACAAATATTTGTAATATATACGTCATAAAATAATTGATTACAAATACTTTATAAAATAGTTTTTTATGAAACGAAAATCTAATATTCATATTTTGAACTAGAAGTGTGGCTGCGATTTTGTCTCAGCATAATTACCTCAATTTATTATTATTATTATATTACCCTTTTTCAGAACCGTTACCGCTCCTTTTTCGCATTAAAAAGTAACCTATGATCTTTCTTACGCTCTCTCTATCTCTATACCAAATTTAATTTAAATCGATTCAGGAGTTTAGGCGTAATTGCGGAATACAAACATAACTACCTTAGCATTTATTATATACATAAGTAAGGATTGTTCTGAAATAAAATCCTTTATCAGTCAGTCAATACTCCTAATTAGTTATAAATACGATAAGGCTTACTCTTTGAAATAGTAGTTGTAAATAATATTTCTCTAAAACTTCCAATAGACAAATGTCATCTTAGTCTACCCGTGAACGTTGTAAAGTGCTCGAAACGTCGGGATGATAAATAAACCTAATATGCGCCATTTAAATCCGTTTAAAATAGTTTTATGTCAATGAGTAATAATCGCGAAAATCTAAGACAACGTTATGGTCTTATACTCTCACATCTGAACTACTTAGCAGATCATCATGAAATATGCATACACGTTGTCAAGAAAAAGACTTAGGGTATTTTTCATTAAAAAAAATAGTTTTCGGAAATAGAACAAGAACTCTTAGGCGGTTTTCCGGCGTAACAGAAATTTGCAATTTACAATAACACGAGAAAAACCGCAGCCAAAGACTAGTTCATTACAGTTGTCGGGCCTGTATCGTGTAGTTTTATAGTTTTCGAAGCCTTTATACTCTGTGGTAGTCTTAGAAGGTTGTAAATATTTTAATGGGGTAAGTTTTACGATTGACGGCGAGGGGGGTGAGGGGTGGAGGCAGGAGGGTTCGAGTATTCTGAAGGCGTTATACTCGTTTAATGTTCTAAACTTTACTGGTTCTAAATGTAATCGGTTTTTTGACGATACTTTTACAATTATCTTTGAATAATGACTAATACAATTAAAATAGTGTTAATTGAATAACTTTTTAGATGAAAATTATTATAGTTTATATTTTTATTTGTATTTTTTACGAAAATAAATTTATATTGTATTGTATTTTGTGTTTAAATTCATCTCGTGGGTCGTCTCATCTCGTGGTGAAGGAACCTGCATGTGCCTAGCCAAATCGGACACATGTATACAGTGGAGCAGCGTGGTGGATTAATCTCCTTCTCCTTAACAGGAGACGCGGCCTTTGCCCAGCAGTGGGACAGTTACAGGCTGCGTCTACTACTTGTATTTTGTATTTTTTTTAAAACTCGCAATTACAATACTTTACACTTCTAATTTCCGTTCTTATTTCAGGCGAAATGTTCTCCTCGTTACACCGCGAATCAGTTTATAAGACTATTTGTTCAGTCAAGCTTTTCAGTCTGTTGTAGCTATACATTTTTATAACTCTATTTATTTAAATAAATACATATATATTTATATTCCATTTATAAAAAATTATCATTAAACATATTATTGTTATACCTATTTACTTATAATATGTAAAATAAAGAAAAAACAATAATACATTCTAAGTTTGAAATCTTTACTGAATCAGCTTAACAATTTCGTTTTTTTAATTTAAATTTAAAATTTCCATTTCGAATACAGGCCACAAATAATACAACATTCCAAATTTCATATTTATTGTGTATCTTTTAGTTTGTAATTTTTTTTACAAATTCCAAATTCAAAAATAGTGTATAAATATTATAAATTGTTCCATAAATTGCGTCGTTTAGCGTATAATCAGACAAAGGAATAACTCATCGTGATGTATGTAAAGCTCATACAATCAGTAGCAAAAAATGATTTATCTCAGCATGCACCTGCCCCTGCGCATCGACATGTGCCGATTTTATTGACGCTAGTTACTAACACACTCACGATGGGAATTTCTGTTGAAACACTCGCGTATTTTTAACCGACTTCCTAAAAAAAAAGGTTTTTCAATTCGTCGAGGAATTTTTATATATGTTCTCTGATGACTCGAAAATGAGGAAAACGATTTGGTTATTTATTATTTATTCGTTTGAAAGCATTTAGCATCCCATTGGTCCTGTTAAATTTTTATCAAAATCTGTTCATTACTTCGATTTTAATATTAAAAAAAATCAAAATATACATTATTCAAGTTGGCTTATGAGACGCTTTTGAATCGTCACTTTACAAATTAGTCTTTTAGTGTATATATAAAAAAAACTAACAACAGTTCGGAATGTAGATTCTACAGAGAAGAACCGAAAAATTTTGCTTTTAAAGTCAGTTTCCCTTTTTTAAAATAAGTATTGTTTAATGATTTTATCGAAGCAAAGGTTCCATACAGAAGCGAAACACAAAGTCGCAAAACACAAGTAGTCTCAGCGTCTTCAGGAAATTAAACAAAATAGAACAAGAAATGTTAATTATGTTAGTGGCACTTTTATTACCTCATTAGACGTAATAAAACGATCTTATAATCAAATTATATCGTGAATTTAAACGCAATAAAATAATTTATAACATTATCAAGAGTACCTTTCGATTATACGTCTCGTTCTAAGATTATTTTTTTTTTATATTAATACTACTGACTAAGCATTAAAATTTAAAATTTGTTTTAGTTATACATTAGAAATGAAAAAAAAAAATGTTTAGATATTTTTAATACATCATAGAACTTGCTTTCTCAGTCAACATGAGCTTAGATTTAATAATTATGTTTGGATGATGTCAATACAATACACGATAAAGTATATGATTGCAATTAATATAATAATATATAATATAATTAATTATAATTTTTCTATTTTCGAAAAACAAAAATGGTAAAATTTATAATATAAATTATTTGCAAACAATGATATCCCACAGGAAGGAATTAATTAAAATAGTATATTTTAAATAGGCCAATAATTTATTCCATTTAAATTATCATAACCAATTAAAATAAAAAAATAGTTATTTACTGAAAAAAACACATTTTAAACGAAATTTCCGTCATTAAATTTGAAATATCGAAAGAATTCGACCTTTTAATTATACAAAGACCTTTAAAGAAAAGAAAAAGTCACCAGATAATTAATTCGGAATTTAAAAAAAAAACTTCTTTAAAAACGATCAAGTAAATGAAACACATTGAAATCTCTGAAAAACAATGCTCTGGGCCGTTTCCGGCGGCACAGTTTCAGACTGAAAGCGTCGGATATGCGAACTGGGTCGACGCCGAGCCTTGCCATTAACACCTGGATTTAAAAAAAATAATTGCATTTCGAAATTTAAAAAATCAGTATTAACTAGGTGACCCGTACGAATACTTCGTTACTAATTAATTACATAATAATTTTAAACTATTTTTGTAATGAATACGTTTTGAGATTTTTACTTCCATTTCGTCATTACAGCGAAAAATTATTTTATATTTATTCAAAACGGTGTATAAACGATAAATTTTGATGCAATTTAAGAAAGATATATTTCATATCGACAAAGAAACACATTTAAGAAATAATATATCAGATAATTATCATCATCAGATAATATTGTTTTAGTTGCCAGCAACTTGATTTTATCCATTGAAACCTCTTTTTCAGAACCGAATTTAAAGAGGTTACAAAGTGGTCTCTATTCCTATCGTGTGTTTATCTGTGGTTTACATCTTTCAAATAAATAGTATAACTTAAATGTATTTCTTTATTTAAGGTATTTTTTAATCAGGATACATTTTAGCCAAATTTTATGTAAATACTAGAAATTCCTCTTAGCTTCGCCCGCGTATGCTTCGAAATTTGAGGCCTAAAAAGCGCACAACCTTCTTTTTAACCCCTTAGGGAATGGATTTCCAAAAATTATTTCTTAGTTCACACTTACGATATTTAAGCAAAGTTTGCAAAAAATCACGTTTCTAAACCCAGCGGTTTCAGCTCTGCGATGATTGATCAGTCAGTGAATACGACAGCCTTATGATTATGATGAAAACTTATGATTTTTATATATATATATATATACATATATAAAAATCATAAGTTTTTTAGTACGATCATAGTCATAATGGGTATTTGAGTGACGACATTTTTTTAATTATTAACTTTTTTCCTTAAAATATCCATTTCTACAAATAGTGCTGTCACGAAGAGAAAGTCGATTTTCCATAACATCAACTCAACCTCGCTACGATGAATCAGAGTTTACATCAAAACATTTGTAAATTTTAATAGTTTTTTTTAGGTTAATTTTGTAATAGGATATTTGTTATTGTATAGGAATTTGATTTCTGTTATAGATTTATCAAGAGATAACATTTAGTGATAATAATTCTTAGGTAACAATTTTATCACTACATACTCATAATTTACCTTTTTTTAATCTAATACTACAGCATCATATGACATCAGGATATACTGAAGTACAGTAGATCATGTTGGAGCTCGTTGAAATGGTCTCAATGCATAGATTGTCGGGGTTTTTATTTTATTTTATATTATAGTTTAAATTGGTAATTCGTATTAATTATACTTCATTTTAAATATAATATATGAATGAGTGTATAAAATATGGTTAAAGGTTTTGTTTTATATGTTTATTTAACTTTACTACCTTATTTTTTGTCTGGACGTTACAACATGCGCGCCATCTACTGGAAGTTATTTCTACTACCTTTGAATAATCTTTGAATAAGTACAAGCAAAAAGCTTTATCGCAATGGGGTGAACTATATAGCAGCCCATAAGTTACACCTTACAAACAAACAAACATTAACATTTTTGTATTAGATTCTTGGATGTAAAGGTAAAATCACAGCGTTTTCTCAATGGTTGGGAAATGTTTGACACGATATAACACTAGAATAGATAAATATTTAACACAGTGTACAGTAATAAATATCGATATTGATAAAATTTAAAACAATGTAACAAAATACATTATATTCGTTCCTAGTATATGTATAAATATATATGTAAATTTTATAAAAGTCATACACTTTGACACTCATTTGATCACAAAAGATTTAAGTTCTTATAGTATCTAATGGTTTTATGTATCAAGTATCGATGCTGTATCTAGTTCCATGACGTCACTAATCACTATGAAGTAAGCCATTTCAGCAATGGCGTGTTCGCGCAAACGAATGCAAGGAACGGGGCGCGCGGGGGACGCGGCCGTGCCCTTCGCCGGGTCACCTTGCGCTTGCGCAGGTACATGCGCGTGCGTCTATTGTGCAACCTGACACTCGATATAAAGCCATATAGGGTTGCCATCCGACTGGGATTCCCCGGATTGGTCCTAGTTGAGAAGGCGTTAGGGGAGAGTTCATTTTGAAACAGAGTTTAAAAGTTTTCAAGACAGATCGGCGCTGGAAGGCCTTGCGAAGCGGCTGCTGTGTCGCTGTTAACAAAAGCAAATTAATATTGTTTAAAGTTCTACAAAAATAATTTTTAGTGTTAGCAGCTAACGTAAAAGCACTATAAACATGTCCGGGATTCTAAGCTCCAAACCCCGGGATATTCATGCTCATTGTCCTATTGCGATATGGCAACCCTAAACCCATAACAACACCACCGCAACTCGCCCTGCCACCTCAACATTAAGGCTCATTTTATACCAGTCCTACACGTTATTCTAACGAGTTTGAATTTTTTGAGAACCAATTGCATTTTATAGTTAAGCGTGACAGGATAATTTAAGAAGGGAAGACTTGACTTTTTGCCGTTCCCAAACTGTCTTGTTCGTGCGTTTCGTTTTTTGCCGGCGTATTTTTTTTGTGGCCTTTGTCTTACGAGTAATTATCGCTAGCGTTTAATAGCAATAAACGCAATTGTTTATTATGTTAAATATTCGTTCCTAGTATATAATTGCGTACACTTTTTTGTCCGTCGGCGTGTAATGGATCTTTTTGTTAGTTTGTACTCGCTGATTATTCGTAGTGTGTAATTATATGTTCGAATAATCTTCCGCTCTGTCGATCGTAAAATATTCTTATAACTATAAAGTACGGGTTTGTGAGCTTTTTGTTTTTGTTATTTATGGTTTTTGTGTAAAATGTTTTAGGTATTGATAATTAATAGAAAAAAAATCGGTATATGTTTAAGCTTGTGTATAATTATTTGGTTAGATTCTAATGTCAGACGGAAACTAAATCATTTAAGTGTTCAGCTGTTTTTACACGTCTGCCCAAAAAAGGTGTCTTCGGGGCATGTGTTAGTATTTACGCGTTAGTTAGACTGTTTTGAAGTATAATTCAGTATATTGCAGGCTAATAACGGCAAGCTAAAGAAAAGTAAAAGCCTGTAAGCCACTGCTGGCCAAAGGTCTCCTCTCCTATTTAAGAGAAGGCTTGGAGCTTAATCCACCACTCCGCCCAACTCCACGTTTGCCGGCCATTTATGATGTGACCGATATAAGCCTATATTTTTTACTAAAAGCAAACGAATCAACTGTCAAAATATATCGCTTTGGTAGCGGACCTACGTAAAACCTTACAGGAATTCTTAGCACCTTACATTGACGCCGAATCACGGTGACGTCTCGGTAGACGTATAAAAATATCAATTGAACTTGTTCCCGGCCAACATGCTCGATGTTTCGGAATACACACTATATACTCCATCATATTGTTCAACCAATTCGAATAATTAAGATATCTGTATCTTTATACTCCCGGATGACACAGTCTAGGTGAAATTAACTAAGTGACATATATATTATTTGGCTATGGTATGGTAAGATAATAAAAACCATAGAAAGAAAGTAAACTTTATTGTACATCAAGAACACATACATACAATTACACACAATACCAGGTATAAGTACAATTGGCGGCCTCATCGCGGTATTATAATTAAAGATAAAAGGGTTTAAGATGTTCACTGTATATACTAACCGTAAAAAAATTGTGAGATATTAAAAAAAATTAAAAAATAAACATATTTAATTATTCTTTTTTATTGGTAGTTCAAAGTCGAGTTAAGCAATCGTGTTCTTTTTTTCAACAAGCTTGTTAACAACACTTTAACCACCGCGGACCGTTCGTAAAAAACTAAAAACAAACAATACATTTAATGATAATATTTAAAACTTCAAATAATTAAAATATTTAAACATCCACAAACAAGTCGAGAAAGATTATTATCATAGCTAATTACTTTCCAGCGATACGTGCTAAAGCACGTGTAAGTGAAAGGAAATTACAGCTAAATGTATATAATATATGTATATATATAGCGATGTAATACATGATATTAAGCGCAATTTTCCTCATGCGAGCAACAGTATTCTTTCCTGGAAGATGCGTAACTTTGAGGGTTGATTTTGTGAGTCACAGTTGAATTATAAAGAATGGTTAGCATTTTACCGACAAAATTAAGACAAAGTTATCCTGAGTTCAATACTATTATAGAAATCAAGAACTAAAAATATTTCGTTTTTTTTTTTTTTTTGAAAATAGACTCACGAAAATTTATATCTTCGAATTTGTATAAATTAATAAAAAAGTAAACAAAGCTTTTAAAAAAAACTGTATCACTATATCGTTTAATATTTACGAAAGACATTAGATGTTTTGATTTCGTTTTTAATGTTTTAATTTTTATTTATTTATTTAAATTTTATTTTTATTTACTTAATTTTGTATCAATATTGCGAATCGATTTTACCATCACATCCGACATTACGAAACATTATTTCAAAATCAAATCGAACGTCTTTTATTTTCGGCACACTATTCTTTTGTCTTTTCTTTTCTTTCAAAAAGCAATTAAAGCAGGTCAGTTGTCTTTTGTTTCACAGGAGTCCTCGCCCACCTTGACGCTTATATCGTCAAAGGTAAGTCAACCAAAATTAATCGCGAAAACCATTCATACATCGCCAATTTGAATTATCGATTATCATAATTAGAATCGAATGTTAATTCATCGACGTTTTCGTTTGTTTTTCTTTTTTTATTCCTTCTTGTTCTAAAATTGATAAATTGTTTGATTTTTATGATTCGAATGGAATGAATTTAGTAATCTATTTTTTTAATTATAATGGATTCTAAATGACGAAAGAAACTATTTCGACAATTTTAGTATTTAAATGTAAATAAGAATTTATTATATTTTTTATACTGGTTTTATTTTCTGTATCAAATTGGCGATAAAATTTCTCAAAAAAAAATCATTTAAAATATGCTATTATCATAAAATTGGGACTCATCGCTTACTCCTGTGAAACAAAAGTATATGCTACATACAGCTACGATAACTATTAAATGTGTAAGCTTTTGCTAGTGGCTTAAGGTATTATATTTATATTATTTGTACTTATATCTTACATAGGCTATGGTTATAAGATTTATGTATATTATATATAAACTCTTTAATATATTTTTTTTTTACTTTAAAAAACGAAACAAATTTACTAAACGTTCACACTTAATGAGCTCCGATATCCTGTGAGGAGGGTGCGGAAACAATACACACAACACTAGTGACCCGCCACGACTTAAAAATTATAATTTTGTCAATATAAATATATACACTAAGCGATGCTACAAGTATCCGCTCGTACTAAGCCATAGGGTTATTTTTTTTAATTATCGTAATCAAAACAAATCACATGATGAAAGTTAAAGAAATTTTTAGTAATAAAATTCAGATATCAACCATTACAATTACGACGGTTTTTAACAATTAGTCCCTGATTATAATACGGTAAGCCTTACGCAATTTGCGTCTTTTTAATCACCTCGTAATAATTCCATATAAAATCTCTGCGACAAATTACAACCAACAACAATGTTACGAAACCAAAGCTTTAATCACAAATGTATTCAAATGTAAACTTAGATATAATTAGTTAACTCACAAAATGTACCATCAAGATTAGTGGAGAAAAATGATTATGGGCTCTTTTTATCACTTATTGTGAAATGATTTGTCCACTATACTTGGATTTTTTGCGATTACAACAATTTTAAATAAAACTATTTCAAACGGATTTAATAATAAATCGCGTATATTAATTTTTTTTATCGTCTCGACGATTCAAATACTATTGTGATCGTATTCACGGGTAAAACCTATATTTTGTTTCAACATTTGTAAGTTTTGCTCACACTTACATAAAATGTTCATAAATTGTTTATCAATGATTTTACACCATAAAGAATTTACTAACAGCGATATGTACCAAGGTAATTGTTACCAGGTTACAGAGTTGTTAACATCAATTACAAGAATAAAACTTACGAGTGTAAATACAGCCTAACATATAACGTTAGATTTTATTTCCTGATTTTGAAACCTACCTACGAATTCGTGTGTTCTCGTATAGAGCTCTCCCATTAATGACTCCACATTGACGGGATTAATCGAATACATAATTTTTTTTTGTTCGTATCTCATGTGCTATACCGGTCATCGGATTGCGATATAACTTTATAAGCTTATTGTTTGCACTTGCGAAAAGTTTATAGTACAAATATCTTCCAATAGGTGGCGCTTGACGTAGATATAATGATTCTTGACTCGATATATAGGTAAATATAATCTACATATTAATACGTGAAGCAAAAACTTTATACCCCATTTCACGAAAATTGCGGGGACAGAGTATGAAATTTCGCACACTAATAATTTATATAAAGTAGGAGAGAGGAATGATAATATTTTTTTTTTTAATTATGCATAAAAAGATACCCACACTACCAAACATTTGACTCACACATGCATATATAGTCTTTTGTTTATTGTTAAAGTCTGTGGTCAAATTGAAAATAGATTATATTATGTAGTTAATCTTGAAATCGGTTGAAAATTTAATGAACTACTGTCGAATTCCGACTAGGCAACCAGTAGTAGGTATATAATTACGCAAATGTACAAAATTAAAAAAATATATAAAAGCGAGATTTGATCTAATTTATTAAAAGTAATATAAATCAAATAACGTCAATTGAATAGGATTCGTTCAAAGGTTTTGAAGAAAGTCGTCAATCTGTCAATTTTTATTTCGTACAGTTAGTTCGTAGCGTCACATGACAAAATGTCGTGACGATATCGTTACGATTAAAAAAGAAATATGATGGGTATGAATTTTACAAATACCAAGTTTAAAGAAATATCTTTTTGTTAATATAGGTTAATATGACTATCGAATTTGGTAGTTAATTTTGCGATTAAGTGAATTTAAATCATTTAAGGGAATATAATTTTAAATATCATAATTACCAAAAAGTTCAATAATAAAACTGTGGTTATATACAACTTTTTTAATTTATCCTAATTAAGAAAGCAATAAAAATCACATGCACTACTTACCCGTATATATTTAAATTACATAAATTTATCGTTATTATCATGAACTAGCTGACCCTCGCGGTTTTACTCGGTTTATGGTTACTACTTCGCTCCTGTGTGTTATAGCTATAATCTTGGTCAATAAATAGATTATCCATATCAAAGAGAATTTTTCAAATGGAATTATACTAAAGAATAATTATTTATAAATAATTATAGTACAGATTTCAGTTTTTACATTAAGCAAAAGTTACATTTAATTATACACCAATAAGAATCGTATCGACACAATATAAACGGGGCACGGTCTGTCGACAGATCGTTTGATTGGATCAATTTATTTTAATTAAAACTGGTATAGGCTCCACGTGAGGAGGCTGCGGAATTACCGTGGGTGGTGTCTTATGACTTTTCCCCCGTGATATATTAGCCCGGGACTTAATTAGACGTAAAATAATTAATGAAATTACTTTATGACTGGTAACAGTATTCGTGTGAACCTGTTTCGGGTCCATTTGAACTTTATTGAAGAATTCGGACCTGTATAAATGCGTTTGAGATGATCGTCTTTTAATGTCGTACACGGTCGACGACATTTATTGCTTTTAATTGTAATTAACGTTTTTTTTTTTATATTGCTAATGTCGTTAATCATTGTGTTTTCGGAAAGTGGGAT
This sequence comes from Hypolimnas misippus, assembly GCA_037950945.1. Lineage (NCBI taxonomy): Eukaryota > Metazoa > Arthropoda > Insecta > Lepidoptera > Nymphalidae > Hypolimnas > Hypolimnas misippus. The sequence continues at coordinate 15,437,041 of JBBEEQ010000018.1, forward strand.
AGAATTTTGAATATACTTTTATACAATAAACGCCATAATATATGAATGAGCGTTGTGCATTAGTGTCGGAAGAAGACATTATGTGAAGGGTACTTAATACCGTGTAATAATTAGTTGATAAGAATGAGTATATTGTTTAGAACACAGTTAACAGATGTCGAACTAAATAACAAAAAATAAAGACTAATAATAATAAAAAAAGACCTCGACGAATTAAGAACCTCCTCCGTTTTTGGAAGTCGGTTCAAAATATAACTAAACACTTTCTTACAAAATTTATTAATAGTTCTAATAATAATAAGTAAAATAACCTAACTAATACTGAATAACAAATAACCAATAATAAAAAAAACTGACAAACATTAATAATAATAAAAAAAATAAAGACAAAAAAAACCTTGAAGTTACATGAAAAACGAAAAAAGAGTATTCATGTCATCTTGAATAAGATAACATGAATATTCTTCTTTCGATAATTATCTCTATCAAGTTTCCTTATCATTATCAAGTCTATAAACATTAAAGTTATAATAGGATTATTACAAATTAAAAAAAAATTAAAACAAAGAACAGATCCTTTTAATTTACCATTAGGTTGTAATAGGATATATATTACTAATAACATAAAACGATGCTACATTCGTAAAATAACATAGTATTTACTACAATAAGTAGGTCTTTAGACTTAGTCGTTGCATCCGCAGTGCCGATATTCAGACACTAGTGGCTTTGTCGTTTATGTCAATGAACTTCTCTAGCGTCTGCGCGAATAACAGCTATTGCGAAATAATCTGTACTTGTGCATTTGACACGACTTCATTTTTATTTCATTCAATTCTTTATTCAAATGTCTGGATATTTGAATATAGAATTGAATTAAATTGAATTGTTTTGTCGAGTGGCTCGTATGTAGTTGCTCGTTTATAACTATATATTTTAAAATAAAAAATCCAAGGAGAGGAAAATAAGTTATTTTTAATTAATATTTTCTTATAGTTTACTAGCTTTTGTTACTCCGGACGACCGTCTAAGACTTATTTTAACGTCTGGCCGGTAGAACACGCTCGCCATCTACTGGAAGGTTTTTAGTGACACTTTTTAATTAAAATTCCATTTATATTTTGCTAAATTGTGATTATTTATTTCTACTTTTTTAATTATTATTCTACCCCTATTTCAACCCTTTACAGCCTTTACGCATTAATAAGTAGCCTATGTCCTTTATCAGGCTCTAGATTATCTCTGTACAAAATTTCATTTAAACCGGTCCAGTACTTTAGGGGTGATGACGTAATACACAGAAAAAGTTTCTTTAACATTTATAAATAAGGATTTTGATAATAGGAAATTAATGTTGCAATAATAAAAACTAATTCTAGAAAATACTTGTCCCTGCTCACCAAAAAAAAAAATCAAACAAGCTTTTAAAATAACTTTCGAATCGTCATTTCACAAAATCTATCAGATATAAGTAAAAGCTCATCCGACGTCATATTTAATAAATAATCATAGTAAATAACACCCGACCTCTCGTTTTATTAAACGTAAAAAATTATGCGTGACCCAGACAAGTATCAATTGACTATAAGGTCCAAGAAACTAAGCGAAATCTAACGGTCGTAATAACGTCACATAAAATACCGAATTCCAGAAATATGAATACCATTAAGAGTTTATAGACAAATAATTTATTTAACGACTCAAAGGCCGTGAGAGTTACTCATTACGATGTGAGTAACTCGACATCCGGGTACAATTGTTGGGTATTGCCGGCCGGTTAAGATTGTTGAGTGAGATTTTTTGAATTTTATCATTAGTCATCAGTTTATTACTGGTAACTGAATGGCTGTACTAGTAGTTATTTGGGTGCTGATAAGTAATATTATATCAAGCCACGCGGACTTTATTTTGAGAAAATGGCGTTTGAAGATGTAAAACCTATTTTTAATAAATTTATTTAAATATATATGCATCTTTTCAACTTTGATTAAAGGTATTAATTAAAAGCAGTTTGGTATAATAATAAGTTTTATATAATAATAGGTTATTCAAATAAAAAACTTCAGTGTGTTAATTTAATGTTTGGAATTAATTAAGACACTTTTCTCCGTACTTATTTAGTTTACACGACTTAAAAAAATTAAGTTAAACACGTGACGCAGTATCTGAATACATCAATATCTCCGAATGTGATACTTTGTGGGTTGACACATTATTGATATTAGCATCCATGTGGGTTATCAAATCTTCTTCTCGTTATTATTATTATTTTATTTATTGTTCAAACACACAAAAATACGATATAGATAGAGATTTTGATAAAGTGCTACGAAAATCCCTTGGTTAATCCAAGCGAATTGCCGTTCGCAGTTTTACAGAATATAGAAATTAAACAATATGAAAGTACGAATTTAATGAGTAGGACGAAAGTGCTAAGAAAGAGACAGGTTTTGAAAGAGACAAATGTAATTTATCCCAATTGGAACGCAGTATTAGATTTTTAATTCAGTGATTCCTATGATGAAGTATACTCAATAGTTTTTTTGTAAAAGGAAATTTGAATGGTCTTTAGGTTAGTAGATATTACTCCTATGATTTCGAATGCTTGCAAACATTTCTTTTCTGTCTTATCGTTCAGACGAATCATAAACAAAGCATGCAAATCACAATCATGATGAAAGCGAGAGTAAGTAGTACTAACGTGAATTGTTTTTAATTGATTAATTTATTTATCTGTACTCGGGATACTGTGGGGTATAAGATCCATCTATACGAATAAATAAAATCGAATTGTCTGTTTGTAGTTTTAAATTAACAGTTTGTAACTAATGCATATGGAAGTATACACGGTATTTACATTAAAAAATAATATTTGTAAAATTTTCTGTCGGTCTGTCTGTTTGTTTGTACCGGGTGATCTCTGAAACGGCGGGACATATTTGGACCGCGCTTTTACTCACAAATAGTGAATGTTATAAGGAGTACTTTAAGCAACTATTATTCTAAAAAATAAAATTAAATTAATAAATTAAATAAGATTGTAAAGCGAAAACAATTTCACGCCTGAAACCGCGAGGCACAACTAGTAATTAAATAAAAATTATATATACGTATTTACGAAAAAAGTCTCCAAGACTACATTTCTATGTCGCAATGTGTATCACATCTAATATCGGATATTATATCTCACACTCGAGTTTTATGATAGTTTATAATTTAAGATAACGTCAAGAGATTTAATAACTCTGATGTAACATACAATAAAATACTAAAGTATTTACGACATTTGGTGGCCCTTGATTTAAAAAAATACAATGTTATTTAATTGTTTCAGGCCAAAGCTGTTAATAGTGTCATTTTTTTAAGCGTCGGGCAATAAAAAATGGTATTACTACCATTAGTTATCGCGTTAAGACCTGTTATATAAAATATAAATAATGTCATTCATTCATTTCATTCGGATGATCAAAATGTACTCTTTAATTATTGTAACTTGTAATGAAAATATGTTTGTAAAAGAAATGTTTTAGAGCATAAAATTAATCCTGAAATAGTAATATTTTCAGCGTTACTTATTTCTCCACAAGTTGAAGTACATTTGAATGTAATACTTATAAAGATAATGCGTCAGGAGGAGACGAAGCACACCGGATGCGTTGAGACTCGCGCATGCCTCTATAAGGGCTTAGGAAGATTTAGATCTGACTTAGTTAGAACTAGCAGTGTCCTGCAGTTTTACCCGCGTAATTTGAGGAAAAATTATATTTATAATATAATGTTTACCTTCCCTACTTGAATCGGATATGATTCATTATCTTATTGGTTTCAATCTTCTTTACACGTAACCCTATTTTTATTAATTAATCACATATATATTTAAAATAAAAGTATCACAAGATACTCCTTATAACATTAGCTTTTGAAGTTAGAGTTAGAGTGAAAGTTCTATTATAATCAGTTCAGCCGATTCAGATATTAGCCAGACCAAACAGACAGACAGCCAGACAAAAATTTAAGCGGACCGGAACCCGTAACCAGCAAGCGACCAAGTTAAACATACGAGAGTATCTTTAGACCAAAATGTCAATTAGCTTTTTAAAATTGGTAATGTGAACAAATTTTAACGCCAAAAATCATGAATGTAACATATCTACAGTTAGTAAATACTAGCTGCTCTGTGCAGTTTCACTTGCATTTATAGTTACTTCTTTGCGCCTAAAAGTCATAGCATGATGTAATACAGCCTATACCTTCCCCAATAAACGGGCTATTCAATGCGAAAAATATTTTTGTAATTGGATTAGTGGTTTAAGAAATTACCCCCTACATACAAACTTACAAACAAATTTTACCTCTATATAATTTTATTATAGAAGTATAAATGAAAGTATTCGTTTTTCACACATCATATCTAAATTTTTATAGGTCTATAACCACTAAACCAAATCACACGACAAAGTACCAGCGAAGTGTCTCCAACTAGAAATAGCCGGTGCATTGGTGGAGGGGTGAGGGGGCGCTTCCGTTGCCAGCACGTGGCTTGCGTTTTTTTTTTGTCACTTTATTTACGTGTATTAATTATTATGATTTTTATTAGTAAAATAATTATATTATAGTAATAATCAAATTAGATGTATGAATTTAAAAATGGATGGATGTTGGTCTAGCAAGAATATAAAGGAATACATTCCTACGTCAAATCTGTTTAAATTCATGAGTCTTAGGTAAGAATAACACTTAAAAATTTTGCTTTCAGTCTTTCTTTAAGATTTACATGCTTTTTTTTAAGTATTACAAATTTGCTAATAATTTAATTATTTATTATCTGATCTTAGGTCTGTGTTACTATTTTTATGTGCCATTAACACACTAGTCGTCGGTGTAAAAGACTATACTAATATCGATTAACGAGTTATTGGTTTTCCGCCTCGATTCCAAACGTATCCGCTTTGTCCCTTTTCCCTATACTTTTCCATTGGTCCCATAACAATTTTCATCAAAATCGATTAAGTAGTTTGAATTTAAAATCAAAATAACTGGAATATGTCATTCGAGTAATCGAAATTATGTTTTACGCTTTTGACGACGATTCTCATTTTAAAAAGTCATACATATGGTCACACATTTCTTGCCACACACATTTGGGGATATACACTAACGAACTTTTTGACATGGTGCCATTGTCTCGCTTTTACCATCGCAATCTTCGCCTCCGGACTCGATATCATCCACACCACTTGGATGAATGGTATCCAATGTGCGGGCTTCACGAACTTTTTTTCCGCGTACATGCAGGCAGAATGATCTACCTCCTGAGGTTTTCCCAGAGCGCTATAATTTAGGGTTTTCAAGTCGAGTGTATAGCCTTGTGTCAAAGGCCGACAACGCAACGCATCGCCTCTGATCTTGCAGATGTCCATGTGCAATAGTAACCACTTAACATCAGGTAGTACTGTTTGCTCGCCGTCTCCCCCCTTTTTTATATATAAAAATACACTATTAATAATTTCCCATGTGCACATGTTAATATAACTAGTAAAAGAATGTAACCCACACACGCCCGTGACGATCACGGTATCAAATACCTTATCAATAAATTATTACTCAGTGCGAGATTAAGCAACGGTCCCGCTATAATCTTTATGAATTCGAGAAACAGTCCAGTAAGTAAGCGGCATATTTCACTGCGATGTGGCAATGCCGTCACAACGAAAATAATACTAAACGAGTGTGGGTGGCTGCACTCGATCGTGTGGATTCGCGAAGGTATTCCGTGGATGTGGTGATTTGGAATGTTTTCATTGTGGCTATCTATATGATAAGTGAAAAAATTTGCTCGTTGAAAATTTGTATGTGTGTGATTGTCGATTGATCGTCTAAAATAAAAATGTATTTAATTTTGATATAAATTATAATATAAATACGAAATATAGCTAATGGTATCTAATTATATTGGTAAGCTCTTTAAAAATTGGTATAGAGAAACACAATTGAATTTAGTTAAGTACTTACTTAACACTTAACAAACACGACGGATGCTACTTCTAATCGTTCTAACGTTATTTAAAATATGAATAGTATGAATCTGGGAATTTTAAAATGTATAACAAGCGTGAACTAAAATTGATCATAAATACCGTATCCACGAAAACGCGTCGCCCTATACCTTCGCAGCTGAACGGCATTTATATGTCTCAGTAAGTTTATCTCGGTTCTAAGATTATTCACGAGTCCGTTGAACGATATATTTACTCTTTTTACTTTTACCATTCCTTTTCACTCCAATAACAGGTTCGGGTCATATTGCTTTGAACGTATTTTTAGCGCGCCCGCGGGACTGGCATTAACGCGATGGGCTGCGTTTACTGTTTACTCTATCATATATATTGGATGCTGATAATAATGTGTCAACCCACAAACAGTCAAATTCGAAGATATATAAACTGTTTAACATTATTCTAAAAATGTTCAAGTCATCTAAACTTAATACGTACGGAAATAAGTTTCTTATTTTAATGTTTCGAATTTCAAATTTGTTTTATATTTTGCAATTTATAAAACAATCTCATATATTTAGTTAATATTAGAGAAAAGTTCTTATTAAATCCAATTTTAATACACTTTACCTTTTTTTAAAAATAGAAATTAAGAGATGAATATATACTTCTTCAAACAAATTTATTAAGAATATATTTGACATGTTTAGACGTTTAGATTTTCTCCAAATGAAGTCCGTGTGGCGTGAAACAGCATTGCTTGTCAGTGTCCAATTGTAAATGATATTTTCATAATCATAATTTAGAAACAGAAATTCTACTCTTCTTTAGCTACATACACTTTTACTGAAACGTAGAGAGTGTATGATAATTACTAATTCACACGATTAACAAGTTTTAGGCGTGAGACAAGAAGTATCCGCCATTTTATATTTCAGTAAACGTTAAAAAGCTGATAACGATCAATATGTATATGTATATTTCCTTCCTGTAGACTCCATAAGAGTTGGAGATTTTTAGGTAATCTTAAGATAAGCTCTGCAGATGTTTTTATGAAGTTTTTTAGCGATTGGATCAACAAAATTTTTTTGGCTGTTTAACTAACGCGTATCGTTACTTACGATAAAAAAAAGTTTAAATGACATTACCATTATGCTTATATATCTATAATGAAAACGTCAAAATAAAATATTATCTATTTAGAAATAAAAAAAAAACAGTATTTAAGTAAATATTTAATCGGCTTAGGCAATTGAAGGTTAAAATAAAACTATCTACATACAATAAACCGACTTCAAAAACGAATTTAATAGATACAAATGAACTAAGAGGCAAACGGCGCCAAGTAGAACGTTTGACGTGTTATTTACATACTTAAAAATAAAAATTAAAAAAAGTCCCTGACGAATTGAGAATTATATCCTTTTTGGGCGTCGGTTAAAAAAGTATTGAAATCAAATCAATCTATAGTAACAAGGTTTTGTTTAATCGAACACAGCGGTGCGTGCTGTAATCGAAGTAAATAAAACATGCCCCGACGCGCTGGCGGGCGTTACATTGTTTATGATAAAAGCTCGAAGCACGCGATGCCAAAAAACCGATGATATGTGTCTAGATCGAGACACGAATGTACTATATGTCTTTATTTACTTTAATACTTTTTTATTACAATTTTTTTTAGTTGTAGCCCGATGAGTTCTCCAATACCTCCAACCTTAATACTTTTGTCCATACTTGGTGAACTGTGCACGGCGCGGTCCATGGGGGGAGGAGAGGGGGGCGTAGCATCTACTTAAAGTTGTTATAGCTGAATTTCAAATATTTCATATTCATCTATTATATGTTATGACGACCGCTCTGGTGTAGTGGTGCTGAATGTACCTCTAACGCCGACGGTTGCGGGTTCGATCCCCGCTCGAGGCAGATATTTAGTTGTATAAATATTTGTTCCTAGGCCTGGGTGTTTGTCCTTGTGGGTCTCCCCACCGTGCCTCGGAGAGCACGTAAAGCTGTCGGTCCCGGTTGTTATCACAATCATCTTATAATGATCGTTACTCGTAGTAGGGAAATTATTCTAGTCTAATTGGTTACTGGCTTGCCCTCAGGGGTTGCGGAGGTGAGATGGCAGTCGCTCTGTGTAAAAATTAGTAACTCGTCAATATGTGGACTAGAATAGAAAGCAGACCCTGGTGTAACCGGGAAAAATGCTAGGTAGATGATGATCTATTATATGTTATATATACCTTTGAAAAGGTAAAGGAATCTCTGTGATTTATAATTACTGGTGCGATTTGAAAAATTATTTCCAACACTATTTCTATAAGCTTATGTGTTTATAGTATGATTATGTGTTTGATATTTTCCTCCATTGAGAATTGCATGTGTGAATTTTGCTTACGAATAAACATAAAACTTGTATTAACTGTTTATTACTACTTTCATACCCCAAAGAATTTATCAGTGAGTTATATTGAAATAAAACTATTTTAAACGGATTTAAATCGCGTATATTAATTATTTTTATCATCCCGACGTTTCGAGCACTTTGCAGCGTTCATGGTCACGGGTAGACTAAGCTGACATTTGTCTATTTGAGGTTTGAGAAAAATATTATTTACAACTACCGCCAACGGTTTCTTAGATGATATCTTGAATAACGTTCCGGTTGCATGCAGAAGGCTCCAACTGTATCTTTTGGTCTTGCAGTCTGTTGGACTTGGGATTTTAAATTTTTAATAAGTGGATCCCAGGTGTTCGAAAGTCTCCAACCATATTCTCTATTGAAGTTTGGATGTTTTTGAATTTCAATAGCCTCGCGTATCATTCTAGGAATGAATCTGTGTTCTCTAGCGAGGATTTGTGGTTTATCAAATCGGATAAAATGGTTAGGTTTATCCAAAGCATGTTTAAAAACTGCAGACTTTGAAGAACGCCTATTTTTGACATCTCCTATGTGTTTCTTGACCTTGGCTCACTTTCTTATGAGGCTTGTAGATGGTTTTAATCGAAGCTCGCTTCAAGATGTTGCCAATTCTCTCTGTAACTCCCTTCATATATGGTAGAAATGCAGGTTGTCGCTCAACTGTGGGTGGCTTGATACGGCTTCTACGATGCTGGCGAGGCACGGGCAGCTTGTTCTGGTGGAGTGCAAGCTTGACGTGGTGTAGCTCGTCCTCTAGGTGTTCAGCATCGCAAAGATGGTGGGCTCTCTGAAACAAAGATATTAGTTATATATTGACTATTATATCTTCAGTTACCTAGGTAAGTGTAGTAGGTAACACTTACCTAGGTAACTGTAGCCTAGTAAGGTTACAGTGTAGTTTTATATTATTTACGAGACTAAAACTTCTAAGTGTAATTCTCGTTCAGACTTTATGACACAAACAAGAGGGCATATAATAAAATCAAAAAATACTTAATTCGAGTAGGCCTTTAAAAGCACTTTTGAATCGTCAAAACAAACAAAAACTACTTAAATTAAGGAAAAGCTACCACCGGTTCGGAATGTAGATTCTACCGAGACTGTTTAGAGTCCTCCGGAAGGAAATATACATATACACATTGATCGTTATCAGCTTTGTAACGTTCACTGAAATATAAAATGGTGGATACTGCTTGTCTCACTAAAACCTTTTAATCATGTGAATTAGTAATTATCATACAATTTCTACATTTCAGTAAAAGTGTATGTATCTAAAGAAGAGTGGAATTTCTATGTTTCTAAATTATGATTATGAAAATATAACGACAGTAAAAATCAAAATATACTTTATTCAAGTAGACTTTTCAATTCAATTCTTTGGTTTATGGCTTTTAGTTGTGCCAGTTAGGCACATGTTATTTCGCCAATGTCACGTGGAATGGAGAAAACACGATGGAGATTGATCGGGGGGGTCGAGAATCCAACCTTGACTAAATTTTGAAAACACCCTAAAATAGTGTGAATTTCATTGTTAGTCCTAAAACAACACAAAAAAGTTATAAATATATAAATATATAGTATACAAAAATACAATTAATATTAATGGGACAATTACATATTTTATTTACAACTTAATTTTATTACATTTAATATATTTACACAGAAAAAGTAGACTTTTAAAAGCACTTTTGAAGCGCCGAACAAACAAAAAGTATTTAAATTAATAAAAAGCTACCACCGGTTCGAAATGTAGGTACCGAGAGGAACCGGCAAGAAACGCGTTATGTGATCTCTTAAAATTAATTGTAATTAATGGTCTGAATCAGAAATGAATCCTGAGTTAACTCTAAGATTAGGATAACTCTCGTGCGTCGTCTAACGTGTTATTTTTTCATATTTAATATAACGGGTTTTATCGCGATAACTAATAGTAGTAATACCTTTTTATTGCCCGACGTTTCGACGAAGTTACATTCGCCGTGGTCATGAGCTGACGTTATTTTTGCCCTGTAATCTGCCGCCCTCGCGGTGAATCACGTCGCATAGACGGGCTATTCTAAGTTTATACCCACTTGTTTTAATTGTATCTATTATTTGTTAATTATTTGGAATAGCTGGCACCAGTGACTTCGTTTGGTCAATTAAAAATTAATAATTTATGAATTTATCCAAGTAACAATACATAAATAAATATAAGAGTCGTAACTTCTAAATTAGGTTTAATCTGTATTGCAGAGATTATTGAATAATTATACTGAACTAGTCATTGCGATAATTATTTGGATTATTGAGCCATGAACCCTCCCAAAAATACAAAGTTTCATCATAATCCAATCAATGGTTTCAAAACGCTTAGAGGACAAACATACAAATATTGATTTACATTTATGTATATATGTAGATAGACTATATCTTTGAGAAAAAATAAAAATACAAAGCGGAAAAAATTATATGTTTATAACAAATAAACTTAATAACTATAGGACCGATTACGATAAAAAATTACAGGTATGTATTTACATCCTTTAAAAAGGATATGGGCTATTTACTTTAAATCCCGAAAAACCACACGGTCCCTGTGGGATTGCGATGTACATATACGGGAGCGCGTTATAAACAAAGTCCACGTGGACTAAGACGACTGGAATATATAATATAAATACCTTTATATATCCGGAGGAATGCTAATATATAATATAAATACCTTTATTTATCCTATATTTATTTCTACGCTTCGATATTTACACTTACATCATTTTTTACTCCTAATGTAAGAGTATACAAAACTAAGAAAGACAGGTGGGACTTCCATAGAAAAAAACCTATGTATGGCGAATACGCTACGCTTCGACGCCAATATTAATAGTTTACAGATTATGTCAAGTTACATAGTAGTAGCCACAGACATAAAAAATATGCTTGAGCAAATTTTAATTTACTTAGATTTATAAAACTATAACATAAATAACATTAATACGTAAAGGTAAATTCAAAATGTGGTTTTGAATTTCATCGGAAATATTTTTTTAATTTCTCGAGCCTGCCTGCTTGCTGCCTTTGCCATCTAATAAAAAAAAATAACCGCCATTACACGTTAGCGCACTCGATTTAGTCTTCTTTGCTATGGAAGCTGCTAATGTACAAGCAATGTAATGGAAATAAAAAAACGAAACGAAAACGTGACGTTTAAAAATATCCGTAAACACGCGTGAAGTGTTGTCTCATACCGAAAGTAAAAATAGTACATTGAGTAACAATTTCATCGAGTGACGTCGAATTATATCTTCGTTGGGATGTGAGAAGTCACACGTGTCTCGCTGTTGAGGAAAAAGCTAGGCAAATTATACAAAACATTTACGTACAAAATATTTTATTAAGACATCTATGTAAATTGGTTATTATTAAACATGTTTAAGAAGTATTTATTCGTAATTTAAACTACTATGTAGAGCTAGAGTTTATTTGTTTATGTTTTGCTTTTTAATATATCACAAAATGCGACATTCTGACAATTGATTTCTGATTTTGTATTAAAGTGCCCTCTGTAACTGTCAAAATCTGGCATGTTTTAATAGCGACAGTTTATCATAATTAGTCCACAGATCTATTTCACATTGATATTTTTAAGTAGAGTTTAAGCACTTGCAAAATTAAAACGAATATTTTCGCATTTTGAAGAAAAGATCATTATTTTAAAAATACAAAACACACTTGAAATTGTTAGGTCTCAATTATTTCTTTTATTATAAATATTTATTACATTTTGATTTTATTATATTTTTTAAAAATTATAATAACGGATGTGTGCATATATTGGTTTAATAATCTGTGGCCTGAGTTTCTGGCGGGAATCGAAAAAAAGATGGCCGATACGTATTTGATCGGGATGGCGGAATTTGATTTCTTTTAGTTATATTGTGTCTGTTTAAGTACATTGAATATTCTTATGAAAGCAAAATACTAATGTTTATGCTTGACTTTGCCGGTAATAATAAGTATCAAATATTGGACTAAAATTTATACCTAATAAATGATAAAAAATCGTTGAAATAAAAGACTTGATTTGAACTGACTGTGTGGTGGTTTTACTTCAAACTATACTTTATTCAAGTAGTATTTTACAAGCGTTGTTTAATCGTCAAAACATAAATTATTTCAAGTGTTCATGAAAAGTGTCCCCCGATCCGATTTGGCGTGTAAGTTGTACTGCAAAAAACTGGCACGAAAATCATAACACCAATAATATTGTCTGTATCATTTGTCTATGTGTGCATACATGCATTACTATGTATTCAAGACGATCTTTCCACGAATGTATTATTAATATCCACTCCCGGCATTACTTGAATGGAATGTCCGGTACATTTAATCCCGACACTTGAATCATGAAGTAATGATCAACTTTATAATTATAGCACAATTTCGTCGACTTGGTGACTCGTGACTTGAAGCTATTTGTTTGGTTTGGTTATTCATACATAGACAAAAATAATCTAAAGATGATTATTTGTATCATGGTCTTATATACTCATGTTAACAAAAATTTCTTAACAAAACTTTTTTTAATAATACATAATTTTTACGAAAAACCCACATAATTTCGTAATACAAAATTTGAAAAAAAAATCTATGAAGTATGTCCTCTTTGCTCCAGTCTATTTCAATTAAACAAATAGATTAATAACTTAAATAACCTTCTCTGAAAACCACTTTGCGATAACACAATTTTCTTTATTTTGTTGCTGTTTTGAACCTAGGCAGCCCACTATTGGCCAAAAGCCTCTTCCCGTATTAGTCATTCATGTACTACAACTCCATGCACTACGGTCTTGTGCTATTTTTTACCAAAAGCATTCCATTCCATCTATTTCATGGCCTACCAATCGCTGGGCTGACTTCACTTACTTAACCTAAACAGACCTAATCTCTCTATTTCTTACATACAATAAAAACAATAATTGGTAAATAAAAACTCTTGTAACCTGTTCCAACGGCGGACATTATCGCCATTACGATCGTAAACACAGGTAAAGTTAATCAATACTAATCTTTAACACCAGTGCGTGGCGGCGGCCGCGACGTCGGCGCCTCGCGTGCGGGTATAATTGCACAACTTAGTTTGGTGTTCACCCTTTGCGAGTTTCAGCTGGGCGAGTCGCTGGAAGGGATTGAGTGACTGGAATGAGTGAATGGTTCATGAGTTAAAAAGATTCGATTACAATATTAGGAGTTGATTATGTGCGTACTGGGCATGTGTTGGAAATTTTACCAACATTAGCAGAATCAATATTTAAAAGTAAAAAACAGAATTTTTTATTGTATATTTTGATCTTGTAAGCTTGTACAGTATAGGCATAATTTATGAAAAATAATTCTTAAAAATTTTAATTCGGTTTTTTTAACGATAACACTGTTAAAAAGTGTAATACAAATCCCGTTGTTTTAGTTCAGTTAGACAGGGAAGACGTACCGAGAAGAAACTTGAATTGGAGGAAAACATGTCTTCCTATCTCTTAACCAATCCATAGTTGACCATCATTGAGAATTAAGCTCCTTATTGTCCTTGACAATAAAACAGATCTTTGCCCATCAGTGGGACATCTCTATACCGGACTACGTCTTTATTTATTCATTTACATCTATACTATAAAGCTGTATATTATAAAGCTGAAGAGTTTGTTTATTTGTTTGAGCTCGCTTATCTCAGGAACTACTGGTTCGAATTGAAAAATTATTTTCGTGTTAGATAGTTTATTTATTGTGGAAGGTTAAAGGCTATATTACATCACGCTATGACTCATAGGAGCGAAGCAGTAACCATAAACGCGAGTGACGGTTTCACTCGCGTTTATGGTTACTGCTCGCAAGGGACAGCTAGTTTAAAATGAAACTGTTAAGCCTAAAATTAACGGAAAGTATCTCGCTTAGTTATTTCAACTGGTTTTGTAAAATCTCAAGAATTTCCTTATTAAAGCAACCGGTGTAAATTGTTGACCGATCAATTTGGAAGTATAATGTTTTAATCAACGATAACAACTTCATTAAACTATGTAAATAAACATCAATTGCCGAATGCTACATACATTGCATCACTTAAAAATGGCGGAATCGATTTGGCTAATCCTTTTTGTGATTGTAATTGTCTGGACAAGGATTGTTTATGTGTGTAAATAAAAATGGGTTAATCTTTTTTATATAAAACGTGCGTAGGTCTTACTTAGTACATTCGTGCGAAGCCAAGGCGAGCAGCTTGTGAGAAATAATAAAACCATTAACTTAATACAAGATAATAGTTTGACTAAATTTTTACTTTCTTAGTTTCTTATTCTTGACAAAGCCATAAAAAAACATATTTACTGAATTAGAATATTTCAACCTCGATATCCCTCCTTCGCGTTTAATGCGATCCTATCTACCTCGATACTAAAATTCATCAACATTGCTTTAGCGATTCAAACTTAAAAACGTAACAAAAAGACAGACAGAGTTATTTTCACATAATATCCGTACAGATATACATATATAATTGTGACTAATATGTAGCTAATTTAAGCAAACAAAAATCAGTCTAAAAATACCACTTGCACACCAGTAGCTCTAACGTGTAAACGGACCTACAGCAAGTGCGTGCAAGACTCGCGCCTGACAGAACGGCCGGAATAAAATAGATAAGTCTCACCTTTCGACTCATATATTTACGCATTCTGATTTATTTACCGCTGTAGTGCATAAGCTATCTTTGATTTAAAAAAATAGGAATTGGTTTTGAAAAGATTTAAAATGATTATTTGATCATCTGATTGTTAAGTATTTAATATTCATTCTAAAAGTTCCATTTCAGTACTCGACAGTTCATCACCAACACGACCACAGTAAGTTGGTAAGCCACAACCAAACCAAGCCATAATTTTTCATAGTTATCTTGCATACATAGGTAATTAAAATTTTAGGTATGTTTGAAAGTGAATTAAATACTTATTGTACATCTAAGATTCCTACCGCAGCGAAGAAGAGAATAGTTTATGATCTTGAAAAGGCTGGACCGATTTTGGTAGAACATATCTAAGAACCGTTGCTAATAAACCCTCCTTCAAATAAAAAAAGACATCAAAATCGGTTCACCCCCTTTTAAAGCTACGGCGCTATAGAAAGACAAACAGACACACATGGCATGGTATATTGTAAGTAACAACCTTTAAATGTCCCACTGCTGGGCAAAACCTTGTCTCCTATTAAGGTAGGTATTTACATGTATTGAATTGTTTCTCAATTCATGCAGTTTCCTATACCTATACTACCGAGCGGAGACGCGAATAAAATCCACATAAGTTACGCGTAAATAACAAAACACTGTATATAACAATAAAGAACCCTTACAATAACGATGGCCTAATAATTCATTTAGATATTTCATTTCGCGTCAATTCATATCACGCGAGGAGTTCTCACAAGTTATTTCGCTGTTTCCTCTGAATAATTACCAGACAGACCGTGGGGTGTTGCTTCAGCCATCGAATGAGTCACATTAAAACCGAATTGCCGTAAATGATAAACGTTATAGTCCTTTAACATGTGAACTACGAAACTATGGTGCTTTTGAAATAACGCAATATATATGATTATTCTTTCTTTCTTATTTTGGTGTTCCTTTTTGACTTCAAAAAGGAGGATCCTAGCGTATGTTTTTTTGTTACATCGGAAGTTGGTCATTCAATATCAAAATATACTTTATTCAAGTAGGCTTTTACAAGCTCCTTTGAATAGTCAATACAGAAACAAAAAATTGATTAAATTAATTTACCACCGATTCGGAATGTAGATTCTACCGAGAAGAATCGGCAAGAACTTACGGGCTTGACTTTGCGGAGTCGAAAATTCGGCGTTATAAGTTTATTCTTTCTTCTCGTGTTATTACAATGCTTGTTACTGTTTCTTATATATTGTTTCATTGATTTTTAAAATTCTTTATTTATTTCAAGGATATACTTTCAGATTAAAAGTCCTTAACAGCGAAAGCATATTATTCTGTACAAGATTATAACGATGATAAATATGCTTGAATTTAGTATAAGCTGGTCGCACACAGAGTATTTAATAAATTTGTAACTCTTAAATATATGTATTGTAAAAATCTTTTAAAAGAGTAACTATCGAGTTTCTTGCCTGTTCTTCTAGGTAGAATCTAACCGAACCGGTGAACCGGTGGTACATTCATCAAGTTAATGTTTTTTTTTTTTGTAATTGTATTGACGATTTAACAGATTGCTTGTTAAAACCTACATGAATAAAGTATATTTTGATTGGTCCCAATTGTAAAATAACTGTACCACTGTACTCTGCTGTACTGTAAATTAAACGAAATTGCGCATTTTGCTTTTGAAATGGAATGCTTTTAAGTAGTAATTATATAGGCCGAGATAGCCTAGTGATTCGAATATGTCAAAATCATTTTTTATCAATACAATACAATAGCCTTTTTTATCAAAAATATAATTTAATATTTGGTTAAATTTGGATTTTATAGTAAAAGTCAGATACGCAATTTTGCAGTATATCCGGCAGAATGATGAATTATCTTCTGATATGGACCAACATATCCTAAATAGGGGAGGCCTTTGCCGAACAGTGAGATATTTACAGGCTGTTACAGTTACATAAAAAATGATTATATAAAAATAGCATTTCGTGATATCCACGCGTAGTTTTAAGCTATAAAGACAACCGTTCAATTCAGCGAGCATCGCTAAGCTGTTGTTAATTTTTATTAGCGCTATAAACGAAGGCACAACACGTTCAGCCGTTTTACAGGCACCTTGGAACACGCTATTACGTCGAAGTGAAGTATATATTATTAAGAATTATGTTTTCATAGAAAAATATTACTCGCTTCAATCGAACTGTCTATTATATATTTATGTCATATTCTATTTACAACGATTCCATTATCGCAAGTGATTTGAAATATACATATGTATATATTTATGTACACATATGTATCCAACATAAAACCACAGAATAAATAATTTTAAATTGAACATTAGGAAAACCCCCGACAACTTACTCGTTGAGAGCATTTCAATTGGGGCTATAAACACGAGACATTCGCTGTAAGTTGATGAGTTACTGATTCCAGACGATGCAGCAGCAACAGGTCATACAACTATGTTATTGTGATATCATTCTCAGTATAGTAAATTAAAAAATAATAGTAGAAAAGAGCTGATAACTCTCAAAAGTTTGAGCAGATCTTTATATTTTGGAGATAAAAGTCATCTCGATAACATCAAACAAAAAAAACTCTTACGAAAATGCCATGGTGATGCGACAGACAAACGGTTTACTATGAAATAAAAAAAAATTATTAAAAAAATATCCTTATAAGATTCACCTAGTGTTTTTTCTATGACATTAAAAAGAATCAAATTAACTCTGAATGCCGCTAAAAAACATTTAAGAAACATTTCTTCTAGATTTTAAATTTATTAAGCAGCTTATTCTGAATTTAATAAAATTCACTTCGTGTTTCTCCACTAAAACATAAAGCCATGTTTACAAACGGCATAAGGAAGCGAGACATGTCATTTAATTGGTCGCTTTAAATATATCACCCTTTCCGAGCTTACATACTCTCAAAGTGTTGGACACGGAAGCGATGTCTATTTCCCGAAACACTGCATTTTAAATATGGTGAGGTGAACGAACTCTCATTAAAGCCTGTATACTTTTAAATGTGTTTGATTTCCATTGGTGGCTTCGTGTGAATCTGTTGGTTATCGCTTGCAAGTAATGCGGCAATGTATGTTGGGTTACTCGTGGATGTTTTGAGTAGGGATGGGAATGCTTGATGGGGTATCGATATATATGAGAAGCAAAAGACTTTTTAATTGAATTTTGAAATTCGTTTTTCTAATTTCTATTGACGATATATAGGTACACTAATGATAAAGCGAAACCGTGACTAACTTACTTATTCTTTTAAGGTACAGTTAAACAATTTAACCCATAAATAGGTGCAATTGTGGTATCAAAATTGATATAAAGAAATCAAACTTCGCTCGATGGAAGCCGCGGATAAAAATTATTAAAAATATAGCTAATACCAACTTTTAAACTTTGTGTCCAACACTATCTACTACCCTACATTTATGGACTTATTTGCCAACTTAATAGAAAGTTAATAAATAATTAAGTTAATATAAAGTACACAATAGCTAGGCACGCGTAAACCGAATTTACATTCAGATTTAGAGTTTATTTCCAAAGGAAATTTTAAAACAAAAGTATATTTTAAAAATACTAAACTATAGATCTATGCTATGTATTAATATATGGGTTCTTAAGGTTTTTTAAATATATTGATAGACATTGAGTCTACAACATCTTGTGGCAAAGAGTTGAATAGCTGTGATTTTGCTTTTAAAGGTTATCTGCGAATGAGTGAAATAAGTTAATATACATTAATACGATCATTTCTTTAAGTATACAAAAATATATTCGAATAACAATAATTTCTTAAATGACAACTAATCTTGTAACCTTCATATAGATATCCCGATATAGAGCTATTATTATTAAAACTAAAAGTCCTATTTCAAAGTATCTTCTAACTATTAAGTTAATAACATCAAAAAAATAATACATAAACCTTATCGATAGTTCCAAAGACCTCACTAGCGCGTGTCACATTACGCCGCCACTCGGGCCTCCTTATTTTTATTTTGTCAAATTGTAACTGAAATAAAACCGGCGGGCGTAATAAAAATACCATCGGTACTGTTATTGCAAGGTACGGAAATAGAGACGACGGTCCTCGTGTCGTGTGCCGGGCAAAGACTAGTGGCAAGGTTGTAGGCAGTAACAGGCTTTAGTTAAAACTGTAGGTAGAGATGTATTTACGATAGTGATAAAGACTTTCGATATCGGTAAGAAGATAACTTTGAGTACACAGAAATTGAGTTAGGACAATTAAACCTTAAATCTACAAAATTAAGTTAGAACAATTAAAAGGTAATTCTACAAAATGTGTTCATTTTATACATCTTGCATGTCATTGGCACTCAGCAAAGTGACAATTTTTCATCTCTTCAAACTATATATCTGCACATTTTAAGAAATAATAATGAAACAGCAATCTATAAAAAATGTTAATCTTTAATTGCAAAATATATTCATTATTTATTTAATTAAATTTCAGTTGTAACAATTTAAAGAAAGACTAAATTATTTTCTATTATGTATCATTTTATAATTAATATTTAATATAATCTCTTTATAAATCTTATTTACCTGAACGAAAATTGAATCTTTATATTGTACAATAATGTAAATGCATAGTGAATAACATTTTATAAAACAAGCAAAAACAACTTAAGTAGCGACTCGCGCATCTACATTTACTAGTCTATGCGCGCGCGCACTCAGGAAGCGTAAGTTTCCACTTATTTCCACCGACACCCTCGTGCGCGCGCACGCGCCGTCATTAGCGCCATCTACAATTAGCTGACGAACTTGTCACAGATGTAACAGGTTATATCTTTTTAACTTGGTGAATGCGAAAGCGACCTAAAGTTTTATTATTTCGTTTCAATAATTACAATTTATATTTTACAATTCTTCTAGATGTAAAACAAATCTATGTATATCTATGGTAGATTAAGAATAAATATATATTTCCATTTTAATAATTAATATAAGAAAGTTGCACATCTGTGAAAGAAATTTACCATTTTCCTTGTTTAAATTCTTTGACTTGTAGATCCACTTGTTTCGTTTAATTTTAAAATTATATATTACTAACTTTTGATTTCTTTATCACTAAACTTTCTACCCCGTTTCGTCCACTTAGGAGGTGAATTTACGTCACAGTACACAGTAGCGGATGCTTACGTCACAGTAATTATCTGCGTGAATTTATTAAGTTCACTGTGTACACCCAATATTTTTATTTTATATAAAAAGGGGGCAAATGAACAAATAGTACCACTTGATGCTAAGTGGTTGCCGGCCTGTGACGGAAAGGTCTGTACACTTGTACACACATCACGACATTCACGACCGACATGAAAATGTTGTAGAAAAATATTTATTTTATAATTTTTAGGTATTAGTACCTACTTGTTTCGTTTTTGAAATCGTTTTTTTTTAAGTTTCTTTTTATCGTAAGGGACGACCGACTGAAATTTATTGGTCTGTTTACTCACGTCTTACTAAAAGTAAAAAGCACTATGCCAATAACCTTCTCATGTTTACAAACAATAAGTTAATGATTACAATCGCTTGAATGAAAGATGCGAACAAACTAACACACGTTAATTTTTATATGTTAGAAAAAATTACATATTATATAGTATAATATTATTTATTTGATATGTAGCTATCTCGATTACTATATAAAAACCTCATGTTAAACATCTCATGAATTTCTTGTACGCCTATCAGAAAGGCAGGTGCATTATGATAGGAATTTGTCCTCAATAATTTCGTATATAGGTTCATTTTTGTCAACATTCTATATCAGACGAGAACTACACTTGAAAGTTTTGCCCTCAGATTTGCATAGAAACATAAGATGTTTGTCATTGCTTTACATCTGAAAGAATTTACTGACGGTGCCTTATTTTTACATTCACACCTTCCGTAAATACTTACGACGTATCCGTTACTAGGTTATAGAGTTATTTAATATTACTTACAAAAGTAAAATTCGCCTTATAGGTAAAATTTTAATCGTCATTTCCACTAAATTAAAAAACCTAATAAAATATACTTTACTCAAGTAGGCACGATAAGTACAAGCACTTTTGCTAAATAGGTACCTTGCTCTAAGACATTTACTTAACAAAGTCGAAAACTTAGTGTTATGAGTTTATCCTTTCTTCTTGTGTTAATACTATGCGAGTTTCTATTTCTCTAAAAAATCAATATTATTATGGATATGTATAATATTGTTATAATTACATTGTGAACGCTAGTATTAGGTATACTACTTTACTAAAAACATCCCGAAGGGATTCCCGAGCCCCTAAATTGTGTATACCAGGAAAAACACTTTTACAAAATAAAAACAGTATTAACATCTGAAGCGCTACCTCATAGCATCAAACCGTAGGACATGAATGTGTACTAAAATCTATAAACGAAATTCTTACTGATTATGAAATTTCTTATTGGTTAAAGTGAAACCACACGTGAAAAACGTAAATTAAAAATACTTTATTTATTATCAAGTTGTACACGACATATTTAACGTTGAAAATGGCTATTAAAACATAGGGATTGTTGTATATATTTTGAATGCGACATTATAGAAAAATAAAAACACAAATTTTGTCCAAAATTAAAAAAAAGGAGTTAAGGGTGAATGACCTTGTAGGGGCATGGAAAATACATAGTAGCAGATTCTCAAATCTACTGAATATGCATATAAAATTTGATAAAAATCAGTAAAATCGTTTAGGAGGAGTGACGTAACTAAAATTGTGACACGAGGATTTTATATGGATGCTTATAAGCGATAATGTGTCAACCCACAAAAAGTAAAATTCTGAGATATTGATGTATTTTGATACTGCATCACCTATTTAACATTATTTAAAATAATTTAAAGTCACATAAAATAAAAAAGTACGGAAAAAGTTTCCTAATTAATTGTTTCGTATTTCAAGTGCGTTCCATATTTTGCAATTTATAAAATAATCTTAAATATTGGAAAAAATTTTTATTAGATAATATATTAAATATATCAATCTGCTTTTAATTAATTATACCTTTTATCAAAAAATAAAAGAAAAGGTGGATATATAGTTCTTCAAACATATTTGTTAAGAATAGGTTTGACATCTTTAGACGCCATTTTCTCAAAATGAAGTCCGCGTGGCTTGACATGAGTATTGCATATCAGCGTCCATATATAAAATAGTAAAAAAAAATCTAAGGTAGAGTCTAGGTGTTGCCGAACACCTTGAATACACAGAATCATGGCATAAAGTTGCTAATATAGCTTTGTTTTGTATGACGAATGAGAGACCCGGAAGCCTAAACCCCTTACCCATTCCTTATTAGCAATGATTGCTAAAGCTTATACCATATAAGTGCGAATTAAAATTAATTAATCTGCAATCCTCAAAATTAATCTCTAAAACCCTTACAATAGCCACATTAATAAAATTTCTTAATCTATAATTTCTTACGTATTTTCCCGTGAGTCTTTTCAAAGGCATATTGCTTGATCGTTTCAAATTAAACTCTCTTTCGCATATAATAAGGTAGGTTTTACAATGAATTCACAAACGTCGAGACAAATGTAAGTGTTACTTATATATAGTAGTTAACCAAATATGTCGCCGGGTGAACGACACCGTCTATTTCAGGGCAATAATTATAAGTAGAGAGCGTCCGTCTGTAAAGCTTCAGATGCTTACCGTCTTTAATGGGACTGAATTGTAAAATCGTTTTTATATGTCTTATTTTTTAAACCGACAACGCAAAGATGAGTAATGTGCAGCCTATGTATGTATGTATGTGTGGGTTGGTAGATCAAAATGGCAGATTATAGACGTGTGTAATAATGTGAAAAGACATACAGTTATGTCAAGTGGAATAAATGAATAGGTTTATAAATCATTTTTAGGTTTCTCATATCGTTTTTCAATCATAATAATCCTTTAGAACAACAATTTAAAGGTAATTTGTAACGATTCTCACTAACAGAACTGATATTTGAACGCTGATAAGCAATGCTGTGTCAAGCCACACGGACTTCATTTTGAGAAAATGGCGTCTAAAGATATCAAACCTATTCTTAACAAATATGCTTAAAGAAGTATATATCTATTTTTTCTTTTATCTTTTGATAAAATGTATAATAAATTAAAATCAGACTGATGTATTTAATTTATTATCTAATAAAAAAATTTCCAAATGTTTGATATTATTATATAAATTGCAAAATATGTAACTCACTTGAAATTCGAACCAATTAATTAAGAAACTTTTTTCCATACTTATTTAGTTTACATGACTTCCATTTCTTTTTAATAATGTTAAATAGGTGACACAATATCTCAAAATATCAAAATGCACCGATATCTCCGAATTTGACTTTTTGTGGGTTGACATATTATTGCTTATTAGCATCCATTTATACTGTACAGATACAGAAAAGAACAATAACCCCTATACCCTTACTTATAACTGTAGTATCAAAGCATAGTATCTACTACCACCCTGCGAAGCGTGTTGGTTTTTTTTTTCAATTAAATAATTATTTTAAAAGAATTTTTTATAATAAAAAAAACGTGAAATAATTTCAAACGTAGTATGATTCTTTATTAATAATATATTTTTAATAATCAATATATAAGTATTTTTTTTCAATTACGTTAGTTTTTATGTAGGTCAATATTATATCAAAAAATATTTAATTAATAAAAACTCAACCACCAGTTCGAAAGGAGAATTCTGGAATGTAGAAAAGTTTTCTATTTTACGTTAAATTATTTTAAATATTAAAAATATATTTCGTAGATTCGATTATAAGTACTACATATATCTTTTAATAGCCTTTATTCGAAAAGAACTTTTAAAAATACATATCAAAAAATGAAAACATAATAGTGTAACCAAAACAACATGAGTCGGCGCGATTAATTACGTGTAATTCGTTATTTTAATTGGATATTTGTCAAACCGAATCTTACTTCGAATATTTAAAATTATCTTTTTAAAACTTTCCATTTCTTTTTAGTTGTCTGTACGTTCATAACATAAAATAGATTTTAATGAAATGTAAGTGACCCTTGCGAATACTTTGTGTTGTTAATAATATTGTATTTGTGCTTGTGTTGTGTTTGTTTCTGAACCCCCATCCTACCGGGGGCCGTTTAGTGTGTGCCTTTGTTTATTTAAAACAATATTTTGAGATATTTACTTAAATTTCGAGTTTTGAGTAAAAAGTGGGCTTTAAAATGGCATAACAAATTTTGGTATAGTAGATCTTATTGTTTGTACCTATTACACGTGTGCACACCACGAAATCCAGTAACTAAATCTGAAAATATATTTTTTTAATGCAAATAAACGAACAGGTGGGGCACCTGATGTGGGGCACATTTACAGAGGAGCCACGAATACGCTATTATTATAGTATGAAATGCAGTTATGTTAGCTTCTTCACCTCTATCTTCTGGCAGAGTGAAGAAGTGTCCTGATCGAGCCTGTACGAAAGCTGTAGTCAGTAGGTTAACTGGGCCAGGGCCGGTCCTTTACCTAAATCATTACCTATGTAAATTTAGTAGAAAAAGCAAAGGTTTTTAAAATTAAAGATATAGCTTAGTGGAGTATAATAAATTTTAATTGAAAATCTTAAAAAAATATCTCTCACACCCCGAATTTTGCCGCCTGGTCACTGTCCCCTTGTGCCACTATAACGCTTAGCTAGGCTCTAGATCACTTAAATGATCATAAGGAAGTAAAAACAACCAAAGTCAAGTTCTGACTCATAGAATGCGAGTTTTTTACGTCAAACTCCACTATACTGAAACTACACGTATTTGGAAAACAGCCAGATCAAATTGTATATTTGTAACAATGATATTTCATTCATAATTGGCACGCGGATTTATCAGAATGATGAATATATTTCATTCCATTATGTAACGTTTAAAGATCGTTTCGCTTCTCGGTGATGACTCTATAAAGATTTTGCGTTGCGTATTTTTTTATAAATATTTTTTTTATATAAATGAGTCACCTAGGAATTTAATTGAAAAGAATTAAAAATGTTATTTCACAACTATTTCTAATTTTTCATAATCGTAAAATAGAACACTTATGGAATGGCTTTTATCTCTATTGGACATAAATATTCAAAATTCAGCATAGGAAATTTATATTTCTTCTTCTTATCTAGCATAGTTATGATTATAGCTTAAGATAAAATTTAAAATCTTAATTCATATATTTGATGTTAGTTTTTAAAACATTTTGTAACATAGTTATAGGTGCTGCCATCTATTACATCACTAGTAAACTACAATGTATATAGAGAGCCATCTAGCGTCATGTATGAGTACTGCTTTCTAACTGTTACAGGCGAAGAACTCTAGTTTCTACTTATTCTAAAAGATGGCGTTGGTCAGCAAAGTTTTTTGTAAAAAAAATAAATATACAAAAATTATGTACCTAATATATTACTAATTTAATTTATGCATTTTTTTTATTTAAAAGTTTGATAACAGTTCCCTTTTGTTTATTTGAACAAAATTTCAACTTACAAATTTTTTATATAAAGATTAACAATATGTATGTGCGATTAATCTGTTGGTTGAACTTAAAATCGGTAACGTCCCAGTGGATATTCCTCATGAAGGATTCTGTACCATCTTACGATGTATTTTACAAAATATTTATGAAATCCGGCTCGTATTGGACCAGTTTTTATTGTTACATCCTACTGAAATAGAAATACACCCGTGAAAACTTTTAACACTCGTTTTGCGATTTTCATATTTTTTCATGAGATTTTATAAGATGCAAAATTCGTAATATGGTCCCGATGGCACCTTACGGAACTCTAAAACTGGCAAACCGAGCCCAGTGGATAGAACACGTCTATCTAAACCGATGAATTTAATTCCTGGCTAGAACCAGCAGCAGTGTTTAATTGTACTAAAGTACTGTTTAATGCTCGGCGGCGAAGTAAAATATCATAAAGAAACTTATCAGGTGACAAGCTTGTTGATTAATTTGTTGGCCTTACGATACTCTCGCCTGTCATACTCAATCGCTAACTCGTTCCTAGGGAACGACATCACAAAAGGTCGAAATTGCGGGTGCCAAAATCCATGAGCTTATAATGTATCGTTATATTTATATTATACTAGTAGTTTTCTGCCGCTTCGCCTGAATTTCATACCTAACAAATCTTCAACCCAAAGGGGATTAATTTTCAAAAATTTTGTAGTGGCGACAACATTTAAGGAATGTCTGTACATTTAAGGAATGTGTGTTACTAGACCCAGAGTCTCTGCTATGATCGATCAGTCAGTGAATATGTCAGCCAGTCAGTTTTGATGTTTATATAGGTATCTTTGACTTTTAACAACGATCCCATTAAACACAAGTGATTAGTTAGGGTAGGAATTATATTTTTTGTAAGATTTTCATTTTGTCTTGTTGTAAAAATTGCGATTACTGCCGAAAAAGGTCACCGAAAAGTAAAATACAATGTATCATTTATACTAAAAACAACTTAAACGCCTCCTTTTTACGCTCGGTTAAAAGTTCTGACACATGTAATTGCTAATTATCGAGCATGGCATTAGTTAGCATTCAAGGACCTGAGACATCAATGTCGGGTCAGGCGGAACTCCTGGCTTCGTCCACGCCAACTTATCACGCTAACTTCTATAGAAAAATGATCCTTATTCCCTCCCGCATAAGAGTTAAGGAATAGTAAAAATATATTTGCAAGGTAGTACCAAAATTCTTGTGTTGGGAAATTTGGACGATCATTAAACTGTTTTGTTTTACATTGCAGAGTTGAAAGCTATTTTTTTATCATGTTGAGGCTATATAGAGAGAATTATGCCATTTTAGTTACGTGAGCTTGTAAGGAAAGGAAATACTAAAGTTAATAAGTTAAAGTGCAAATAATTTTTAATTAATGAAAGTAGACTTTTTGGTACTACGTATTTTTGTAGATATCAATGTTTTTATAAACAAACTGCATCCACTATCTTCAGCTTAAAGACAACTAAAGTAAATTTTAAATTATATCTAAACAATTAACAATATATGTGATGAAATTACTTCATCAAATATTTAAAGAAAAAACAATTTAGTCGAACTTTCTTATAGAGACCTTAGATAAAGATACTATACAGAGACTTTGATCGTCCAAAGTCCATCCCAATAACGTCAAACACCTCAACCATCAAAACGTCAATGTACATCTACCGTCGCAAGACATCGTAAGAGATCCCTCATCCCAGTGAATAGGTATTTTTAGCTTCAGTCGAGTGCTCGGCGCGCGTACTCGCCAGACGGACTTATCAAAACTACAATGAAATATTCTTAATAACCTATAGTACTGGATGAAAGTGAACTAAACAGTGAAATGTGTGTGTTATGACAAAAGGCTGATGATGGATCACTTCAGGCGGCAACGGTACAGGGTCGGGAAGAGGCGGGTCAGTTCAAATCATATTACATGAATTCTTTTTCAATTTTTTAGGTTATATATATATTATATGTGATTTTAAATGGTGTATAATTAGTGTGTGTGAGATAAATGAATGGATTTATCGATTTTTAGTTGAATTTCAATGATTATAACCTTATTTGACGTTTGTTTTGACATATGTCAAATCAGTGATTGCCAAAATTAATTAGCGTAGCCATAAAACGAAATAGTATGAAATGTTTTATTGTATATATTAATTTATTTTTAAAAAGTGACTTAAATCCAGAATATAAAAATTGATGGTTGTTCGTGTCTTATGCGCTATACCGTCGATTCGATTACGATGAAACTCTGTCAACTTATTGTTCGCACTAGCGAGAAGGTTATAGGCATAAAACAAGTAACTTACACTAGGTGGCGCGCGTGGCATAGTGGCTGTCTATTAATCATGTTAGGTCCAAAGGAAAGAGGATCTGGGAGTAAATAACCAAATATCACTAGTGGTATAAGAGGGGTCTAAGATATCACGTGTATTTTATTTTCGAAACTTTTGTTACAAATGTATGATTATACTTGTTTTTAATGATTAGCATTTTTAAGATTCCTACTTATGTAGTATGTACAAAAAAATACCCGTGATTTCACATGGAGGGGAGAGGGAGTACAAAACCTTACCACGTATCACCAGGGAGACAGGGGGAGTATGTCGAGAAAAATTCCGACACATATATGAATCCACCAACTCGCAGTGGAGTAGCGTGGTGAATTGAGCTCCTAACCTTCTCCTTAATAAGGCAAATGCCCAGCACGTTTGTGTAATTAAACTAAACAAATACGAAAGGTTTAAAATGATTTAAAGTTTAATACGCTCGGTAAATTATGTAGTCAGCAAAAGTGTTATTTTTGTATCTATCCATATGTTTTGAAACCGCGTTTTCCTAGAATTCTTGCATGATGGAACTGATGTCATTAAGCGTAGCTGTCAGATCTCGATTGTTTTTACCTATTTTTTTTTTAATAAATAAATAAACGCCTTAATCTCTACAGCCCCATTAGCATCTCATGATCCTGTGTCGGGGTCCTGAAACATTCTAAACACAAACACCCAGACCACGACCAACATCCGTATGGCTAATACGTCTTCGTGAGCGGGGATCAAACCCGCGACAAATAGCGTGTCTGTAAATTGGTTTAATATTTCTTTAAATAGAGGCCGAGTTCCTTGCCCCGCAGTTCAAGTGCCTCCACTCCATACATAAATACGAACCCTTTACCAAGGCCATAGTTACACATAGCTACAAACTTCAGCAATTGACGTTCCTACTTGCCTCGTAATGTTTTCTTTGTTAGATATTTTAACCGACTTAAAAAAGAGTGTTCGACATGTTTTTATATATGTACGTATATAAGTGTCTATGTCTGGTTTATTACTTATACGATTTGGTTGAAGTTTTCGCCA
This sequence comes from Hypolimnas misippus, assembly GCA_037950945.1. Taxonomy (NCBI): domain Eukaryota; kingdom Metazoa; phylum Arthropoda; class Insecta; order Lepidoptera; family Nymphalidae; genus Hypolimnas; species Hypolimnas misippus. The sequence continues at coordinate 15,466,101 of JBBEEQ010000018.1, forward strand.
TTTAAACGCATATTTTTCAAAGATGGTATTAGTACAAGTATATTATAATCTGATGAAGATCTTTAAAGATAGACATGAGACCTCCTAATATCAGTATATGGATGCTGATAAGCAATAATGTGTCAACCCACAAAAAGTCGAATTCGGAGATATTCATGTATTTTGATACTGCATCACCTATTTAACATTATTAAAAAAATTGAAGCCATATAAACTAAATAATTACGGAAAAAAGTTTCTTAAATAATTGCTTCGAATTTCAAGTGCGTTCCATATTTTGCAATTTATACAATAACCTCAAATATTTGAAAAACTTTTTACTAGGTAATATATTAAATATATTAGTCTGAATTTAATTAATCATACCTTTTATCAAAAAAATAAAAGAAAAGATGGATATATACTTCTTCAAGCTAATTTTTTAAAAATGGGTTTGACATCTTTAGACGCTATTTTCTCAAAACGAAGTCCGTGTTTGACACAGTATTGCTTATCAGCGTCCATATGACCCGCGATCACTATATCTATCTACGGATACAATACCAGGTTTTCAGTCTTTGAAGTCGGTAATATTACCTACGAAAACAATTGAAGCCATGAATGAAAACGGAATATGTCGCATGATTCTAATAAAAAAAAAACAGTACAAAGTTTTGCTTAATCATACTCATATGGGGTAATTTAAAAGTTTCAAATTGTTTTGTACACATAAATATCCGCGAAAAATCCGAATTGACGTATTCTTTCACTTATTGCTTAAATTATTTCATTAATTATTCAAAAACATAACCGACTTTAGGCAAACCATCAGCATCTGTTTATTTGAACGATGTTTAAATAGTATTCAAACTCTCTCCAATTTAAAAATCTCAAATTTAAATATAGATGAGTGCTTATATCATATAAAAATATTTACTAAGTAATGTCACAATATACATACAAGCAATAAATATTCTAAAGAAAAAAATACTATAAAAATCCTCAAACTATTTGTGAAAAGTCGTTTCAAATAGTGTCACAAACAAATTAACGTTAGGAGGCACTTTAAATTGATAATTATCTAAATACAAGACGATTAAAATCTCAAAATAATAAAAATATGTCTAATTCATTTTAATATGATAAAGCGAGAGGTAATTTTGTACGTAAACATGATCATGCAACTAGCATTTTCCCAGTCTTATACTATACATTTGCGTATTATTTTAAAATAATACATTAACGTAAGCGAAGTCACGAGCGAAAAGTGTTATACTATATACTCCAACTTTAATTTATTTTATCATCTACGTACATCCCAGGGTGTATAAACTCTGTAGCGAGTTCCGGTATGAATGACTGAGTTGTGAGCCGTGACTCAACTCGTGAACCACGCGGTTTCGGCGATTACAATACGAGCTTTTGCATAAACACTCGCTTGAAATAGCTATCGTGTTTTTTTTTTTTATATTTTTGGACGGGAATAAAGCATTCCAGACTTAATTGCTTAACTGCGAGTACGAATTGATGATGAGTGGATTCCCGTGAGAGCCGAACATGTCGATGTCAACCGATGATTGCGGGTTCATACTCCGGCTAGCTACGCTGAGTTTTCATGTGCTAAATTCGTTTTTTAATTAATCTCGAGCTCGGCAGTGAAGAAAAACATCGTGAGGTAACTTGCTTGGAGAAATTCTGACAAACGTACATATATCCGCTAACCCGTAGTGGAGCAACGTTGTGGTTAAAGCTCTAAACCTTCTTTTGAATAGGAGAGGAGACCTTTGCCCCGCAGTGATTTAGCTGTTAGGTACTGTCTTAAGCAAATAATTACAGTGTTATTTATTGTAATACAAAATCATCCCTTATTTATGTGTGCAATGGCACGGGCAAGAGCTACTGTCAGTGGACGAAAGGCGGAGATTTTTTTACGATTAACTTTCGCGACAAAAGGAAGAATGTTCTTCTCTATATTAAAACTCATGAGCACCGATTTAGTGATGAGCATGATTTCATTATATTTAATGACAATTAAAGACAAAGTTTTGTTTAACCATACAAAATGTATCGAGTGCGTTTATATAAAAATAGTGTATTTCGTAAATAACCTCAAATACAGTTGTTTTACGCTTCAAAATTGTTTGATACACATAACGCTTATATGTATAGTACAGCGAAATATTCGAAATACGACATATCACCTTCTTCCATTTATGTCTGCATTATTGTTCGCCCTTCACCATACAAACATAATACAAAACTTCAACATCTAATATTTTTTGGGTCATGAGAAATAATTTACGTGTTATGAAATTACTAAAAGATGCCAAACAGGAAAATGGTTTAAATATTTATATTCATATATGGACGCTGATAAGCAATACTATGTCAAGCCACAGGGATTTTATTTTGAGAAAATAGTCTCTAAAGATGTAAATAAATTTATAATAAATTTGTCTGAAGAAAGTACATATATATCCACCTTTTCTTTTCTATTATGTCACAAGATATAACGAATTTTAACAAGATTGATATAATTAAAAGTTTAACTAATGATAAGGTTTCCAAATATTTGAGATTTTTGTTTCAATTCCAAAATATGGAACACATGCACTTGAAATTCGAAATATTTAATTAAGAAACTTTTATTCGTACTTACTTAGTTAATATTATTTGATTTTTTTTGAATAATGTTAAAATAGGTGACGCAGAATAATAGTACACCAATATCTCTGAATTTGATATTTTGTCGGTTGACACGTTATTGCTTATCAGCGTCCATATATGCGACGGTAACGACCTTAATCTACCACCCTGATCATACCATGCGGAATAATGGAATGCATATAATAATATTTATCAGAATTTAACCGCCAAATTTAAAACTTTATCACTTAAAAAACTCATACACTCGGCTGCCGTGAATTTGAATCATCATCGCCAGATTTGGTCAATTAGGCCAACTCATCTCTTACTTATTATTTGGTCTTTACCGTATAACAAATGAAAATACGAAATTTCAAAATCCTACATGTATCATTTTTGAGTCATGTTAAATGAATTAACGTAACACGAAATTGCTTACAGATGTCAACAGGATAATAGTCAACAATATATATTTCCGTTGAAATCTGGAAACAATGTTTTTCATAATTACGATACAGTCTTCTGTGCGGACCTACGTCGTTAAACTAAATGGAGCTTATCATTGTTATGTGATCTCTGGGCTTCTAGTCATTACGTTACTTATAATTTTGCTCTCAGACTTTCATAAAAACTTCGGTAAGTAATTGTTGGTCATAGCCTTACATCTGTAAGAATTTACTGCCAGCAGTTTCTTTGGATAGGGCCTTGCAGTAAAATTCGTCACGTTACATCTTAATTTTAATGAACCACTTAAGTAGCCCAAAACTAAAAGTATCAATAATATTGTGTGCATTTTAAGTTAAATATCTGATAAGAGCATAGGTTTATACATATTTATAATTAAATAACAATTTACTTTAGATTTTGAATAATAAAATTATTTTTGGTCGGGGCACTTTCGGGTCAGGGGCCCGTGGCTTTTTGCCAGCTCTACCCTGTAGTTACGTTAGTTAGTTTTAACGGCCACAGCTTTCGTAAGATTACGTAGGTAACTGTTACCATGTCACAGAGTTGTTTTATATTATTTACGAGACTTACAAATGTAATTTTCGCCTAACCCTCGTAATAACAAATGTACAGTTTAACTCGACGGACGGAATCAGGCCCCCTGAATATACATACAATTGAATAGTAAGAATATAATTGTTGTATTTTATACGCAGTTGTATTCTGTTTTTATAATATTTACTAAACCTTTAAAAAATCATATAATGACTAAAATGACTTCATTACAATTTTTATATAATATGTACAATTGTACAGCTACACTAATAAAATTCAAGTGTATGTTTGTATTTTCAAATTAACTTAATGCATATGAAATTATATACGACACTGATATAAAAACACATATTTTTAAAATGTTTGTCGGTCTGTTCGTATGTTCCGGAACTACTAATTTTTGAAACGGCTAGACTGATTTTAACGGGATTGCACTTTGAGCAACTTTGGCTATATTTATTTAAATTTTCATTTATTTTAATAAATAAAAAAAGAGGGTTACGTAAAAACAAAATTAAAACCAATGTAATAGTGAGGTAAACATTTTATTAAATATAATTTTTCGTCAAATTAACCGCTGGGCACAGATCGGTATACATAAATATATTCGCCAGTCATTCATATATTCAATTAAAGAGCTGAAAAGCCACTCTATATGCAGAAGACGTCCAATACGATCGTCACGATGAAATTGTTCAGCATGACTCACGTAATTCATGGAACCGGAACTTGCGCGTTACTCATCATTAAACACAGCCCTTAGCACACTACCTTAAAAGGATTGTTATGTTTTCAGTGTTGATACGGGAAAACTATAGTTTTTGCCAGTTCTTTGAAAACGAGTCGGTGGTAGCGTTAAAGATTAGCCTTAAATAGTACAAACATATTTTACCTGTATTTAGTATAGACATATTTAAATTATTTCTTGTCAAGGGATAAGTCTAAATACTTTTGATCTAATTAACCTTCCAGTTAAGTTTTTCCAACATAAGTCGATCTTATTTAATTTAGGCGTTATTCTAAAACTACAAAGTTGCTTGATTAAGCCAAAAAAAATCAGTTGGTCCAATCGCTACCATATTTTATAAGATCACTCGATGAGCGAATTAAAAAATTGCCTAAAATTTCATCAAACTCGCTCCATATTTCCAAAATTATTGAATTATATATATGTACATACATACATAAATTTTTGTATATATGTATATTTAGCAGTATCGGTCAAAGAATAAAAGTATATTAAATAATATAACCCTACCGAATTACAATGACCGGATAACGAATCAGCTGTTACAATACTTAACATTTGACCTGTTACTGAATTAAACGCTAATATACTCACATAAAAGTATTCACATACTAAAAGTTCCAAAAAAACTCCTTAATTTCCCATACAAAAGTTGAATGACAGCGGTCAGCTAGACATTAGTGTAAATGTCGCCGCGGGCAGTGACGTCACAAGTAGGTCAACGACGTCTCCGGCGCGGCGGCCATCATCGATCCGTACCACGCGCATGCGCAACACCCACCGTTCTGTATTAAACCTTAATTCATATGTTATAGAGTAGAAATTCATTTGCAAGTTTATTAACATTCCATATACTGCAATTTGATTTGCAACGATTGTAATGCAACTGTTTTGTTCCTTATTACAATGCTGTAAAGTCAATTTTCGCATGTACAGATACAAAGTATTTTTGTACTCGAAATGTTTGTAAATTTCGATTAACCCTTATCGCTAGTTGATAAAAGTTGAAAATGTTTGAATTATTATTATTATTTTTAATTTAATTTATTGTTATACGAAAAGTGACAACACTGAGTGCTGGTAAAAAGTATTGTTTTCAGATTAACATGGGCTTTGTTGCCAGATATAAAATAAAAGTTAAATAAAGATTATTGAATGTATGAAATAATATATTTAAAGTAATCCGGCAATTGTTCTTTCGCCTAATACTTTTATATTGTAGTCTTCCGGTATAAATCACAAGGGGCACAGTTCCCAGCCATTTTGATTAACTGATGTTTTCGTCACCATCGCTACTGACATTATGACTCCTTTGTGATCTGTGTTCTTAAACAAATCTGGAGTTATTGTAGTGGCGCCTTAGGTGAACAATTGTAATCTCAAACTTAAAATATACTTTATTTTAATAGGCTTTTATAAGCTCGTTCGAATCGTCAATTTACAAATTTGTCGTTTCCACGTGAAGTTACCACCGCCTCGGAATGTGGACTCTACTGAGATGAGCAAGCGAGAAACTCAGTAGTTACTCTTTTAAAAATATTTTTGTACAATATTATTAGATACAATTAGCTACAGTTATCCTGCGATAATGTCGATGCACTATTATTCCACGCTGCTTTATCATTAATGTAGTCATATACGTAGTATGCCTTTTCTATTAATGATTTTTTAAGGTAAACTTTAAATGTGTGAAGTGACAAATTTATTCTTATTTCCGGGATTTTATTAGCGCTCTAACCGATTTAATAAAACGACGCAAAATTGTGTAACAAAAAAATCTTTAAATACTTTTAAATATATAATCTAATTTTATACATAAATTATTCTATTATATATTTATATACTAATTATATTTCTAGCCACTCTTATGAGTTAAATAAGAAATTGTCGATTGAATGTTTGAACTGAATCATTCTTTGCATTACAAAGATATAATTTAATTTTTTTTTCGATAATTCGTGATTATCCTTCTGGGTTATTGTTACTGAAGACAAGTAAAGAAAATAGACTATATATCTAGAACATTTCATACAATTGTCATGCTCCCGCTCAAGTTTGAGCGCCCCAGGCAGTTCGCCAGTTCGGACAGACCGAGCCCCAGTTAGAACCATTTGGATCCTTGTGAATCCCAAAAGTACAGTAATTTTTCGAAACTAAAAATTATTTTATATAAGGTTACTCCAATTAATCAAAACATAGATTATTAAACGATACATGTTAGTCTACAATAAAAGTAAAAAAATCTACAATAATTATATATAAATTCGGTGTTTTAACAATAAGAGGTAATATAGGTCTATGTATTACAGTCTTCCCTTCTTTTTGCAAATATATCTCAAATGAAAAAACAAAAATCCCCTTTTTTTTAAAATTGGCAATTAAAAGTAACTAAAAATACAATATATTTTCTACATCTATTTTAATGTCCCTGTTAAAAACCACTTAGTCATTCCGTACTTTATTCTTATTAACAATACTCATTATATTTTAAGTAAAATTATGTGTAGGTATGAGATTCATAGCAACGCCCACGAGCTAATACTGCTATGGTTTAATAAGCCCTGGTGTTGAAAAATTGATGCGTACATTCCCTTAATTTAAACAAGATGTATGAAAAAAGTATCAAGCTTTCTTTTAATTTATATTGCAGTATCTTATGAATTGACCAAGAAACAATGCTTATTATATTTCACTCTCAATTATATAATTAATCCAATTAATAAATTGATTGTAAATAGATGCTGATAAGCAATAATGGGTCAACCCACAAAAATTCAAATTCGTAGATATTGATGTATTTTGATAATACGTCACCTATTTAATATTATTAAAAATAATTTTAAGTTATCTAAAGTTAATAAGTACGCAAAGAGTGTCTTAATTTAATGTCTCAAATTTCAAGTGCGTTTCTTATTTTGCAATTTATACAATAATTTCAAATATTTGAAAAACTTATAATTATATAACACATTAAATAATCAGCCTGCTTTTTATTCATTATATATTTTATCAAAATAGAAAAGAAAAGATCGATATATACGTCTTCAAACAAATTGATTAAGAATAGATTTAACATCTTTAGACGCCATTTTCTCAAAATGAAGTTCGTGTGGCTTGACACAGTATTGCTTATCGGCGTCCAAATATAATCTGTACCGCATCGATAATCATATAAAAATATACCAAGCCATAATGCGAAATAAAGAGCCAAAGAGAACTGCAAAATATCAATAATTTGAAGAAGTTAAGTATTTTTTTATAAAAAGTCTCCAAGAAAGTTATCTAAAAAGTCTCTTTCTACAAAAGTCAATAAAAGTGGTGTCGTAAACATTCATAATCAAAAACAAATATATGACACATAAAGATATTGCTTAACCAACATCAGACGGTTGATGACTAAACCGAGTCGTTTCAGCTCAGGAAATTACCACATCCGTAACAATAACCGCCACCAATGAGAGCTCAGCGTCAACACAAACCATGGAACTGTTCATAAACTACCGAATCTAGTAAATACGTCAAGCCCGTCTTACGTCAAGCGAAATTGATGTCCTGTGAACGCGCTGTAATATTTACGCCGTGATCGAGTGCAACAGCTGCGCGCGCACCCCATTCACCCGCGAGGGCCTACCGGGGGGCGGGAGGGGGGCGCCAGCGGGCACAGGAACCGAGGGGACGTCAAAGCCGGCTCCGGCTCGATCGACGTCGGGTGTTTTAGCGGCCGTCGCTTTTACCGCGCGGCCGATGCCCGCCCACGACGGCCGACCACGACGGAATACCGCTGGTGGTCCAGAGCGGCCACCATCTCCCCCTGCCACCATGTCGTAACATGATGGGCTACAACAACCAAGGGCACGGATACAACAAATTGTTCACGCAGGTGCGTGCGCAGAGCGAGTGATCAGTGATGGCCGTTACCTTTTTGTTTTGTTGGTGACGCTTTAGTGCCTTTGTGCTTCAAAATGAGACGTCGCGTATGGAAATTTCTGAAGAGCATCGGTAACTTCGGTAAAACGATTTCCGGTTGCGTGTCCTTGCTAATGATCGGAACGAGTATTGTTTGAAAGCCTCATAAGTATGTAGATTGCCAGTTATCAGGATATTGACAATATTTATTATTATTTAATACACACGTGTATTTACTTTTAACCTTAGACTTCATTACATCTGTTCCATTTCCTGCAACATTTAGTATCTTAGAAGAGAACATACATGGCTTGTACTTTCAATATTTCCAAATATTTTGTCTTTACAGTGACGGCTGTTTTCTTCTATCACATTTATCGACTTAACTATAAAAATAAACTCAATCTATGAATAATACTTTTTAGATTTCAGTATAAAGTTTCGTTTTATCGAAGATCTCCACCTGTAAAACACATAAGCAATCAATCACTTTTAGCTATATCAAATAAATCGTTTTTATTCCTCAACCGTTGAAGCATTGTAAATAGACAACTGTTTAGAATGTGTAACGAAAATAGTTTTATATCAATGTCTGATTCATGGACCACGAACCGCGCAACATGCTTTAAAAATTTTTTTATATTCCAGCGCTGTTCTTCGTCTGGTTCTTATCTGTCAGGTTTAATTACTGACACGCTAATGGGTTCGGTTGAAAGCGATAACGTTGCAACACAATTAGCTTAATTACTTACCGTTTATCATCATTGGACATGACTCTTGGAATTTGTTTAACGAATGGGCATCTGGTGCTTTCATTTCTTATTCTTCTTTGTGTTATTACTTTTGGTATTGTAAATCTTAAGCCATTGTTGAGATTTTTCTATGATATTTTTTGCCTGTATTATACAAACATGATTGTTCCAGATGATTGTGTTTACTTTTCTTTCCTTATTTTCTGTTGTTAGGTGACAACGAAAATTTCCATTTTTAAGATTTCTTGATTCATACACATTTCATTAGTTTCGGCACGATATCAATAAGTCCCCATATAGAAGTCACATATCATTGATAACATATAAACATATTAGAAGAGTATAAAATGTCATCATTTAACACTATTATTATTTGTAGTTGTGCACTTCTCCTTTTATTAGGCGCAGGAAAATCTCTAACAGAAGAATTTAATGTTGTCACCACAGTAAATTTTTACTGAATTTTCTGCATTATGACAACATGCGTTAATGGCTCATTAACATAGACTTTCCAAGGGTCATCAGCTATAACATTATCTTATAGTGCCAATCTTCGATCTAAGATACCATCTCCCTTGGACCTATAATTGTCCTTTCACCTTGTCTCACGCACTATCACGAACTCAACAATACCTATAATTGACATTTGGCAATGTACCATTAAACTACGTATTGCTACAACTCAATTATTTTATCTGGACAGACAACATTATCATCGTCATCGTTCTGAAGTTTGAAGTACTTCAATTCCACAATTTCCATATTTTTTCGAGTACTCTCTGCTTAGTAGTCATCATTTCCGTTGTCAAAACTATTCCATGTTTAATGTAGGTTTTTTTTTAAATAGGTTTCCGGTACTGATCTTTGTTGTTTGTTTGACCCAATGTAAAAAGTGGGAGAATTTTACTATCAGAATCTATGAATCCATAAATTCAATACATATTATCCATTTAATACTAATCGCTTGCTATACTGAGCCCGAATGCAAATAGCTCACAATTGACTATTTTAAATTTAATCAATACGTTGAAGGTTTCGTGATTTTCATAATAAATCAAGTGCTAATTTTAACTGTTCCCACCTACTCATCTGACTATGAAACGGAATTCTCGTTTAATTTCGTGACTTTATACATTGCCCCTTGCATTTCATATCTGTAGGGTATTCCTTGATTCAAAGAGCGTGTTATAATACTCTATTTAATTATCAATATTTATCAGTTGAAATTTTTTTATTAGAGGTCCATAACAACGTCTACCTCAATAGTACAATAGTACTTAATATAAAAATAATTACATTTGAATCTACCCGACTAATTTTTACACATTAGATAGATCGTTAATTGAAGAAGATATACAATATGGTAGGTACATTGCGCTACGACTTATACGATCTTTATCGATATAGTAACCATATGTCATAGCATATATGCACTCAAGAATACGCGTAAAACTGCGAGGAATTCTTACTCTGTTTCAATAATTATGCACATAAAATTAGTTTAGGGACTTCCTTTGACATATTAGCAGATTCAACATCTGTTGTTGCATAATTTTTGTTTAATTCAGTATTGCATTAATTTACGTCTTAATAGTTTTGTTATTTTATGGTAAATTTTAGGTTAGGGTATAGTAATTGGGTTGAGATGTACATAAAGGATAAAAACTTCTAAATAAAATAGTAATAAAAATAGATACGCGTGGAGAATGTCGATAGGAGTGAAAACTTAAAATTATTTTTATATATGTAGGCAGAAGAATTTGTAATCATTTTAACATTGGCGTGACGTTTACGCGAGCCCATAAGATTTTCCCCTATCAAAAATCTCAATGCATCTGAAGTTTTCCCTTCAAAAATCTAGTTCTTTAAATAGATATCAAATTGAGCCTATTTTAGTTAAATCCAGATCTTCAAATAGCCATGGGAATGACATTGGTTAGACTGTTTACTAAACAATGAACACGTTGGGTGTTTGTGTTACGAACGCGTTACGTCATCCGATGTAAACATGGCTTTTAATCGCTTCTATTGATTTATGAAGCGCATATGGTAGCATACAAATTTTTTTCAAGCTTCTAATACAAGATAAGGTCTTTTTTGTACTAACTACGTAAAGTAATTGACCAATTAGGTTATTTCTTTTTTTATCTCCTGTGGATGCTTTGGTATCTCAGTGAAACGTGTGTTTGGTGTTTGGTGTCTTGTGGTTTATACGCTTGCTTGCTTGTGCTGTATGTGCGTGTGCATATATGGTAGTGTTGCCATCCGTCCGGGTTTCCCCGGATTTGTCCTAGTTTATAGGGCATCCGGGGACCGTCCGGGGAAAATTTCATTTGTAGATCGGGTTAAAAAAAATTTTAAATGACTATTAAAACAATTTGTAACAAACTGTAACATTCTGTTTTTTAGGTACATTTAAAATGATAAAAGATGACTAAATTTAATTTTAGATAATAAATAAAATGGTTATTTATGTCATTTTCAACTGTTTTTGATTTAATTGATATTAAAAAAAAACCGGACATGTCCGGGTCTAGGCTCTACAATCCGGGGTTTTTACCCGTCTTGTCCTGGTTGTCAAATTAAAAAAAAAGGCAACCCTAATATATGGGAGTCATTGGGGATATCAGACAGAATCGTCGCGAATTAAAGCAAAAAAAATGTAATTATTTATTACTTTGAGAAATGACCGATACGTCATATACCTTCATCCCCTATTTCCAAGTATCATTTACGAAATAAAAAATAGACTACGTCCTTCCTATAAGTCAAATATACATTTGTACAAAAATGAATCAAAAGAGGGTAATAATATTAATAAAGTCTTAAAGCAGGACAAGTAATGTGGGATATGGATAGGATTAAAAGAAAATAATTAAAATGCCTACTGAAATTTTTATATCTGATTCAATCAAATTTGGCTCTCTTTTCAGTTCAGCCAAGTTCAATGTTTACCTGCCTTGGTTATTGACTTCAACGGTAAAAGACGTGAGATCTTTGTTATAATTACTGTCTTGTTTCAAATGTTTTTAAAAAGTACGTTGTGCTTCATCTTACGATTGTATCTATTACATCCTTCATGCAAGAAATATCACACAAAGATGAGGTGTCCATTTTTTTTGGGTGATAGTTCTGATCTCTGACATCAGTGACCATAATGCTGTTTAGCACTTGACATTCTTCACAGATTAAAAAAACAAAATCCAATTATATTGACACGATACGGTTACAGATGAAGCTCTATAAACGCAGTGAATTAAATAAAAAAAAAAACAAAGTCACTTTAATTGGTTTATGATTTTGCAATGATTCTATGTGGAAATCTAAGAAAATGTGGTTAGGTATGACGTTCTAATCTCATTTAACTATGTAACCTATTTTTATCTATATATTTTAAACTTTCGCGATTTATATAATTCATATTTTATATAACGTCTTATCTCGATAACTAATCGAAAACATTTTTATTGCCCAACGTTTCTTCGAAGTTGCATTCGTCGTGGTCACAAGCTGACTGGGGTACCGCGCACCGTCCGGCGGCTATTTCTATCTTTTTTTTTCCTTTTATCCTCGACTTCGCTTACATTAATATAGATTTCATTATGCTGAATAACCATCCTAAAGTTATTTTTCTATTCCTTCGACACCCTGTTCTTTTAACCCATTTAGTCCTGACAATGTGTATGCAAAATTTCTTGATTGTCGGTTGAACCCTGTCAAAAATGTCTACTTTGCCAAAGGGGATTAAGTATGCCCAAGACGTCACTTTTAAAAATTTTAAAAATATCAAATTCTATCCGAATTGTCTAATCTATTTTTTTTTCCTCGTCAAAATTGGTTCAGCAGCTTAGGCTTGAAAACATAACAAACAGGCAGACAGACAGAATTACATTTACATTAATAACATTAGTAGGAAAGTTTGGATTCCAATGAGTTTTCGTAGATTTCAAATTAGTCCAGTTAGAATTCTAGTAGAAAATAAAGAGTCGAACGTCCTTATGTATCAATGTAGTTTCTACGGATTACCGAGATAATATCCACGAGCTGCCCCTCGCGGTTTTACTCGCGTTTATGGAGAATGCTTCGCTCACATAAGTCCTAGCGCGATATAATATAGCCTATAACCATTACCAATAAACAGGATATCCTATGCAAAAACAATTCAAATGGGATCAGTAGTTATACCCCTACATACAAACTTACAAACAAGCTTTAAATTTTTATAATATTAATATAGAAAACCACTAAAATATGGACATGGTTTCCTAGCAAGAAAGTACAGTAAAAAAACCCTTTAATGGCTAAACAAATACAACGTCCTTCTATGTAGGTCAAACTTCTGTTACGAGGGTTGTCATATGCCCTATAGTAACGAGATTATTACTGTTAATACAAGGAACTTACATCCCCTATTTCACACCCATTACGTTTTATTTAAATATTTTATTCAATCCGGAATTTAAAAGTAGCCTCGGTTTTTCTACAAATTCTTATCTATCTTTATATTAAAATTCATCAAAGTTGTTTCATGAGTTTAGGCGTAAGAAACAGATAGACAGACAGAATTACTCTCGCACACATAATATTAGTATGGATTATTTTGCAGTATGAGTCGTAGCGTGATGTAATATAGCCTACAGCCTTCCTCGATAAATGAACGATCTAACACAATTTTTTTTCAATTCGAACCAGTAGTTCCTGAGATTAGCGCGTTCAAACAAACAAACAAACTCTGTAGCTTTATAATATTAGTATAGATTTCCGGATTCTCGAGTCGAATATCCACGGGGATGTTATATCCATGGGTAATATAGGTAAATATTCTTAACCGTTGTGAATTTATTTCAGCATAATATTTAAGTTTCAGTCATAGTAACTAGTCTTACGGAAAAACCCAACGATAATCGATATCTTTGCTTAGTATTTAAGTATCAAGGCGATTGAGCTAAAATTTTATCCTATTTGACGTCATACATTTATTTATAATATACGTTTTCAGGGCATTAAAACGTAAAATAAATTAAAGTTTGATTAATTTCCTAGTCCAAAATAGATACGAGAACTATGAGGATTATATGGAGAATAATTGGTATATATGTTAACCTAGGATATGAGCGATCATCATTAATCTCTCCCTCCTCTCCAAAATAGATTGTAAGCTCACTAGTTTACTAATTAAGTCAAGCATTGTTAAGCAGTGGCTTGAACTTCAGAAATGACTTAAAAATTTGCAGATAAATATAATTTTCATATATTATTATATTATTATTATATTAGTTTTAGCCCGTTATATAATACTAGGAACTATACATAATACAAGTAGTATATAGCCTCTTAAAAGCATGCCTACGACTAACTTATGTATTCAATTTGATTTTACAGTGCGATACATTTTATTCCTTGTTATATTAGGTCGTACCTTATCATGAGAACAGTATTAGATTTTTGTTGACATTTCGTTGACATTTTAAATGTCTTGACATTTCGTGCAATCTAATAACGTCTCATTTTTGATAATCAATTTCGGCGGTTCTAAGCGCCCGTACATTTATGTACATATACGTTATAGTGTAAAAAATATATTTTAACTTAATATTAGAGTAAAAAATGTTAACCGTAAAATTCGCCTTAAAAAGTATTGACCATACCTTCTCTGTCCACTGTAACACTAATGAACTAATGAATGATGAATAAATGAAGAATATTTCAGTAAAATATAACTGCAAGTAAAAAAATGATTTTGACCTTAATAAGGAGAAATTGGTACACATCATGTTACCCTCCTTAAGCATTGATATTGTACACTGAGGGCGCTATACTAAGCATCTTATAATCAACTCTTTTTTTTCTGCAACAAGAAATATTTTTTTAAACTATCAGTTTCGATATCCGAGTCGTGTTAAATTTTTCTGCAAATCTGTCGGTGCATTTTTTAATTTCATAATCACGTGTGACATGATTCCTTTATTTTCAAATTTCTTCTGTATTAATCTAAAACGTTTGTTTGTTCTATTTCAAATTCTTTACTTCGTTAAATAGGCTATTTTTTGAAAAAGTGCGGCGTTAATAACATGTCCATAGTAAACTAAAATAATATATAATAATACTAAAATATTAAAACAACAAAAAGAAAAATATATGCGAGTGATTCCTACACGATCTCTAAATATATAAGCAACATAATGAACTATTCACATACGTCCTTTTGATATCAACAATGAATTATAAACTATTTCTGAACAGCATATGAATAGATAATACGCGTATATTTCAAAGGCATCGAAATGCATTGCCCGTGCGCCATAAATCCATTTCCACTTGAAAATATTTGTAGTCGATAAAAATAGATCGCCAATCTTTATGGGTATATCGTAGATTGAAATACTAGTGATGGATTTGTAGTGCTGCGCCTCACTTTGAGTGGTATCGATAGTTTTATCGAAATGTTTAATTTTATTAATCGAATGATCAAGTTATTTGCATTTATGACGTAATACGTAAGTTGGTATGTAATTTAAGATGGTAATTAAAAATGGGTTTTAAGAAACTATACGTATTAAGTCGTATGGTATCTTCACGAAAATCATGTATTGATTAACGTCGGTTTTTCTTATATATCTCTAATGATTAATAAATGTGTGTATTTATCGCGAAATAATAAGTTAATGGTTAATAAAATTTACTTATAATTTATTTTAGAAAAAATTACGATATCCCAATACTTTTACTTTTTTATCTTTTCAAAGTAAAAACAGATCATAAATGGATGCTGATACACAATATGTCAAACCATAAAAAGTCAAATTCTGAGATATGAATGTATTTTGATAGTGCATCATCTATTTAACATTATTCATAAAAAATCAAATCATTCAAACTAAATAAGGTCGGAAATTTTTTTTAACTTAATGATGCGAATTTCAAGAGCGTTCCATATTTTGCAATTAATACGATACTGTCTATATTTGAAACACTTTTTATTAGATAAAACTTTTCATTATACAAACCTACTTTTAATTAATTATTCCTTTTGTCAAAAAAGAAAACAGAAGATGGATATACGTCAACTCAACGTCATCAAACATTGGGTTTGACATAGGCGTCATTTTCTTAAAATGAAGACCCTGTGGCTTGACATAGTATTGCTTATCAGCGTCAAAGTAACAAATAGACATTTGGAAACAATACTTCATAACGTAAGAAAGGGCTCGATATAAGGCGAGTGACGTCACGCCTTCGATCCGACGAGGCCCCGTCCATCGTTAAGATGCTACCTTATCTTCATTTATCTTGGGCTACGTGCCTTGTGATTCTATTTTAATGTTTTTTTTTAACCCTGACGCAAAAAGAGGAGTGTTATAAATTTGACCGGTATGTGTCTCTGTGGCATCGTAGCTCCTAAACGGGTGAACCAATTTGGATGCGTTTTTTTTTATTTGAAAGAGAGTTTTGTAGCGATGCTTAGATATGTTCTACCAAAATGGGTCCAGCCATTTCAAGATTATGCACTCTTTTGTCTACTTTTTAAAGGTTTTTATTTCATTCAAAATAATATGCTTTTTCTACTTTTATGAAAAATGTTCCTATTTGAATTCTACCACAAGCGAAGGAATCAGCGAGCAGCTTAATCGTGTAATATATAAAATTTATATATTTTAGGTATGTACAAATATTACTCATATGAGAAAAAAACTCGAAGATCATTTTCTTTTAAATTATATATGAAGTCTTACTTTTTATTACGGAAATTATTCAAACAATAATTGCGTGACTTGTTTTCATAGATATCCACTTTCCTTCAATGAAACTCAACTTTCCTTTTTAATATTATTTTTATCCCCTCTCGACAAGCAAACTTCCTGCATACTCAGAGAAAAATATCTATCCTCAACAGTTGTGCGACTTTTATAAAGATATTAAATGGTGCCCGCGATTTTATCTGCGCAGGAATATTTTCCACATATATTTTATTATTATTTAACCCTATTTTAACTTCTTACAACGTTTCTTTGCATCAAAAAGTAGCTAATGTCCTTTCTTAGGTTCTAGATTATCTTTGTACCAAGTTTCATTTAAATCGATGTGATTTTAGTGTGATTGCGTAACACACAGACAGAATTACATTTATAATATGCGTAATTTCGCGTAAAGATTGTCAAGTATACAGAAAAGGACATAGAGTACCTTTCATATTAACTAAATGTGCTATTATTAAGGGATGGAAAAACTATTAAACCCTTTATCCATCTGTCCATTAATCACATGATGTTTTACCAACTTTTTAGAGACCCATGGGGGGAGGCCCCATGGTAAAACGTGGTGAGGTTTTGTACAACCCCTCTCCCCCACCTAAGATCATATGTATTTTAAAAACAATCGCGAGTTCTTAAAAATTATGAAATTGTACATAAGTGTCGAAATTAAATACACGTGATATCTTACTAAACTCCCTAATCACCATTGATATTTGGTGAGTTATTCCAAAAATCACCCTCCTCTCTTGGGGCCTCACGTGATTAATGCAAAACCCCTTAATTTACATTAACGCGAGCGAAGTCGCGGACAAAAATTAGTAAACTATAACGATGAATACGCAGAATTTGTGGCCAATAGTAGGAGGCTTGCGTCATAGGTTCGATCCATGGTGCCTGGGAGGCTAGTCGTTGAGAGATCACGTTACTTGATTTAAGCACCATTTGGTGTTAACTTTAACAAGCATTAGATGTTTTTGTTAAAATGTTTCATGGTTACACGCAGTTGAGTGGAGTGGAGACCTCGAAAGAGGATGCGGGTTCTCATTTATTGTTGTTAAGCTTGTGTAGTTTTGCATGTGTAGTTTTGTGTTTTAATGCTAGATAGTTATATATTTAAATTCATGTATATAGTGTAGGCTAAATTGTGTGTACTTATTGAAATTATTGTATGTAGTCTATGTGTAAGTTTGTGTAAAAAATCATTAACGATAATGTCAAATATTAAGGCGAATACCGCCTACCATATTAAAGAAAATGAAAAAATTCACATTTTTGGACAAAAAAAAAGCAAAAAAGTTTTATACTTGTGTTATCGGCCGTTTATTTAAATTTATGGTCACAAAATGTTGATGTAATAGTGTTTTTTTTTTTAATAATAGATTATGAACCACAGAATTATAATAAACTAATTTTTTAATTCTGTAACTTGCAAAATCGTGCGATATTTCCGCTACGAGCGTTGTGCAAAAGCTCGTGAAAAAAAACACAAACGTAAATCTTTTAATAAACTTACATTCAGGCTACAAGTTAATAATTTTTGTTGTTTCTATATTTGTGCTTTCTATTATTTTAGTTTTAATAATACTTTTAATACTGTTTTAATTTTTTACTGCATGAACTAAGCACGTTCTAAATGTTTATTTATGATTGCAGACTTTGTTTCATCTATTATACAAGCATGTCCGTGTATTTATTGTTCGTTTGTGTGTGTGTTTGCATGCAGTCAACAAGTCACGACGCCTACGACCAATGAAAAACTACAAGCCGCTGGTAAGGACTTTTGTTTATCAAAAATGTTTTAAAATAATCACCCTTATTCATTAAAGAATCTGAGGTTTCTATTAACATTGGGTTTCCTCTGAATTCAATTCAATTTATAATCGAAACTTGGGAACAACTATTCAAGTATTCTAACTTTTTAATTTTTATTAGTACCTTGGGCATTACCCTTATTTTTAATGATCATAATCAATTTATGCAGTAGATGCAAAATAAAAAAAAATCTCAATTTAAATCCTATAGATTATAAATATTCAATCAACTTTTTTTTCATATTTTATTATAATATTTTGAAATAAATGTGAAATTATAAAATGTAACATATGCTTGACGTTAACATACCATATGCATGTTGTTGTTGAGCTTTACATGGTTTTAAAAATGTATGTTAGATTTCAATATATTATTTCATGTATGTAAAGTGAATATTTTAGATTTTTTTGTTTTTTGCACGATTCTAGGATTGCATGTTTGCACGTTTAGACGCCAAATGGGCGTTTGGCTGTGTGCGAATAAAACGATTGAGATTGTTAAAAAAACTTTTAATGCTAGGTGTAGCAGTGACTTAGATTGCCGATGTTAGCGATCGTCGACTTCAAAGTCAGTCTATGGCGATAATTATTAACTGAATGTGAACTATTTCAATTTGGCAGAGAATTTAATATTAGTATAAGGCGAGAATTACGTTTGTAAGTTTTACTCTCATAAATGATATAAAACAACTCTGTAACCTACTGACCGATACGCAAGTAATTACGAAAACTGTGTCAGTCAATAAATAACTTACGTAAATATTTATGAAATAAAATTTAATAAATTATAGAGAATTACACTTTTAAGTTTTGCTTTCAGACTTTCATAAAGATTTACATAAGTTATTTCTCATCGCATTATTTACTGTCAATGACTTATATTTGTCATTACAGTTTCGTAAGTACTTACGACGAATCTGTTACTCGGTTCCACAGTCGTTTTATATCGCTCACGAGAGTAAAACTTGCAAATGTAGTTCTCGCATAAGAGTTAATCTTATAAATGTAATTCTTGCATATGGACGTGACCATTTACAACGCCTAATGTCAAATCAATAAAAATGCTGCAAATATCAAATTCACATACCAACTTTCACGTCGCCAGCGAAGCGCCGTCGCAGTAACTAAAACCTCTCCATTTCTGAACCCAGTACAATGGATATTTTTGTTATATAGAATAAGACTTTTTAAAGAACTTCCAAAAAATTTTTTTTATGTATGTGCACGAATTACTCGAAAATGGCTTCTCCGAGTTAGTTGATTTTTAGGGTTCCGTACCTTAAAAGGAAAAACGGAACCCTTATAGGATCACTTTGTTGTCCGTCTGTCTGTCTGTCTGTCTGTCTGTCTGTCGGGATGTCAACCCTTTTTTCTCAGAAATGCATAGACGTATCATGTTGAAATTAATATCATATACTCATGTCTACGATGACATGCGGCCGTGAAAATATTAAAGTTCTAAGTCAACGCAATCAAAAGATAATGGAAAATATGTCGTATATTTTAACCATTTTAGCGTTTTCGCAAGGGAATCAAAACCTATAGGGTACTTCCCATTGACCTAGCACGATGAAATTTGGCAAGAAGTAAGATCTTATGGTACAAATAAAGGAAAAAATCTGAAAACTGTAAATTTTTGTATGTATGTTTGTCTGTTTGTAAGTTTGTCTTTCAACCTTTTTCTCAGAAACGCGTGAAGGTAACAAATTTTTATCAACGTCAAGTACTCAGAGTTGTAATTACTAAGAGCTGTGAAAAAATCAAACTTCTAAGTTAACGCAATCAAAAGATACGGTCATTTATATCACATATTTTAAGTATGATAGCGTTTTTAACGTTTTCGCAAGGGAATCAAAACCTATAGGGTACTTCCCATTGACCAAGCATTATGAAATTTGGCCAGGAGCAAGGTCCTTTAGTATACATAAAGGAAAAAATCCGAAAACTGTAAATTTCTGTTCGTGTGTCTGTCAGTCTGTACGTCTGTCTTTCAACCTTTTTCTCAGGAACGCGTAAATGTATCAAGTTGTAAATTGATCAAGCGGAAAATATATTAATCTTAGAATTAAAATTATATGTACTTGTAACAAATTAATATAGAAGTTGACCATGGTCAAAAAAACAATTTTACAAACACTGAGAAGAAATTTGTATCAATACGAAAACATTAAAAAGCAGCAAACCTTTATAAACAACGCAATGCAATCTATATATCGCAGCTAACAAAATGATAGCGCGATGCAGCGTACAGCTAATGCCATCTATTACAACATTATGACATTAACTGTGATATAATTCTGCTCGATTAATAAAAATTTTTATTTTAATTATTATTTAAACGCGCTAAAAATTATAAAATAAACTTTTCATTTAAAAGTTTTATCGTCGATTTATAAGGTCATTACGTAATTAACATTTAATATAAGAGCTTCACGCGATTTGATTTAAGTACTCGTATTGATTTAGTACGAAAATTTTAAAATTAAATTCAAACAGATCGAGTTATTTAATTTACTTATTTATCTAAACATATAAGTCTACTGGTTATTAGTAATATAATTAGTTATTTATAAATAAACAATTAGTTTTGTTCGAATTAAGGACTAATTATTTTCGTCTTGGCAACACTAATATATATTTCGATATTTTGATTGATAATGTAAATCTAAATATTTTACGAACGTAGTGCAGGGGTAGTGGAGTGTAGTAGAATATAAATAAAAATAAAACGAGAATAAAATATACTATAATTATGTTGTTAATGTCAAAGTCAACAAGTTAGTTCATTGAAATTGTCAAGAGATGGCGCTAGGTGTATCCTGAATCGCGCTATAACTTTTTTTTGTTGAAAGTATAAAGTGTATTAGTACTTAAAATAAATTTTGTGTTTCCATGGATTGCATCCATGATCGTGTTTTAAATTAAAGTGCTCCTTAGTAGTTTCAAAATAATTTTTGGGACGTGATCCATATTTACATAATATGTGATTATATTTAAGCGACTTCTAAAAAGGAGTGTTTTCAATTCGACCTTGTATTTAATTTTTTTTATGTTTGTTCGCCGATTACGCCGCCATTTGGGTACCGATTTTCAAAATTTTTTTTTTGTTTGAAAAGGTATACTTCCAAGGTGGTCCCATTGTCTTCAGGTCAGGATCAGATGATGGGATCCTGGAGAAATTGAGGGAACTCCTCAAATATTATAGGCAAGCGTATACCGATTTACGTATTTTTGATAGTAACTTATGTTGGAACAGATGATGAAGACCACAAATGGCGTAGATGGGTTAGTCTTATATAGATTTCTATAAGTTTGTACGGAACCCTCGGTGCGCGAGTCCTACTCGCACTTGACCAGTTATTTTCTTGTTGGAAAGGGTATAACTAATTCATTGGTCTTGTAGAATTTTCATTTTTTTTTTTTAATTTAATTAAAATAACTGTAACGAAACTACTTATTTTGCTATTGAAGTCAGTTTCTCTTTAAAAAAAAGTCTTAGAACAGAAGAAATAATCTCTGTAAAAATTATAAGGCCCCTGTTACCAAACCATATTGAATTCAACGTTTATTCGTAAAAAAACATGTTTTACCTTCGTCCCCGCTTATTATGTTATACATAATCGGACGTAGCGATGTTATTACAGTAATTTGCATCAGATAGTATCGCCGGTCACGTGATCAAAGGGTTTAATTATTCACGCCCGAGACCGCCGCCGGTTAACACAAAACAGGTCAAATATACGATTCAGTTAAAATTATACATTTTCCAATAGCGAACTCGACGAGGTTAAGACTATATTTGGTAAATTTGAAATAGAAAGAAAATGGATATTTATGAAGTATTAAGTTTATTTTAAAAGTTTTCAGGAAATTCTATGCTTACAAAAACTAACTTTTCAGTGTCTTGTTTTTCAGGTTTTATATAATTATGTAAACTTTAAATATAGAGTCAACGTGACTAATTACGTTAAAAACAAATCAAAATATGCTTTATTAAAGTAGGCTTTTACAAGCACTTTTGAATCATCAATACAGAAACAAAAAAAAAAAATTAATTTACCACGGGTTCGGAATGTAGATTCTACCGAGAAGAACCGCCAAGAAACTCGATAGATCTCTTTTAAAAAGTTTTACAATATGAACATACATTTATGAGTTACAATATATTAAATACACTGTGTGAATCCCGCTTATACTAAATCCAAGCATCTTTATCATCTATATAATCTTGAACAGAATAATTTGCTTTCGCTACTAAGGACTTTCGCAGTTGTGTTTTTTCGTGATTACTTGTATAGTCTATTTTTCTTTATTTGTTTTTATTTGGTAACAATACTCCGAACGAAAATCATGTATTTTCGTACAATTTTTTTTACAAAACATGATTTAGTTCATCATTCAATCGATAATTTCTTATCTAACTCTTATGTGTGGCTAAAAGTACACCATATTTGGACGCTGATAAGCAATACTGTGTCAAGCCACACGGACTTCGTTTTGAGAAAATGGCGTCTAAAGATGTCAAGCCTATTCTTAATAAATTTGTTTGAATACGTATATATTCATCTTTTCTTTTCTATTTTGATAAAATTAATAATGAATCAAAAGCAGATAGATTTATTTAATATGTTATCTAATAATAGGTTTTTAAATATTTAAGATTATTTTATAAATTGCAAAATAAGAAACGAACCTGAAATTCGAAGCATTGAGTTAAGAAACTTTTTTTCATACTTATTTAGTTTAGATGGCTTGAAATTTTTTTGAATAATGTTAAATAGGTTACGTAGTATCAAAATACATCAATATCTCCGTATTTGACTTTTTGTGGGTTGACACATTATTGCTTATCAGCATCCATTTGTCAGCTAAATAAGTAAGGAAAAATAGACTGTAAATGAAATTTTATTGCAATATATATGTTGCGGCCAAACTATTTGACGATAACAATCTATGACTTTTTCCAACTTTGACGAGCTCGTCAATTGACTTGTGTTAGTACAGTCGTTAGCTGGTTGCTACACGACCTCGTCAACTTATTAGCTTAACTCAGGCTGCGATAAATTTTTCTAAGATTTAGAAATATACGTACTATTTAAGAAAGTAATTAAAAATCAAAAATTACCAATACATGTCGTGCGCGGGAGAGGCGTAGTAGATATTAGGCCGAGTTTTATTTCGGTTATCAGCCAAGGGAGGGCAATCGTACTTTTTGCCCCAGCCTGGATCTGCACCTGTTCAAGTCCAAAGTAACTGGCTCAATTTTAACATATTGTGTTTGTAATTCCAGGGCTCGGCGGATTCAAACTACTCGCAACCATCCTCGGAACTGTCGCTCGACGAAGACAAGGAGGCTTCGCGCCGCGAAAAGGAGTCGCTGGCTCTCGTACAGCTTGATAAGGCTCGGGTAAGAACACTTGCTCCTTTTAATTTGCCTAATGTATTACATACATATGAGTTTTTTTACTGGGCTTATTAGGCCAAATCCGAAACTATAAGGAATGGTGAAAAATATTTAAAGGACACTAGCTGACTTTGATGAAAAGTAAAACTGCATCATAGATTTTTTGGAAAAAAATTCATTTTCCTTGAATCGAACCTTTCGTAATTGCAAATTTGATGATGGTAATATTCGTGTGTAATTTAATTAATTGTAAGAATTACCATACGACTAATATAAAGGGAAAATAAGTTAAGCCAGATGCGGATCTAGGAGGGGTGAAAGGGACAATTGCCTCCCCCGGGGTCACGACACTTATTTTGACCACCATTATCTATTTACAACAATTAAGATATAAAGACATTACTCAGGTAAAAAAAAACTCGACTTAGTATCTACTATACTTCCCGCCCTCGGATATGTAATTTCTTGGAAATTTTTATATTTAAATTAATTTTCTGAAATAGTACCTATAGTCCTAAATAGTACAAAAACTGCATACCCTCCCCAAACAAAATCCTGGATCCACGTCTGAGTTAATCTAAAAATTTGAATTTACTTGCGAGGTTTCAGACCGACACTGACTATCCACCTATGACGTTTCAGACGAAACCGGTGGCGTTCGCAGTGCGCACCAATGTCGCCTACGATGGAACGCTCGACGACGACTCGCCCGTGCACGGCAGCGCCATCTCGTTCGAGGTGCGGGACTACCTTCACATCAAGGTAATGTCAGATAAGTTTTAACACGTCACAACTGCGAAATAAATATTCCAGAATACACAGGGTGTCAACTGGGCATGTGTTCGATATTTTAGCATTAGCGGAATCTAAAATTAAAAAAATATATATTAAGACTTTGGATCTTGTAGGCACGTGTATATACGTATATATATATCAATCATAGGCAATCTATTCATTGAAATATTTTTAACGAGCTCAACATGAACGCTGTAAGTTGTTGAAGAGTTGTATATCCTGATGATTCCAGATCATGCCGCATCATCCGATTAATGTGACGTAACCATGTTACTTTAAGATCATTTAAGTCACAGTATAGAAAATTTCGTTTTGATCAAACCAATAAAAATTTCTTAGATTAAAGATAAAAGAGCTGAAATAAAAAAAAACACATGAAAATCTGTCCATTCGTTTGGATGCTACGATGCTACAGACAGAATTACACAGGTACACGTCAAATTTATAACACCTCTCGTTTTTGGTCCGGGGTAATATATGGACGCTGATAAGCAATACTGTATCAAGCCATACGGACTATATTTTGAGAAAATGGCGTCTAAAGATGTCAAACCATTCAACCATATTCTTAATCCATTTGTTTGAAGACATATATGTATATCCATCTTTTCTTTTCTATTTTGATGAAAGGTAAAATGAATTAAAAGCAGATTTATATATTTAAAGTGTTATTGTGTTGCAAAATATGGAACGGACTTAAATTCGAAACATTACTTTAAGAAACTTTTTTTGTACTTATTTAGTTTAGACAACTTGAATTTATTTTTAATAATGTTAAGTAGGTGACGCATATCGATATCTCTAAATTTGACTTTTTGTGGGTTGACACATTATTGCTTATCAGCATCCATATAAAAAAAATACGCTTCCACTTAAGTCGTCGGTAACAAATTCCTGTCTCCCTTTACAATTTTTATTTATGTAAAAAATCATTTGGGTCAAAAATAATAATTATAACAAAAGTACTCTTACAAAGTACAACTAAATCTGCGCTAATCAGAAAAAAATGATTAATACACCAAATTCAACTAATCCACCTTTAGTTATAGATGAATCATCGCTCACCATGTTAAGGCTTTTCCAGGAGAACTGAAGACTTCGCTCATTATGGTATGACTCTCGTTCCAGGAGAAGTACGACAACAACTGGTGGATCGGGAGGCTCGTGAAGGAGGGCTGCGACGTCGGCTTCATCCCGTCGCCGGTGAAGCTTGAAGCGGTGCGCGCGGGGCTGGCGGCGCGCGGCCGCTACCCGCGCCCGCCGTCCGCCGGCCTGCCGCCGCAGCCGCTCCCCAGCCGAGGTAGCACCCCCCCCACGCCCGGTACGTCACGCGCCACAACTACGCCACGCCACGCCACGCAATACCACACGCCACTCTCATGGCTTGAGGATGGCAACTTTACTCAAACTATTATAATACTTTTTACGTTCAAAGAACCTTCTTGGTTTTATAATTTTTTTAATTAGATATGATTGGGTTATTATTATCTGTTAGTAAAACATTGTTTATCATATCTACCATTTTAAGTACCCCATTAGCTGGTGATGGTGGTAGAGCTTTAGGTAGACAAGTAATTTTAAGCGCATTTCATTATTATCGCTAAAAATGAGAATATCGTGTTACTTTATAATATTGTATACCTGTAACGTAACATCTATACATTAGTGAATTCGTCGATTGCGATTTTAAAGTGTTAAATGGGTGAATTGAATATCTGTATATTTTAATAATATTGACCCACACTAATCCATTACCGCGATAATACTATTCAACTCATAAGATTTTTCTGTTGGAATAATTAGAAAACTAATTACTCCTTTAAAATACATAGGTATTTAATAATTTTATTTAAAGTCTAGAAAAAACATTCTTAATATAGAAAAACGAAAACATAATAAGTAAAGTTGGCATTCTCTCAGCAAATACCGATAATGCTTGTGCTGATTTTAATAATTTAATTTAATTTTAATTACAATCTTTCTTATTTATTATACTTATTAATAAATAAGAATTATTATTATTAACTGTAAAATTATAATATAATAATTACTGTAGGCATTATCGGTTCAATTCGTTACACACCAGTTTTGATATGAGATGAAAAAGTTATATATTTTCATATATTACAATAAAAATATTTAAAAAAAAAAATATTTAACATATAAAATCAATCAATTGCATATTTGTTCTATGAAATATATAATTTTCATCTAGTATCAATAACGAAATACGTACAAAGCAGTTTAATATTAAAATTTTAATATATTTAATTAATATTATAAATATTACTATAATAACATATTTCTATATATTTATATTTATTAAGTTAATAAAATAACAAAAACAAAGTATAAATTAACAATGGCTTTTTAATATTCTTAATCGATTTATTCTGTATACTGGAATATACATTCCACAATCATAATGATACCATTCCAAAAATGGAATATACGTAACTGCCTCGTACTGTATAATCATACTAAACCATAATTCACTCATCTATCGGTGAAAGTTGTCTATTTCCTCGGTCTAGATATTAGCACTCATTTTTGACGTATTTTCAGATATCCCTACCGTCGATAGAGGTAAGACCACATCCATCCATTGACCAGGAAATGTATCCAATTTTCACCCGTATATTATTAATTTGGCCTTGGTTTTATTGGAATCATTCTTAACTTGATATTTTGTTTATTAAATTTATTATTTTAATTATTTTATATACTTTGCTCGATCTATCCATTTCATGCCCATCGCTCTTTCTGTCCTTTTTAAAGTTTATGCTTTTTATGTATCGAATGGCATAAACTGATTCTTATCTATGTACTTGTTAAGTTGTTTATTTTTCTTAATCTTTCCTTTTATTGTGTAAATTTTCAATAGATTTCTCGTCTGCGTGTTTTTACTATCTGTCGATGTTTTCTTATATTCTATTGAAATTTTACTCATCAGGTATGTATTTGAAAATTAAATGGATGTCGATGTTGTCAAGTGTATATGTATTTTCGTATATTTTTTATGAAAAATATGGTGTTGGGTTAATTGAATTTAATGCAACATTATAGAAAAAATTCTTTAATAAGTATCAGTAGGTACCAGTTGTGAACCCCGAATTATTTGAAAAGGCATGCATCCTTATAATATGTCCCGGTTGGATCCATAAATGTTGTTGTTTTTCGTAATTAGATTTAATTATTTACACATCTTGAATCGATTTGGTTATTATTTGTACAAGTATTAAATAATTGAATACGATAATTTTCTAGACAATCTTAAATGGAAACTAAAAAGGTAATTCAATAAAGAATAATTTCGAGATTTTAAATAATATCGAATTATCATAAAGATTCAAGCTCATTAAGCTTAATGAAACAATAATCAATTTTAATCAAAATATAAAAAAAAATTTAGAAAAAAAAAATATCCCTCTTAACAGATTTCTAAATAAAAATTGCTGATTTCGAAAAATCCTTTCCAGGTGAGGATTCAGATTCAGCAGGCCGCGGTCGAGGTGCAGGCGCCTTGCCCGCCAGCAAGGAGAAACGGAAACCGTTCTTCAAGAAGCAGGAAGCCTGCACGCCTTACGACGTGGTGCCTTCCATGCGACCCGTCGTGCTCGTCGGGCCCTCGCTGAAGGGCTACGAGGTGACGGACATGATGCAGAAAGCTCTGTTCGACTTTCTGAAGAGACGGTTCGAGGGCAGGTGGGTTGATGCTAGGAGGAAGAATGTAGCAGAAGAATAGTGTTCTAGTTTTAAAATGATTACTAAAAAATCTACTAACATTGGTCATTTCTATTAGAAGCAGTAAAATGTAAACGTTTGAAAGAAATCGGGATTCAATTAATGAAATGCATGTCGGTATTTTAATTTTAAATAGGGATCTTGGCAGAGACGCCCCCGGTGTGTCCTCTAAGAGCGGTAACTGGTATTTCAGGATAATAATAACCCGTGTGATGGCGGACATATCGCTAGCGAAGCGGTCGCTTCTGAACAACGCCTCGAAGCGAGCGATCGTGGAGCGCTCCAACTCGCGCTCCACTTGCCTCGTGGAAGTTCAGGTACTCTACTCACCAGTTTCGTTTTTCCAGGATCATCATCACCCGAGTGACAGCGGATATATCTCTGGCGA
The DNA here is from genome assembly GCA_037950945.1 of Hypolimnas misippus. Lineage (NCBI taxonomy): Eukaryota > Metazoa > Arthropoda > Insecta > Lepidoptera > Nymphalidae > Hypolimnas > Hypolimnas misippus. Next base: position 15,495,030 of record JBBEEQ010000018.1, read on the forward strand.
AGCGATCCTTGCTCAATAACCCGCCAAAGAAACCGATTATGGACAGAACGAATTCGAGAACCAATTGCTTGGTTGAAGTTCAGGTTCGGTGCTTGGGTGTGGTACTGTTTGACCTACCTATTTAACCGCTCATACATTAACAAATGGAATGACGAGTTATACTAACATTGTGCTTTGATATCGTACTTTTAAATATTGGCTGATTCACGTTCTCATATTTCGATTTTCTGATAATCCACTCTTAATTTGACCAGTAATTAATTTACTACACATCAAAATGTTAATAACAAATTATATATTTTTTTAAGAAGAATATTATGGAATGCATTTATCCACCGAACATCTGAAATCCATTTCATGAGACTAATACACAATTTTAAATAAATTGCATGCCCAATAGATATTCTGTCTGCTTGCAATTTAAACTGTTTTCGATGAAGGGAACACAAACAAAATAAGTGGCAGGAATGTGGAGTTTCCATAAATGCACTACTGTTGCCATAAAATGGATTTAGAAGAAGAACTAAGTGCTTACATACCACGTTGCTCCATTGCATGTTGGCCTCCGTATTTAATTCAGAGACATGTAGGTACATCATGCCCATGTTTCAGAATTTTTCCCGTAACATGCAATTCACGATATTCTACATCATCACAGAGCACGCGTAATGAATGATGAAATGTAAATACAAAAGCACTTGAGAAATTCGGGATGCTTTTCCGCATTTAATTCTTCGATTTTTTGGTTAGGACTTTTCGAAACGTGTTTCCTTAACTTTTTATAAATTCTTATTTCTATGATTAGACGGAAATCGAGCGGATATTCGATTTAGCGAGGACTCTGCAGCTGGTAGTGCTGGACTGCGATACCATCAACCATCCTTCTCAGCTTGCGAAGACCTCGCTAGCACCCACAATCGTCTATTTGAAGATATCCAGTCCTAAGGTAATAATATTTATATTTTATCTTACTAAATTGACAGATTTATAATTTATGAAGATTTTTGTAATTGTTTCACATCTTGGAAACAGAAAGGATTGCTAAGAATTTTAATTCAGTAGAAAAAGAATATATTTAAGAATTCTAGAAGAATAACTATTTCTCTATCTATAAAATAGTGATTATAATTTCCAAGGAACAATATTCCAATGGCTAGATTTACTCTTTAAAACCAAGTTCTAACTTAACTTTACTATACGAGTATGTATATGAATGCTCCACACTTAACATAATATCTGCTCAGTATAATAAATAATAGCTTCTTTTTAACAATAGAATATATCTAACCCATAGACATTTTCTAAATAATTCTTCGATGATATGGTTCACATTAAAAGAGAGCTGTAAATAATACCCCCGGTAAATCATACCGCCCTCGATTCCAGGTGTTGCAGAGGTTAATAAAGTCCCGCGGCAAGGGTCAGAGCAAGAACTTGTCGGTGCAGATGGTGGCCGCGGAGAAGCTGGCGCAGTGTCCGCCGGAGATGTTCGACGTCATCCTGGACGAAAACCAGTTGGAGGAGGCTTGCGAGCATATCGCTGAGTATTTGGAGGTATGGAAAGTTTTATTGACATTTTTTACATTTTTAATTTTGTAAATGTTATTTTATTAAGCATGGCGAGAATTACACTTACAAGATTTGTTCTCAGACTTTATAAAGAGTTTATTGTCAGTGCCTTTATCTTTGAATGCGGATGAAACTTTGAAAGCTTTTGTAAAACTACTTAGGCAATTGGTACCATGTTACAAAGTTGTTTTATATCAATTACGAGAATAAAAATTACATAAGACAAAGAAAGCTGATTTGATGATTTTTGGTAATTAACTTTTTAGAACATACAATTCCACATAGATAAAAATCAGTGATTTGAATAATGATCGCAATAATAGACGTAATCATTCTTGTTTTTTTTTAAATTTTTCTTTGATTGTAGTGGTATCTACCGTCACAATCAAAAAGTGGTTATGTCACGTAGCCTTTTATCAGACAGTGAACGAATATCGAATGTTTTGGTTACCGCCAGGCGTACTGGGCGGCGACACACCCGCCGCAGCCGGCGCCCAGCGCGCATGCGCCACACGCGCCCCTGCCGCACGCGCACGCGCACGCGCACCACGCGCAGCCTGGTGAGTTCCTCATGGGGCGTAGCCAACCCTCTTATGATAGGAGAGATGATAAAGATGATTAGAAACAGTTTTGACTGTTCATCGTTTTAGATCATCATCTACCTAGCATTTTTCTCGGTTATACCAGGGTCTACTTTTTAGTCTAGTCCATTTATTAGTAACTTACTGATTGTTTAAGATATCTTGCTTTATCTAGTAAAACTTGAAATTTTTAAATGAAGGCTCTGAACTAATTTTTAAATAATAATTAATGATTATTTAAAACAATTGATGCACTTACCAAATATTAAATTATTGTCATTCAAAGAGTCCCTGAAAATTATATATATAATGTGTTTCCAATTGAAGTTAGAATGTAGTATTTGGCTTATTTACCCAAAAATACAACAATCTATTTGAATAGGTTTGACGAGCCGAGCCCAAAGACTGACTGAGTTCACCTCAGGTACAGATGCTAAATGTGAAAATATAAATGTCGTGGTCCTAAATATGCTAGAACTGAATCTTCAGTAAAGCTTTCTTATTAGATATAAATATATATATTAATTTAAAAGGATAATGCTTAAATATGTAACGATAATCTTCAAGTTATATCCTAACTCCATCGATGTTAAATTTATTCTTTTGGACGTTAACATTAGCGCTTTTAATGTCTTCATAATATATTAAATTAGCTATGGATTTTGGATATAAAATTTTAGTATTTGAAATATAATTGTTTCATTTTCTATAATTTTTATTTATTTTTAATATAATGAACATTTTATTTAACTGCTCTATATAATCTTTTGACTGAAATTAAATAATTATAAACAACTTTTTCAACTGTTACGAATATCCTGCTCTTTCTCTTCATTGTTCTAACAATAATCCAAATATTCAATGCTACGTACCTAATTCTTATTAAAACGTTCATATATACATTCTTTAAAACGTATTCTAATTCATAATAATCTGTATAACTAATACTTCATCCATATCTAACCGATCATTTTCCTCTTTTGAACCCCCCACACACTCCGGAGGACACCGGGAGAGGTCCGACTCTTACAGCTACGAGAGAGGAAGAGGTACTAACTTTATACTAATCTTGTCTAAAATCAACCATTTCGCTTTCCATGTTATGCAGATAATTTCTATTATGCCATAACCATGCAGTAAATTTAGTAAATGTTATTTCGTATGTAGTAAATGCTTTGTTTCATTGATTATTCATTTTTAAGACAACATCCATCATAACAATGAGCTAAATAATTCAGTTGTTTTAATTATCGAACACAATTCCTATCAACGTATGAAATAGATTTATGTTTCAGCAATAAGACATTTGTTTTATTTAGCGACTGCGCTCGATAACTGGAATACTAAATTAATTAACCATTCTGCATCTCATTATCGTAGTTAAAGCAAATTCTGCAAATCCATTATATAGTTACAAGTATTTTTACATAAAATAATATTACCTCTGTTTATATGAAACTTTCTTTGACTACGAATACCTTCTGTTATAATATTTGTGTCCATATTTTCATTCTCAATAACATCATTAAGCGTCATTTCAAATTCTCCTTTTTATATATTAAAAGCTACACTAGGCTTAGTTCTGTGTTGTAGTTGTCATCGATGTTTGTTTTGTATATCTATCTATGTTTCATTTTCTAAGAATCATTCTGAACTAGATCAGTTATTAATTTAATTTACAGTTTGATCGTAATAAATTCAATGTGTCTCAAAATATATTTGCATAAGAAATCATTATTTAAGCAACCACTAAAGCATAATAATTTATGTTAAACTAGTATTTTGTAAATATCACTTAGAGCTTTATAGTTTCGTAGATCTAAGTTCACAGTGTCGTCTTTCGCCCACGAACCATCTCACGTTGCACTGACATCACCCTGTTCATTTCAGTACAAGCGTCTGGACAAGCACATTAGCCTCGCAGAAGACCATATATTCCAGTTCCATTATAGTGCAGCCATCGACGAAGCCCTCCCAGGTTGCAACCATTTTATAGGCTCCCATTTTTGTGAGCTTCAGCTAATCAGGGTGTCGCTTTTACTAACAGATCCCCGTTCTCGACGTCGCAACCTCCTTGTAACGTTGGAACACTGTAATTACCAAATTGCGATATGATTTCGCTGGATCTTTGATCGCTAGAAATGTTTACGTTTGCGTCTCTGTGTATTTTTTTTATTTTGCATATTAAGCAGTATATTCGATGTGAAGGACTTTACCGGCGGTTTAGCTCCGGAAGCGGCTTCAATAGGTTTGCTTCTCCGCAGCGACGCCGCCCACGCCCGAGGCCGCAGTGCTGCCGTGTCCGGGCAAAGTGCGCAATTGCGGAAAGGTCCTTGTCTCGTAGCGCGGGCCTCGTAAGTGCGTGCCCGTGTGAGAGTCCAATCTAACAGATCCCACCCCGAGTGCCGTGTGACATGATCCTCTACATTTTGATGCCTCTTTCGAGTAAAAATATTGTCATGAGTTCTTTTTATTATTTTGTTTTCATATTATATTAAATTCGAACGAGGTCGTCAGAATCGTTTAACCTTCTAAGGTAAGCGCATCCATTAATTCGTGAAACCAATTTTAACAGGTAGAGCGCGCGTCCAGCGACCGGAGCGCCTGGAGGAGGAGGAGTACTACCCGCGCGAGCACTACCAGCGCTACCCGCGCGACTACCCGCGCGAGTACCACGAGGGCTACTCGTCGGAGTACGCGCACGACCCGTACGAGCGCGAGGCGTACGGGCACGACTACACGCGCGAGTACGGGCGGGAGTACGCGCGCGAGGCGTACCCGGCGCGCGAGGAGCGCGGGCGCGCGCGCGAGCGGGACGCGTCGGACGAGTACGGCGCCTCGCGCCGCGCGCTCAACGCGGTGTAAGCGCCGCCTCCGCGCCCGCTCCGTGTCCGCCGCGCCACGCGTCCGCCTTTTCCCATTCTCGCTTCGATTTCATTACGCGACGCCAGTGAAACTAGTGAGAGGTCGACGCGTATTTTTTAGGGGCGCCCGGCCACATTAGTGACGTTTTAGTAACTGGCGTCGTCCGATCTTTAACGTCGAGCGTTTGTCGCCTTTTTTTATTGTATTTCCGCGTCGTTCCTTTGGGCACCAATTTTGAGATTTGTATTAGCGCTTAACGGACGTCCGACGGTTCCGGTCGAGGGATTATTTCTGAGTGACCGTTAATTCCGAAGGAGAGGTCGGACACAGTGCGGAGCGGACACGTGGTGCTTTAGAGGCCGGTGTTCTGCGGTTTCGCGTGTCTTAATGTTTCGTGCGGACGCTCTTTCGATTTGCTGAGCTTTAGCGGCACGCTTTTGCGACGAGTGCAGTGTGTGAGCGATCAGCTTGTGTTCCTTCGTTTTCCCCTCCGGTCGATGCTTTAGATTACCCGTCGACATTACCAATAGATATATCATTAAAAAGAAGCAACGAAGACCCATAGCGTACGAAACAAAAACAGAAACGTCTTATGAACATATTTTAATAAGTATTTAAACGAATATGGATTTTTTTCTTGTGAATATTTGACGATAAAAACGGGTGAATGTACATTTTCTTAATAGCACCATACACTAGGACAATTTCACGTTTATAGCTTAACCGTATTTACCGTGGACCGGTTTCTCGTTGGTGGTATGTCTAATGGGTATTCGCAACTTTGGCACCGATCCCATCGCTGACGAGTATACGATACGTTGTCATACCCGCAAGACAAGTTAAATGTTTTAAGACTACCTTTACTATTATAAAATGTACTATTATGTAAAACTTTGTTCCCCATTAATTGTTCTGCTTTTCAGCATTTTTAAATATATACTGCATACATTGACGTTGATGGAATTGTAAGAATCCTATTTTAGTATGAATAAGTAAGACAATGAAACGATATTGAAATTTTTTCTAAACAAAATCAAATCATACAAACAATTTTCAAATCCATGACACCTTAAAAAGGAAACAGATTTTTTTATTCCTTATTTATTATATAACATTAGCTCTTCATGTAATTATTCAATTTTCAAAGACAAGATATAAAAGAGAAGATTGTATGAGAGTTTCTTTAATCTTGGTGTGGGTGTGCTGGTTAGGATAGGTGGAGCCACTGGCGAAGTAAGCTCGCGTGTAATGTATAAATTTTAAATATTATTGATAATTCTAGTGCCGTTAGATATTATCTGTTCCCATTTTTTGAACATACATACTCTTGTAATTATAATGCATCGTCTGTACTTCATTGTTGCAATCATTTGTAAATAAAATACTTTATATCGATTTTGGGTTTTTTTTTTATCTTTTTGTTGTGCATAATTTAAATGTTTTGTGACGGCAAAAATATATACTTTTTAAAATAATAATCTCAAAGATGAGAAGAATAGTTAAAACGTTAATATTCAATTATAAGACGTTGGCAGAAAATTGTAGACAGTAGCCCGATAAATATTAACCTATAAAGTGTTCTTTAAAAAGAATATTCTTTTAACGTTTATTTCTTTAAATTAAGATTGATACATGGTGATAAGGTTACAAATTTTATAACGTAAAGGTTAATAACAATAATGAAACAGCATATAGAAGAAAACATAATATATTTCATTACAGGTGACAGATAGTTCAACATCAAGTATCCAGGCGTCGCCCACAAATAAATAAACATCACAATATAACAGATAAATAAATCTAATTCCATATATCTCGCGTGCCTCTTTGGTGTCTACTAGCTAAATTACAAATTAATTCTATTTACAATCCCTCATCTGCGGTTCGTTCATAACTTAAAAGCACACAATCACACTTAACCAATGATTTTATATTCTATAGTCCTGTTTACTTTTCTTGTCTTATTTAGCCAACAAATGATTGAAGTGATTTTTTTTTTATAAAAAATAATGTTCGAAAATTCGTGATTTTCGTTTCAGGTATCGTTACCAAATAGGTCAAGTGAAGGAACGTAGACTATAATTGTAGATATGTTATAAGCTCATGGATTTTGACTGCCAGAATTCCGATCACTTTGGATGACGTTGCCTAGCAACCAATAACTATAATAGGCAAGTATAATTTTGGTCAACAAGTCAATTGACGAGCTGATCAAAGTTATAAATGGGTACAGAATTTTAACATCAAATAATATGAACGTGACAAATCTAAAGTTATAAAATGACATCGTCCTTAACACAAAACAATACTGTCTAAAATTGTGCACTTTTACAGTTATTTCGTTTCCAAAGCGAGGTGCAACTAAGACTAGATTTTATGATAAAAATCAAAAATTTCAATTTCATAAGAGTTGATTTTCATTCGATTCAATAACAAAAAAAATTAAATATATCCGGATATCTTCATAATAACCACCTACAACCTTATTAAGGCCACAATCTATAATAAAACCTCTTTGGTTTGCCACAACACCCTGTCCGTTCCTATTTACACGTCACACTAAACTGGTCTCTATTTACACTGCACAAGAGTCTCTTTCTCTTCGGCTTGCGGACCAACCGCTTCAGACTGGCTAGTCGGAACGCTAGTCAGATATAAAGGTAGTCGTTTTTCGTCTCCCTGCAGTAGCTTATGCTGGGGAACTTGTAGACGGGACTGTACCTTTTATCGCCTTCCGATTCGAGGGATAAAGCGGAGAGAGCTCGGGAGGGCTCGTCGTCTTCTTGGGTGGAGTCTGAAGAGGGCGAGGGGGGCGGCACGGCGCGCGGGGGCAGCGGGGGCGCGCGGGGGTTGCGACGGACGCGGAAGTGGCAGTCGCTTTCCTGTGGCCACGCGCGCTGCACCATGAGTGGTAAGTCGTCTGGGTGTAACTTGCGCTCGTACTCTTGAGACGGACAGACCTGGAAAAGTTAAATTAGGATATAATATTTTTAATGAACAAAGTTTTTATGTTCTGTATTTAAGTGGTTTCATACGAAAATAATTTGACTATAATTTTGTCACAAATAAATAAAATAATTTTAAATTCTGTAACTGTAGTGATAAAAAGTTCTATTTTTAAATTATTTAGAAATTTCACGTTTATATTACACGCTATCAATTGAGGCTATATTTCCTTGCGTATAATTTTTATAATTCGAAATTGTGCCAAATGTATAAGCACCCTCAATCAGTCATATTTATTCGGCCTAAGTCAAATCATAACAGTATCGTCAACAATTAATTAAGAAGCACTTGCTGAAAAGTTAATCCAAGTAGCACTTCACCTACCTCATAAAGCGAGAATCGCTCAACGCCCTCAGTGGAATCATAACAGTGCAATAGTATCGCCAGAAGCTCGTCAGCAGTGGTGCGCTCGCTGGTCAGCAGGCACTTGTACTTCGAGGAGGACATCAGCGCCGAGTCGTAGATCTTGACCAGCCCTCCTGGCCGCATTTGCAGTGAGAATCTGGAATTAATGACAGACCACTGTTAATAAGCTATAAGAATATTTATATATGTAGATTGTAGAGTTATAGATTTTCAATTTGAAAGAGGATGACAGGACACATGATGTTAAGTGATCACTACCGCCCATGGGCATTTGCAACAGCAGAGCTTCAAAGCCATATTATCTCCTGTAAAAGTGAGGTACTGTACTGGTCGAGTCAGCCGGTATGCGAGTCGATATAATTCTCGAAATCTAAATACTGTCAAACCAAAGATGAAATAAAACCATTTTCAACAAGTGTTAAGTTGTAAAATCTTGTCTAAATTGATTTACTACGAGTAAAATCATAAAAAAACTTATAAATAATATGTTAAACTTACTTAATCGTTATTTATACGTAATTAAACTCTAAATCGTGTAAAACTCAAAATTGTCCTTAGACGCGGATTTGTAGTACGGATTTTTATAAACACGTGTTTAACGTAGGTTTAAATCTTTTGTAGTAAAGCAGTTAGAGTCTACCGCTTTAACCATTAATAGCCTGATTTACGAAAGTGTTTTATTTTAAAATATTACTGTTTGCTTGAAGGTCTAGATGGAGGGAAAAATGGTTTAAAAAATCAAATAAAATATTAATTTTACATATTTATTTAGAAAAAAAACAGATATACCTAGGCTAAAACTATTAGTAATAACATTTGGTATAAAATATTGGTATCAAAATTGAAACTAGGCTATTAAGGGCTAAGAAATCTAAAATGAATTGAAAAATAATAAAATATAAAACCCGATAGATTTCTAGTATTGTGAATGGTTTTCTGAATAATATGTTTACATGTCGAGACACTCGTAAATCTTTAGCGCATCACTCGTAATCACCGTTAACCACTCGACTGCGTTCCTTTATAGATTGTTTATGGCCGACCCTTCTAATTATAAATGGTGTGAAAAACTGGAGACCCGAGAGCTGGCAGCTACCTCGGTCAAAGGATCAGCTTGGCCATTCAACGGGGTAATGCTGCCAGTATTTTGGGAACTTTACCTAGATGCAGTGGCTTAGATGAGGTCTACAATCTTTTGTAATAAATTATACTTTTTTTATTTTTCTTTGTATTAATTGACTTTAGTTTATTAAAAGGTTATATTTTAAAAAAATATGTATATGTGTGAAAAAAGTAATTCTTGTTATTTCTATATATTTTTGGTAATTTTTGATTTCACTAATTTTATGTTTTGACGATTCTAAAAGTGCTTGTGAGAGTCTATTTTAAAATAGTATATTTGGGTTTTAATTTTCTTATTTATTTAATTTTAACTCCCCGTTTCACTTCCCTAACTGTGTCAGAAGAACTGGTTCATTTTTCACTCGGAGAAATTACAATTCGACGTGGAAACGCTATTAGCATTCTTGCTGCCATTCTAAGCGCCTATAATTTTAACAATTATTTTTGTATTGAGATTTTAAATATTAAATTAATTAATCATTGTATCTGACTCCTTGCGTGATTTGCGTTTTTATTTTATTATTTTAGTTTAACTTTCACTTATAATTTTTTATGTGTTTTAGTGGATGTAACTTAAAATAAACATAAGAAATTCGTTTCGTGGAAAATTATTATATCGTGTTATTTGTAAATTTAAGTAAAAACTCATTTTGAGAAGACATCAGGGTAACGTCAAAATACATCAACAAATAATACCATAATAAATAAAACCAATGAGTACTGATCCCCATGAATAATAAATGTTAAACGTCTGTAAGCGTCACTGACTGAACCAGACATTGTAAAACTCAATATAACCGGTTTTATCCTGGATCTTAATAAGATGTTAATGAAGTACCAAATATATTGCAATCCTGTTAGTTTTTACATTAATTAATGCGTTATAATTGAATGGAAATACCTACGTAAGATTCAGGAAGCTGAGTGTCGTAAAAAAACCGGTTCGCCTTGCATATATTATGAGCAAAAAGTATGATAGTTTTGATTGAAATTCCTCGCAATACGCGCACTTTAGTACAAACAAACTGTGACTTAACTTGCTCTTAATGCCTAATTATAATTTAATTTATGTAGTGAATCAACGTGAAAGGTTTTATATTAATTAGTGATGTATGACTTAATTTATATTATCGTTTTGTGTATCGAAAAAGTGTCGATGTATTATGATCTTTCGTATTTCATTGGTGAATATGTCAATGTCAATTTTGTAATGTATTTTGACAGAATCTGACGAATTATAATTCCAAGCAATTACATAAAAACATTACCAATGCATAATGTAGGTATGTACATAAATTTACGATTCTTCGATAATTGTGATTGCTATGTTACAAAACTTAATGAAGGATATCTTTAAAAACGCATATCACTTAATTTGTTGATAAATAACACTATTAATCAATTGAATTGCCTTTGTATCAATAACATCTCTATTCCAAAAAAAAATTCAAATTCATACAAGTTTATTACCAAACATTGACACATCGATAACAATATGTCATAATATTATTACAACACTAAAATCATACGTGTATGTAGCACGTAACACGATACATTTGGTCAATAAAGTGTTCGGGAGTTTTTAAAACTTTTTATTGCGTCTAGCTGCTATGTTTACGGACGGGAATAGACGCCGGAAGGCGAGGGACAAAATCGGATCTTTTTTGAGAACGCCGGTCGGTGCCGGTGGTCCGGCGACGAATGTTAACGGGTTTTCGTTTTGTTTATGCGATTATTTGACACTATCTGTACATGTGTTTGTCTATTTGTTCACAAATCACGAAGAAAATACTGGATTTTGATTATTAATTGTGTTAAAAAATTATGGTTTGATTTGATGATTGATGTATTTTTCATCTCGTTATGATAACTGGACGCTCATAAGCTACTATACATACTATGTGGCTAGCCACACGAAATTCATTTCAAGAAAATGGCGTCTAAAGATGTCAAACCTATTAACCTTTTCATGCAATATACCTTATACTGAATGAAAAGCAAATTTAATAAGAAATAATTTAATGTAATCTCATATATTAGATATGAGATTACATTAAATTGCAAAATTTGGAAAACACTTCAATATTCGAAACATTAAATCAAGGAACTTTTTTCCGTATTTTAGTTTACATGAGTAAATATTTTTGAAAACTGTTAAATACGTGACGCATTATCATATATTATACATTAATATCTTAGGATTCGACTTTTTGTGGGTTGACATATTATTGCTTATCAGCATCCAACTGAAAACCTTGATATGATCGCTCGTCACACATAAAATACGAAAACGTTTTGTTTTAAAATGATCATAATGACATTTAAAACTATGGTGTATTTTATCATGTTATGTTAATAGGATCTGAAGATCAAAAATTAAAATCACATGGATGAACTGACGGGAGAGCTGCTTTATACAAAATGCCTAAAGAATTAATTTGTTTGTCCTACTTACAAATTACCTAAGTTTTACATTGAAGTATTTTTTAATCCTACAATATTATTGAACTATTCTAAGAAAAATAACGCGCAAACACGCAGGTCTCGACCTCTCTTAATTATCAATCAATTGTTTCATTACTGGGACACAATGTAATTGTTTGCGATTATGACATAAACGGACTAAACTGTCTGACCGAAATCTAAATATCCAATAAATTCTATTTGTAATGACTGACTCCGTGTCAGATTTGGAGCAACCTCTTATCACTAATTGATATGTAATTGAAAAGTCACTTACGCAATATTATTAAACATGTAGGTACATTGTACATTTATTTATACAATTATATACTTTCTTTATATTTTCACTATAAGAATACTCTCAACAACTGGACTGATTTGTATTAATTATTATACTTATTGTTTTTTTTTCTAAAAAAAATTCAAAATAAAAGAAAACTAAAACTACTACATTTTAATAAAACTAAATTAAATACGAAAAAAGTCGCTATTCATCTTACACCGATAGTTAGATGAAAAGAAGTACTAGGGAAACATGAACGATAAAGAACTGAAGTACTTTGAGTAACCTTTCGGGTGGCAGACAAGCTTGTAATGCCGACGGTCTCGCGTAATTTTTATCTTTATTTTTAAAGAAAAATATTTTAAATTATGAAATATGTTCACATTTTCTTTTTAAAATAACTTCATTTTTTTATACTAATGTTAATTCTATTTTACTCTATTTTATATAAAACAACGATAAAGTTGTATATATAATACGCGCCGTTATACAAAAAGAATTACCAGGGTAACATGAACGATAAAGAACTTACTTTGAGTAGCCCTTCGGGTGGCAAGCTTGCAACGCCGCAGGTCTCGCGTCATCGTCCAGCACCAGTGTGGTCCGCAGACCAGCAGCTCGCACCCTCACTTCCATGCTCAAGTAGAACAGCCTCGGATCTCGATGACGCATCCTGAACTTGCCGAGGAGTGTGGCCACGACCTCCTTGGCGCGGGTGCCCCAAGTAACAGAGAGGGTCTTGTATTCGATGTCCGGTCGGAGACACCGCGCGTACACTTTTATCGTCGTCTGGAATAAAAATAAAAATACTTAATATTGCGATTTGAGTGAGATAAAGTCTTTGTATGCTAAAACAAATAAACGTAATCATTAAAATACGTGACGATTTTTTTAATAGGTTTAAAAGAAAAGGTATTTTTAATTGTTTACAATAAATTTACATATGTAAATTAACAATAATATCGCATTGAATATCAATATAAATCTGCTGAATATTATCAATAAATCGATATTGTACTTGTCAAAGGAGTTTTTACATTTTTGTATTTTAGATGTTTTTTTTTTTATATTATATGTTTAAACATATCGTCGCCTTCTATGTGACACCTCATAAGTAACAATTTTGGTAAAAATGGATTTCACAGTGAAAACGATATTCAAATAATTCACTATTATAATAATAATATTTCTTACAATATCATATATTATATATTAACTTTAAATCAGTTAACTTTAAAAGAAGTTTTTTGTCTTTCATGTAAAGTTCGCATGTACGAACTTTTACATCTAGACCGACGATATCTTACTCATATTACCAATATATATATATATATATATTTACAGCTTACACCCACAACTTCGTCGGCGTGGAATAGTAAATGTAAATCCAAGATATAAGCCATCTTCATTTCAAATTTCAGCCAAATCGGTTCAGTAGTTTTTGCGTGAAAGAGTAGCAAACATCCATCGATCCATCCATCCATCCATCCACACACACAAACTTTCACATTTATAATATTAGTAGGGTTATAATATTAGTAGGATACTCAATACAAAATCCAGGGAGTGCAAAAAGCAGATACATACATATATAGTTATTTACGCATAAAATTACAGCATTATCATTAAACATGTAATATATCTTGCCTTGAAAGTCCGGAAAGAGATACCACAACCTACTAGACCACTATAAACCGCCGTATTGTCTATACCAATTGTCACGATAGGATCAGACACCGTGACCATCAATGTAGTAACCAGATACAATTACTACTTAACCTGTTGTAGTAAGAAAAGCATTTCTATCAGGATTTCAACATATGCAAATAGAATACCATTTTGTAAAGATAATTCTACCATTTAATATATACGTCAGTCATCAGTTTAAAGATAATACTATTATTGACAGGACCAGGTTAAATAATTGTGTAAGTTTAGTTATTAATGTACTTATCAGCTGAGCTATAAGCGAAACTTTATTATTATAGAATTGAATGACCTTGCTACATGCATGTGTCATCATATATTATAACATCATAAACAATAAATTGTTTGTAGGAACATACGTACTACCAAACATACCTACAGATAAATATGATCAAATCAACAACTAATAACCAAGCTCTAAGCTCTTTATCGCTCATGATGCCCTGGTACTTCTTTTCATGTAATTACCGGTGTAAGTTTGTTTAACTTAACCAATTTTAAAAAACTTGTATTCTCACGTTTTAAAGTGATAACTGAAATATTGATTAATATTATTACATTTTTATATGATATATAGTAAACCATTTAAATACAACAAAAAACAAAGAAGATTCTTTAAGTAAAGTAAGAAAAAATATAAAGGAAACAGGACAAGAAGTTGTAAAAAAAGGGAAAGACAACAGCTGTACAACGCGAGGGAATCTCGGACTGTCCTCATTTCAACAATAATTGCAGAAACAGCATGAGTTTAAGATAACGGTAATACTGTGAAAATAAATTAACGTTTAGGAATCAAGTAATCTGAATTGTAACCTTTTAAAAGTCTTGATATCCTGTCCCGTTTATGTTGCATTCAGAACTATTCATAAAATGAGTGAAGAAATTAAACTATTCATTGACCAAGTAAGCATTAAAATAGCACCCATGGTTGGGTAAGGAGATTATTATGGGTGGGTAGAAAAATAGATACTGATATGGTTATACTTTAAACTTTAAAGGTAATCTCACAATCTTTCTTCTTATTACTATTAAAAATTAACGCTAATGTTTGTTGGACGGAAAGGAACAAATTTTGATGATACATTACATTAATATAGCGTATACGTTCAAGTAACACAAGTTACTTTTTATAAGCTTCCCAAAAACCCGCAAACATATTTGAACGCTAAATCCTATATGAACTTATTCGGACGCGATGGATTTTAAAGAAACGAATTCATCAATGGAGAATCGAAAATTGATATTATACAGTGTAAAAAAGTACTTAAAAGAGACCGAAAACTAAATAATGCGATTGAAGTCGGTTACATTTTTGTATGAATAAATAATTATAATTAAGATTACCACTTAATTCGTGCTGGTGGTGTGGGCGAAGCAACAAAAAACAGTGCATAAGATTAAGATGAATAATAAGATTCTACTCGAACTAGTTTTTATCATACCCATTATTCATTGAATTTATTAGCTCCGCATAAAATTACTAAAATTCTGAAAGCATAATATCAATTAACCCACTAAAAGATCAATAATTAAAGTACAAATATCATTTTGTAGGTTGTTGGTCACATCATTTTAACGACATATAGCTTTGACATACTAAGAGTTGGCTAAGTATCCGCTTATGGTTTCCTGTGGAGCAATGGGTCCACAAACCGCAAGGCGACAGAGTAAAACCCAAGAAAACCTTGGGAATAAACACAACTACATTAAAATGTCTAACTTAATAGTACCTCCGTAATTATTAACTACAAAATGACTAACGCAAAGTTTATATGATAACTAAATAATATCATTAAATAAACACAAAATATATTAAAAGTTAATACCTACGACTCTAAAACCAAGATTGAGTTAGAATATTATAATCCCATACAATCCAGCGGCGAGTCAAAAGAATTCTGCAATATAGAGTCAAATTTACGACGCGGTATCCAACTACCTTATTAAATTATTACTCAACGTAACAGAATGCAAAGATTGCAGAAAATCAGGTTCCCACGCGCCTGCGAACTTGAAAATGCATACTTTGTATTTACTGAGGAAACTAACTTAAACTACACTTTTAAATTAAATTAATCATAAAAGTAGCTATCACGGAATGTTGACGAGATGAAAAAAACTTACATGTATATTATGGGGATGAAAAGCTAATCGCATCCGCGGTGCTGGCACTGGCGCTTGCGCAGCCATGACGCGTGCGCACGTGGAGCTGCGCGATCGACACTGAGCTAGTGAGCTACGGAACTACGCCCCGGCTCTGCTCGCGGAAGTGAGCCCCAAGCCGAGGGGTAAGCCGATACACCTGCTGCGCCCCATCACAATGACAGGAAACCCATGTACTGTCGTGCAATCGCGACAATCGATAGCGAAATATTGATCTCGTATTGTTTCACATGGGAACTTTTTGTCCTACCCTTGAGGAAATATATTTCCGACGAATGTTTTTTTTTTTGGAATAGATAAGAGGACATAGGCCACCTGACAATTTTGGGAATAGATTTGCCATTTCTTAAGTGGCTAATGCACTTTACACAATCAACTTTTGTGACCAATAAGTTTAAATATTTAGGTAAGGACATTTTACGACAGAAAACATACTTCAACAGTGAATTAATTTTTGGCCACAACCAGTAACGAATAAGTCCGGGAATACGAACTTAGATGGATTACTGGACGTTATAACTGAATTTTACCCTAATGCTTAGGTTATCCTTATTGTACCTTTGAAACAAATTAAATGCATTCAAAAATTCATTGATAATAATCAATCAAAAAAAAAAGTTAAACTCCTGGGCGAAACTCATCAGATAAATCAAGTTTATCCTTCTACTGGTAAACAATTGACTTTCCTACATCCGCCTCTCCAGTACACGAGTTCACTTCACAACTAGTGATGCATAAAATCGATAAAAGAAAGTGTCGGTAAAAGTAGCCATCGGTATGTCCGAGCGACTCGTCTTGAGGGAAACTGAAAAAGTGTCAACGGAAGGTGTTGGAATGCATCTCGGGCAAGTTTACTTGCGTGTAAACGTTTTGGTATTCGTACAATAAATAAATTAATTATTATGTGAAAATATAAAATATATTGTGTGCATAATATGTGTTTTATGTTTATTGTGTCAGTTAAGTGTAATTTTAGGTAAGAATATTTAAATTAGAAATATTTTAAAAGTCGTAAGGGTTTCATTTCAACTGTAGGATATAATTATTTTGCAAGTCGTTTTTACATCGTCTCTGGTAGAGGTATCCTTAATCCTAAAAGTATCTTAATGTCTTGGTTTACATAACATGACCTATCGCCATGTTTACCTTTAACCCATGGCTTTACTCGCGTGGATTTCGATATAAAGTAAAAAATGTAATCGCACATTAATTCGGCCTTACGCTTGGTTAAATAATGAATGTCCTATCTATAATTTATATCAATGTATTTATTATTTAATTTCTCATTATCTTCTAATTTGAAGCCGTTCTTTTGATATTATCAATATTATTTAATCACCACACCTGTTATTTGTTCACTAATGAGGAATCAGTGAAAAAAATCATTACTCATAGAATTAAATAACAATTTTCCACCAGAACTATAGCACTTCAAATCGACGCGGGCGCACTCTAATGACGTTCCGCGCAGCGTACCGTGACCGAGTTTACACGCACGTGCGCAGCTTCATATTGTCGTGATAGTTCAGTACTTGTGCAATAGATGGCGTTATGAGCATATTTTTTGTTTAGACAAATTTTATTAATTATTTATAATTTTATATTGCTTATTTAAACCTGTATTTGTATTAAAAAATATCACTCACTGTAACCTTCTGCCAGCTTTAACACATAGTGGAAAAGATAGAAATATATGAAAAAAAATTGTAAAGTAACTTCAACTCTTTGCAAACCATGGATTTCCGCAAAGTACTAAAAAGATATACTTACAAAAAATTGAATCGAATTAATAAGTGCTGTCAATAAAATCTTCAAAAGATGCGAATCGTTTATTTAAAGCGATAACATTTATCATAAAACATAGTTACGTTTAAAGGGTCAATAGTCTTGGGTCAATAAACAGAGCATACTAGATCGATTATCGTCGTAATCACAAATGCTATCGATTATGCGCGGGCGCATTACAACAGCTAAGGGGAGGGTATGAAACTCTTATTACAAGGGAGTAAGAACTATATTATAAGTTAATTTAATTGGTCAAAGTTACGAGGTTAAATGTTAGATGACACGCGCTGTTATATTTTAGAATTGTGCCGTTGTTAGATAACTTCGTTTTAGGACGTAATTTAAAAAAAGTTTAAGTTTTTTGAGTTTTTTTTTTGTATTTATAACGTTTTATTTTT
Organism: Hypolimnas misippus; assembly: GCA_037950945.1. NCBI lineage: Eukaryota > Metazoa > Arthropoda > Insecta > Lepidoptera > Nymphalidae > Hypolimnas > Hypolimnas misippus. Next base: position 15,513,338 of record JBBEEQ010000018.1, read on the forward strand.
GAAAATAAATGTACGTTCATAAAATAGTCAAAACAAAAGAATATTAATAAAATTAGTCATTATTTTTCAACGTAAAAGATGTTTTTTTTTTTATTTTATTAATTTGCAAATATATTTTTATAAAAATGTTTAATGTAGAAGTTATTACGTAATTCGGCAGCTTTATAACAATCTTAATATTCTTAATTAATCTTATTATAAGCATTTCATACTACATCTAATCGTTAATTTATTCACGTAATTAATTTAAAAGAAACTCCAAATACAGCAGCCAGCTTAAAGTTGCTAATTTAATGCGGTAATGTATAGAAAGAATTACATAATTATTTACTTTAAGAACATAACCGCTTAATAAAATTAAACACGATGTATTAATAAAAATCTAAAACAAAACGACAGGACGCCTTAAATTGGTCGAATGAGGTGTGACGACAACTCAGGAAATTAGGAAACATTAATATTTAACGGGAAATTGAACCTTATTGTAATAAATTTAAGGGTGACGGTGTTATAATAAATTATACGGAAAGAGTTGATTTAATTTGTGCGTCCGGTATCCGACCTGCCGCCGATCATTCGAGATCAGTGAGGAAGCAGAGAGAATCGTGTTTTCTATCATTTCTTTTATCTTAACATGAAAGGGTTTGTTTGTGTTAAAATCAACTGCACATTGCTCAGGATGCTAGATGATTAGGCGTATTCTTTACAGTGTTAACAGCATCTGTATTATCTTGATCAAAAGAAAATATGTACGATCTAGACGGGGATAAATGCGATAAGAAAATGGGATGAAATCATTTCTATACGATGGTGTAATCATTATTACATAATTGATAACTATTGATAAGTGTTTTAATTATCTATGTAAATATAACTACGTCGGGTTAGTTACGCTATTTATAATACAAGAACGGCTGAACAAAATTTTATAATATTCGATTTATTTGATTTTTCTCGAAGTGGAGAGGATCGTAAAAATTTACGACAAAAAAATTGAAATAAGTAATTTTCTCATACATTTTGTATGGAATGACATATAATAAGTTAAAAAAATATTTATTGATTTTAAAGCGTTACAAAGTTCAGCGGGGTTAGCTAGTAATTAATAATTAAACAAAAAAATATGTTTTTATTTATTTATCAAGTGTTTTTGTACATTGATATTTGATTCCCACGTGACATTGGCGAAATAACACGTGTCTAATTAGCAACTAAAAGCCATTAACCAAAGAATTGAATTGAATTGATAATATGATATATAGGGATATTGCCTACTCACCATAGATAAAAAATACAGACCAGACCAAAATCAAACAGAAATAAAAAAAATATATTAAAAACAATTTTTAAGACTGAAAAGAGAACATTTATTGTTGTAACAACATATTGCTGTTAAAAGTTTGAAAACGTTAAATTAACAAAATGGCCACAAACGAGGACATTATTAAGGTTATTTAAATTGTATATAATTAGTGGGAAATGGCCGCGGAAGCACGCATTGTGATCAATTAATTATACGCTTTCCATGTTTAGGCACAATTATTACAAATAACAAAAACAACATAAAACATTGTGTAATACAATAACAGAATATTAATAACAATTTATATTGTATTTTTTTTTCAAAATTGAATGATTTTGATTTAAAAAAAGTCAGAATACAGTAGTATAGTTTTCTAAGTCTACTGCTTTATTCACTTTATAAAAAGTTGTATTATCCAACCAGAATGGAAAATTAAAAAAATATTAATAGAAAACAAAAATGTGAAACAACTGTTTGTTACAGTGACGTTAAAACAATTACAAAATAACCAGATTTTTTAACTGTAAAAGTAATATGAAATTGAATTTTCTGTAACATCAAAGATAATAAAAAAAGGTAGATAAAATAAAAAAAAAACATATTCTATAATAATATCTTTATTTATTAACCGAACATAAAAAAGGAATTTCTCAATTTAGATAAGTTTATCTTTACATACATATATGTACATATATCTTTAAACTATTTTTTTAAATATTGCATGTTCCTAAGTGAATTTGATAAAAATCCATTAAAACCATCAGTACCATAGAATGGAAATTCTCAACTTTTCAAAGCAAATCTCTTATTATTAAAGTAATCATAGAAAGCACTATTAAACAATTCAACATTTCTATAAAAGTCACTTACATTTCAGGTTAAAAACAATTATTTCCCACCACATATTTCATTTTAAAATCAACACAAACATCTTTTGGTCTTTCGAAAACGGTGCGTGTTTTACGAGACTTCCAAAAAGCCCACCGTGTAGGAATAGCCCAAGTTTTAATTGTCCCAGTTGTACCCACTTGTCTAGTCGTTAATTTAAAATAGATCTTTTAAAAAAATTAACGCGTATCACATTGTTGTGATAAACGGGTGTTGTGAGGAGTTTTTTTTTTAATTTTCTATCTGTCTATAATTCTGTCTACATGTGCATTATTTTTCAAGGTTTTTTTTTGCGTTAGTATGAAATATCTACTAAACGTTAAATGAATATATGAATTTATACAAAATATTTTAATGTTGAAAACATTTTATAATACCAATAATTTTTAAGATAAAGAGAAATAGTGTGTCAGTTTTTTTTTCTGTTATTTCATTATTTACATAGTAACAAATCAAAAAGCCTAATTAGCATTCAAATTAGGTACAATAAGTATTAGATATTATTAATTTTATCCTTCCACTACTAATCCTTAAAACAAGTCCACATAAAAAAATATTATTCTTGAATATTTTCAACAGCTGTTAATAATTCACATGTGAAAGATGTAAAAAATGAATGGTTCGGTCTTTAAGTTCAATTTGAATGAACGATGGAATGTAAATAAAACAAGAGGATCATTCATTATCCAGTCTCACCTGGTGTAGGCGTTACGTCTCAATCGGACAGATGTTGACAACCTTCCGTGACTAGTGAACGAAAATATTCATTCAAAAATATCTTTGAATTTTCGTTATGATGATTTGAAATCTGTACTCTATAATAATACGAGTATATACCAATAAACAACAATTTACTGATTGAGATCATTTCAACGAGCACCAAGACAATACATCTGCTAAGGAGTTGTGTGTGCTGCTGATTCCAGATTATGTTCCAGGATTAGATCAACACAGCTATGTTATTTTAATATCATTGAAGTCATAATATGGTAAATTTCGATTCGATTACGCGGTAAGTGGAAGTTGCTCAGATCCTTTTAACAACCATAAAAGAGCTGATTCAAACGTCTAAATTGATCTTCATGGATAATAGCTAAGAACCGTCCTCGATTACATTAGGTTTCAAACATAAAAAACGCATCAAAATCCATTCGTTAAGGAGCTATGATGCCGCAGACAAACACAGGAAAACACGTCAAACTTATAACACCAGTTGCCGGCCTTGGACGGAAATGTGTTTACATAATCGATGCTTGAAAACCCGCATATTATAGCGCTCAAGGAAAACCTCAAGAGGAAGATCATTCCACAGCCTGCATGCACGAAAAAAGCTCGTGAAGTTCGCACATTAGATACCGACCATGTATCTAGGTGGTGGATGATATCGATATATACACTGATAATAAAGAGGACTATGTCTGTGTTTTTGTACGGAGTAGTCTCTATGTGTCTAAAAATTCTTTCCATAATAAAACTACTATATCGACACGGGGCAAAACTAGTTTTATATAAATGTACACAAATTAAAAAAAAACCGTTGTCCTTCCCTGATAAAACTAACGCAACACATGTCTACTTCACAAATAGCGTCTCACTAAAGAGTTGGACAAAAAACGCCGCACTAATACCGGGGTTGCTCGCACGTGCTGTGCTACCAGGTGCACAGGATGCTAGGAGAGCTCATCTCAACCCTCTATCTTTACAAGGCGCGCTTAAGATAATTTTCCATATTAATGAAGTGTACCTGTTTTAAACACTATGCTAATATTATGGTTATAAGTCCCTGGTATTCTTTTTAATAAACTATGAAGGGCCTGTTTCACCGGTTACTTACTGATAATATCCAGGATAGCTTCTTCGGAACTTCGAAATGAATTTTACATTAACGCGAGCGAAGCCACGAGCAAAAGCTAGTAACTTAAACCAGGTGTATTTGTAGTTATTTTATCATTTTTTTTCTAAATCTAAAATACTTCAAAGCCCTTTTCCAGTACTGTTTTTCATGAAAACGATATTCTTTATTAAAATGTATATAAAGAAATATTTTAAGGGAAATAAATTGAAAGTAAAAAAATATTTAAAAAAAAACTTTTCCTTTAAGAGTTTTACTATTAACTTATAACATCATTACATAATTTATATGATATATAAGCTTGACGCAAAAATTATTAATATAATAATTATACAATTTCGTAATCGTCATTAAATGCATTTTCATAGTAACTATAACAGTATGGGATGTTAATGTTATCAGAGAAATGATATTTCACTGGCCCAGTTCCGCCTCAAGTGGCCCTGTTCGTTATTTATTGACTTTTAACTGGATTTATAGCGCGGTCGATTTGTAACGCTTACGAAATGATAGGTTTAACTATAATTTAACACCTATATCTATTATAAAGTATGTATATAAAGTTTTACAAAAAAATACACAAATTATCGAATACTAATATTTTTGTAATAGGGTTAACCCTTAGCGTTAACCCTAGCGTTTCATTTTTGATACACCATGTATCAAAAATGAAACGCTTGTTTCAATACCTTCAATCAACTACAAATTTTACTATATGTCTAATTTGGCTGTATTTGATGAGTCTACTAGTTAATCTGTTTGTATAAATTGTTGTTGTTTTTTTTGACGAAATAAAAAAAAAGTCATGTATTTACGGGTTAAGTCCACCCTTTATATATTTTCCTTTTGTGAAATAAAGTTTAATTAAAATATACTTTCGATAACAAAATATTAGCTATATTGTGATAGTAATTAAACAGATAAAATTAGTTAAATAAACTAAATTCTCGGTAAAATTTATTATATATAGAAGCGAAAAGTCTCTAACTCACTCACCACGAATTAATCTCTGAAACGACAAGTGCTAGGAGTTTCAAATTTTGTATGGGGGTTCTTTTTATGACGTAGGTGCTCACTACGACGGGATTTTGCAAACTTCGACCCCTGAGGGGGTAAAGCGGAGATTGGTTTGTAATATATATATATATATATATATATATATATATATATATATATATATATATATATATATATATATATATCCGATCCGATGTTTATGTTAAAGTTAGCCGAGTGGTGATAATTGAGCGCGGCGGCGCGGGTCCTAATCGCTAAAGCACATTCAGAACTTGTAAGCTTCAGACCGGTCTGTCTTCGTGACTGGGTATTAGTATTTTGTACTTAGAATGTAACATTTTAACTTAAAGCACATTTAAAAATACACATAAAAGAATTAATGACAAGGTCTGAATACGCAACCTATACAAATAAATAAAATTGAAATATCTGTTTATAATTTCAAATTAACTGCTTTCAACTAAAAAGTATATGAAAGTATACATATGTATACGATACTTATTACATCTCGACGTGACAATTGGCGAAATAATATGTGCACAATAGGCACAACTGAAAGCTACAAAACAAAGTAAAGAAGAAGTACTTATTAGATTAAAAGCATATTTTTTAAAATTTTGTTTCTCCGTTTGTTCCGGGTATTCTCTGAAACGACAGAACCGATTTTGACGAGACTTTAACTCACAGATAGCCAATGTTATGAAGAGTAACTTAGACTACTTTTATTTGAAAAAATATATTTATTTTAATTTACAAGTAAAAAAAAACGGTTAAGGAGAGGTCAAAAAACTTTGCCAACCGAAGTCACAGGCTAATAAAGAAAAAAAAACTTATAAAAATACAATAACCGTCTTTGAGATAAGGAAAACCTTAAGTACCGGTAAATTGACACCGTCGTTAATAACAAGCATTGCTTTGTATCTTATCCTTTATTTCTTCCGCACTTAGGATACGAACCTTTGAACCTTTTTACGTGATCAATACAAAGCATTTTCAAAAAAAAAATATTAACCAAAAATTATATCTCCGGTTGTTATATTTTCACGGAAATAAGATAATGTACTGTGATTCATTCTAAAAATGTATCTCAAAAGTCAGTACATAATAATGAATACTGAATATTTTGCAATATTTCGACTTTTTCTTTCTAAAGAAACTCCGAAAGAAATCTATGTATATGTAAATGTATAGAGGTACTTTTAGAGTTAAAAAAATGTATCAAATGGTATTAGGCAAGAATTACATTTGTAATTATTACTTATTTTGTGATTTATACAACAATCTTATATTTTTAAAAACTTTTTATTAGATAATATATTAAATATATCAACCTGCTTTTAATTCATTACAGCATTAATCAAAAAAGAAAAGAAAATATGGATAAATACTTATTCAAACAAGTTTATTAAGAATAGGTTTGACATCTTTGGACGCCATTTTCTCAAAAGGAAGTTCGTGTGGCTTGACACAGTATTGCTTATCAGCGTCCATTTCATTTCAGAAATACTTAGCTACAGACTAGCAAGTACCAGTGACAATTAATGTGAAACTAGCGAAGTTCCGTTGCTCTGCCCATTCATGTGCTTCTAAACGGCCATTCAGCCAATTTTGGTGCGGAATGTGTCTTGGAGCGTCAGGATACCGTCGCCATAAGTACAAGTTTTTACTGTTGGCTATGAGGATATAGTTGACGATGAAAGCTCTTTCTTTTGATTACCTATGAATGAGTTTGTGGTACTTGTACGCAATTTATTTTGCATTTTATAAAGACGAGTTTGAAGAAACAAGGAATGGATTCTTTAATTCGTCGGGGATTTTTCTTTATGTAGGTTCCCCGATTAATTTAATATAGCTTAACCAATTTAGTTAATACTTTTTTTTTCGTTTGAAAGGAAGAAACTCTCCTATTGGTCCCGTAAAATTTTCGTCTAAATTGGTTTTAAAATCATAAATAACTAAAATAAGTTTGTCGTTTATGTAAATAGAATCATGAATTTTGCTTTTGAAGGCGGTCCCTTTTTTAAGGAGGACTTGATTTTAGAATTTTTTTAGTCACTGAAACTACTGATGTAAGATAACGTTATATGCTAAACAAACATCACGCTACGACTCATAGGATCGAATCTCGAAGCAGTAATCATAGACTGAAGTAAAACCCCGAGTGCAGCTAGTTTCACATAAAAGTGCACAATTCGGTACATAGTAATTTAATCATTGTTTTTCTTAATAGGTATTACATACACCTATTTAACTGCATAATGGTCGATAGGTTAATCTCTTAACTAATGTGTATTGAACACATGCAAGTGCGCATATTATGACAATTTAAAAATAGCATAATCGCAACTGTTTTTCCCCGATTTCCGTCATCCTTATCAGCGGATGTTTGCCATCACTGACCTTATCGGTTACTAAGCACCATTCATACGGGTCTGTACCGGTAAATTCGGCATCTATTCCGAGCTCTGATGACGCTGATAACAACGGATGACATTGAGATTAATACAAAGCTTGTAGTTTTATACAACAGTAGTAGGATGTTCTCTAAATTTGTAATTCGTAAATGTATACACTGACAATTTTTATTCGGTAGAATCTACATCCTGAATCGGCGGTAGCTTCCCATTAATGTAAATACTTTTTCCTTTTTTAATTTTATTTAAACTTTTTTATTGACGATTCAAAAGTACTCGTGAGAGCCAACTTATATAAAGTGTATTTTGATTTTCGTTTGACATTGGATGGATGGAAAGGCAACAAGTTTTAATTGACATTTACAAATGTAAAACACCTCTGAAGTAACTAATTTTCAATTTATACATTTTTACTGCTGTTAATCACAGAAACATCCACACAAAAACTTGTAGCATTAAAGATTTTCAGTTACATCAGAACACATCACGTGTACACTAATATTATAAAATTGGTGTGTAAGTTTGTGTGTAAGAGGTAATCTCTGAAAGTACTGATACAATTTGATTTTTTTTTATGTAAGTTACCGGTTTAATGACGTAGGCTATAAATTAGGTTATAGAACGTTATAGAAAGACGCAAAACTATGTTATTAACAACAAGATACGCTAATTTTGATGGGCGTACATGAAAACCACACTATCCACTGTCCACATCAGAAATGTATATATTTTTTTATTTAACAATTTGTTCTGTTTTCAAGTTTCATTTTCACGTAGCGAATTATTTTAGTAAATTTTTAAATTAACAGCTTTTCACAAAATGCATATAAAAGTATACACGGTACTCAACCAAAAAAATTCTGTCTGTCCGTCTTTTTGTCTCGGCTAATCTTTAAAGCGGCTGGACCGATTTTGATAGGTAATTTTATAACGAATAACTTAGTCTACTTTTTTTTAGAAAATTTTAAATGTGATTTTCTTATAAATGAAAAAAAACAACAAATTATATATATATAATCAAAAAGGCGCGAAACGACGCCATCTTTGTTACAAATAAAGTCAACGAAGTCAAGGCGGCTTCCAAAAAGAATTTTTGTAATCTGACACTACTAACAGTGGTTTGTTTTTTTTTATAGATTTATTCAAAGGTCGAAGTCTGGAAATCCAAACTGGGTTATGCTTATGGATTAGTTTTTTTTTCTGTAAGAATAATAGGGTTGGCACAATTAGTGTTTTATTAAAACTGATTTATAAGTTTCAAAATTTTACAAATATTTACTGATCAACCTAAACATAGACAAACTAATGTTAGGGTTATTTAAATATTTAGAATACTTTTTATTGTACAATAATGCTTATGAAGAAAGTTATAATAAAAACAAAATTGTTACAGACATTTCTTGTTAATTAAAGTTAATAAAGTACTGTATATGTATAATTATAAATTATACAATATTTATATAAAATATTTTAACAAAATGATTAAAAAAAACTAAACAGAAAATACTTTACAAATGGCAACCCTATTACAGAGACTCAAAGAGTCCGAACATCGACAGAAGTGCACAGGGATGAGACAAACCAATTCAATTTTTTATCTTCTGAGAAACCATTAACACTTATTTTTTTGCAAACTTAATTTTGTCCACCCAAGAATTATGACCAATTTAGAACAGTTGGTAGCAAGACATAAATCTTAACGGCCACAAGTTCAAATCCTGATAAACATCAACGCATTTTCATGTGAAACGTTTCATCTCATGATTTGTAAATAAAACTTGTGTATGTACGCTTGACTGATACATTTTGTTTTAGTGCATCTAACAAACAAACAATATATACCATAGATATCTAAAGATATAGATATCTGCATATCGACGGGGATAGTGCAAAACCGCGTAACTAGCTTTTGTATTAAGATACATATTTGAATCAATTGTTAAATTTCGCTATTGATAAAAAACGAGTTAGCTAAAAATGATATAATCGATATTTGTAAAATTATTACATAACATACATAAATGTTGACATATCGTCGGTGACCCTACATATAATGCGTTATAGAAAATTCTCATATGGCCTTATTTTTATTAATAATGTAATTTAAAAGGTTCTTTAGACTTTTTAGGAAAAGCTAGATACGCGGTTTTGGAGTATATATACAAAAACATTTACTAAGTAAACACTATTATTGTTAACACGATATGTGAATATTAAACGCATAAATATTTTAACCGCCAAGTTTAGTGCTGCAAGCCTATTTAACTAAGATCACGTTTATGAAGTTAAGATTATCTGCGCCGGCGCATCGGTGGGCGGTGCGCGGGAGCACATTAATAATAAACATCTGTGCAAAATGTATGTGTTTTTGCATTAAAACGTGTTAAAAGTAAAACAACTTTAAATTTTACATTTAGAATGTAAAAGGACGAACATTTAAATCCTTTTAAGCAGAAAATTATAATTATATCTATAGATAAAGTAAAAAAAAAACTTGACTCGTATTTAAAACACACACAAACATCCAGATCAGTAGGGACGTTAAGAAGCTCTTTGAAATGACTCATCTAAATGAATACTAAGATGATAAATATTATTTCGTCATATCTAAAAAATAATAAAATTATGACTTTTAAAATTCTTAACTTGACATGTATTTATACATATAGGTCAATATAATTATTATTTAGATGCAGTTTTTTTTTCACAATAACGTAAGTGTTCTTAAAAAACTATGTTTCAGATTTTCACAGATTTATTCCAATGGATCATGCTGTATATGACCATGATTCAAAAAATCATCTTTTAACTATCATCGGAAGCATTTATTGTTAGATTTGGAAGGTATTGCTCCGGTCGACCGGCGCGGGCGCACGCTGCATTCCAGAACACACTCCAACCGTGACCATCCTTGAAACCCAACCCGAATGAGTTGTAGGGTCTTCCCGTCTTTGTGTTTTATTACATTCTGATCAATAAAAATAAAAAAAAATCAAAACTAAGTATAAGTCAGCTAATTTGAAAAGCATATAGCAAAGTAGACCATTAAAGAACGTCTGTGTGTAAAAATTACTATCCTACAGATGCAGATTCTATCAAAATATTTGCAGCATTAGATTCATAAATGTGTCGGCGGTTTAAAAAGGAATAAAGAATGCAACAGTATAGGAAGCAATAAAAAGGATAATCATGGCTTCCAGTTCTCTAATATTTTCTATATATCGTACAATTAAACCTAAATGGATGCTGATAAGCAATAATGTGTCAACCCACAAAAAGTCAAATTTTGAGGTATTGATGTATTTTGAGACTGCATTACCTATTCAATATTATTCAAAAAAAAAATCAAATCATCTAAACTAAATAAGTATGAAAAAAAGTTTCTTAACTAAATGTTTCGAATTTCAGGTGCGTTCCGTATTTTGCAATTTATAAAATAATCTCAAATATTTAAAAACTTATTATTAGATAACATATTAGATAAATCTATCTGCTTATGATTCAATGTACATTTTATCAAAATAGAAAAGAAAAGATGAATACATACGTCTTCAAACAAACTTATTGATAATAGGTTAGACATCTTTAGACGCCATTTTCTCAAAATGAAGTTCGTGTGGCTTGACACAGTATTGCTTATCACCGTCCAAATATGACACGAAAGCCACCATATCGTCTGGGATAGTTTAAAACCGCGTAACTAGCTTTCACAATAAGGTCCATATTTGCGCAAAAGAAAATGCCCATAAGAATTATTTTTATCAATAATGTTATTTAGTATTTGATTAAAATTTAACTTTATTGGAAAAGTTCGATACGCGGTTTCGAAATATCCCCGACGATATATAGCCTATTTGGTAACAATACCCGGAACGAAAGTCACAAACTTTCAAACATTATTCAATCATTCGATCAAGAATTTCTCGTCTGTAATGTGTAGTTAGAAGTACGCCATATTATTCTCCTAAATAAGACAAGTTAAAAAAAAATAGAATATACTCGTAATATTTTTTTAACACGAAGAAACAAATTAGTCGTAGTAGTATTATTATTTCTTCTATCTATTTACAAAATGATATCAAAATAATAATGAATAGTTACAAACCAGTCGTTAGTTACAATGTAACTAGCGGATAGTCACAGTGGGTTTGATATCGTCGCGTTGGATCTGCGCAGGCGTCGATGCGTGCATTCCGGGTGACCAGCCTACTGTGACCGTTCGTTGTAACTAAACTATAGAACACGAGAACATTCTAATATATTGATTTGGGTTCCGTAGCTATATTAGTAACTATCTGCCCTTCACGGTTTCACTCTCGTATATAGTTACTATTATGATCCTATGACTCGTAGCGTGATGTAAAGTAGCCTATACCTTCCTCAATAAACGGGCTAACCAACGCAAACAGAATTTTTCAAATCTTCTAGGTCTAGTAGTTTCGGAGTCTATTGAATGCAAACAAACAATCAAATCTTTCCTCTTTGTAATCTTCGTGTAGATAATAATTATAAATTAATTAAACTTAAAGAATCTGCACGAAATTCACCATATACAGTCTATTTATCCTTATTGTCTATTTTTCGTTACTTCTCATTATTTGGTAACAATACCCCGAACGAAAATTACAAATTTCGAACATTTTTTTATTATTATTTTGCATTATATAAAATAATTCACTTCAATCATTCAATCGATAATTTCTTATCTAACTTTTGTGTGTGGCTAGAACGCCAAATTGTTCTTTTATTTCTGTAAATTATGCTTATATACAAACAGCTACAACTGAGGATCTTCTTATTTAACTTGCGCTAGAGTTCATTATGTGCGCGGTATTACTGGTGACTATAAAACTCTTAGACTTTACGGTGTCAGAGAACGCTTTATAGGAAACCGTGTCATACTATCTTCGCACCAAAAGGTTCGTGTTACGTCATCTAAAGACATAACCCTAAATTACAGACGTTATCCTAGGAAACCAAAGCTTTAGGAACAGTAACAAGAAATATTTATGGCACAAATAAAAGCCATTAACCAAAGAATTGAATTGAATTGAAGAAATATTTATACTTTACTGTATTACGAAATTATTATACTACACGATAATTAATACACAGATCTACAAAAAAATACTATGTAAATCTATCCGAGCAGTAATCGAACCCACGTTTTCTCTTTAAAATACACGTATAATATTTCTCATTCACGTCTGTATTGTAGCGATGTGTCATTGACATCGATTCAAAATGACATTCTGCACTATATTTCCTTAATCGGTTAATCGAGTATGACATCGATTTTTTATTCGGACTTTCCCATCTATATTCGATAATATTCTCAGAATGCATTTCGATTGATGGCGATATACGAACTCCTGTATTTTTCTGGGAAATTCACGTTGCAAAGGTTGCATCGAAACGCGGAAATGAAGTTATATCACCTGTGTTACGATATCGATTTTTCAAGTAACTTGAATACACTTTCGTTGAAAATGAATCTAATATTTTAGAATTTTTCATTTAAAAATTATTTATTTATTTACTGGACTGCATTCGTTCTCTTACATGATTGAGATTAGTAAAAAAATATGTTTTGTAATATATTAATAATAATTATTACGATGTTTTATTTTATTTAGTGAAATATGTGGCTGTCATTTCATTTATATAGTCATTGTTTTGACTTTACACGGCGTCCATTAACACATTTAAAAAATATAAATTTACGTTTGTATTTAAACTTGATGTTGACAAATGGCCGTGGTTTTCAGCCTTGATATGATGATTTAGCTGCTTGAAGTATAAACTCACCTCATTATAAACTCTTGTCGTTTTATTAGGAAATTTAACACGTAATGATCTGAGTCATGGGTGTCTTTGATTTTCCTTATATAGGATAATTCCTTAGGTAATGTCACACGTGAACCCATAGCCGAAATATAAAATAATATACATTAAAAATTGAATTACATATATATAAGGTACGAATTTTTTGGTTTTTCCTCTCTGGAAAATTTTTTTGGAATATTTTATGTGTTTAATATTTAAATTAGATACTTTAAATTAGAATTATTGTAAAGCTACGAAACAAATTTATTAGTCATCTTAAAAATCATAGAAATATGCATATTCATGAAATGATGAAAATTTAATGTGATTAGTAATAAAAAAATACCTACAAAATATATATTGAAAATAATAATCTATATCTATGTATAACTTTTTGCCACTCTAGTCAACCTATAATGGCTAGAAAAGTTTATTTCACTATTACATAATAAGCATTTAATAAGCGTTCAAAAAGAGACTGTATATTCCTAATTTTGAATAAAAATATTTTGATTTTTATTTTATCTTTCTCCAGAATCACATCTGCTACAGTAAAAATAAAAAAAAAATACAGAGTACGACAAATCGTGGAAATTATAAGTATACCCTTATCATACACCTTGATGAAGATATAATAACCTACAAACATAGAGTAATGAACTTTAAGTATACACATTTATTGAGCTAATTGCGTAAAAGAACACCATTTATACTTTAATCGCTTAAGTTTCACACTCCGACTTTAGTCATTTGGAAACAATTACTGTCATACTACAAAAGACGCATTAAAACCATGTTGAACACGTGTCTAGCTAAACAGTGTTTAAGATTTAAACATTGCTTAAAATATTATCTAAATTGCTTAACAGCGAATAAATTCATAAAAAAACTTATTGATAAAATGTTATACATTACATTTGACAGCAAAAATAGGTTTTAAACATCTATTAAACTCACTTAAACGTATATTAATCTATGTCTAAAGCATGTTTAACTCAAAACTGTCTTAGACGCGCGTTTAACGTCTGTTTAAATCTTTTGTAGTAAGGCAGTTAAACTTTTAAATACACGGTACCTTCGAAAAGCAAACCATAGTCTATTCTTCTTACTTGTCTCATTTAGCAGACAATATGGCGTTGCTAGCGACACATAAGTTAGATGAGAAATTATTTAAAATCAAAATCAAAATATGCTTTATTCAAGTAGGCTTTTACAAGCACTTTTGAATCGTCAATACAAAAGCAAAAGAAAACTAAACTCTAATTAATTAATTAATTTACCACCGGTTCGGAATGTAGATTCTACCGAGAAAAACCGGCAAGAAACTCGATAGTTACTCTTTTTAAAAGTTGTACGATGGGTACATACATTTATGAGTTACAAATATATGTATATATGTGTGAATCCAGCTTATACTAAATCCAAGCATGTTTATCATCTATATAATCTTGAACAGAATAATATGCTTTAGCTACTAAGGATGTTTTAATATGTACTTCAAATTTCTTTTTTGTAAACTGTAACACTTTCTGCGGAATTTTATTATAAAAACGAATACCTTGCCCCAAGAAGGTAACATTGACTTTGCGGAGTCGAAACTTCGGCGTTATAAGTTTATCCTTTCTTCTCGTGTTAATACAATACCTGTTATTGTTTTTATCATCATTGATTGAATGATTGAAATGAATCGTTTTTTTTTTCGTTCGTTCGGGGTATTGTTACCAAATAAAGACAAGTAAAAAAAATAGACTATACACAATTTAGTTTACTTAAATGACATAGTTATCGATCATCAGAATCGATGAATAACCTATGCAACCAATCTAAAAGTAATTCTACTATCAAAAATATATATAACTCAAAGACTGACATAGTCATCAACGCACAGCCTAAACCACTAAAAGGATCGGGTTGAAATTTGGCATGCAGGTAGATGTTATGACGTAGGCATCCGTTAAGAAAGGATTTTGATTTATTCTAACCCCCAAGGGAATAAAATAGGGGATGAAAGTTTGTATTAAACTTTGTCAATTTTAAGCCGATTTGGCTGAGATTTTGTATGCATAAAGCTACTATGACGTATTCATCATAGACATCACAAACGAAGTCGCGAGCACCAGCTAGTTTTAAATTTAAAAAAAATTTAAAATCGGTAAAAAAATTATCGATTTCTGACATAAGAAACACAAATATACACTACGAATTAAGAAACATTTTTAGTCTGTTGAAAACAGTAGCACAGATTTTTTATGACGTTTTGTGGTAAATATAAGGTGACAAAGTTGCAAAGATTGCGGTTTATACAACCATGTCGCGGTAACTCGTTTGGACAGCTCTTTGAATTATGGTTGAATTTAATTACATTGTTATTATGACATGGCATTAGAATTTGCTCTGAATGAAAGCTAAAGGCGAAAGCAAGGTCGACTGTACTGAGATAAATGTTGTTAAGGTAAATAACATTGTACCTTTAATTCCGGTTTTTACCGACAGCGATTCAAATAATTTTCTTGATAATATATGGACGCTGATAAGCAATAATGTGTCAACCCACACGGACTTCATTTTGAGAAAATGGCGTCTAAAGATGTCAAACCAATTCGTAACAAATTTGTTTGAAGGCGTGTAAAACTTTTCTTGTCTATTTCGATCAAATCTATAGTGAATTAAAAGTAGATTGGTATAATGAAAAGTTTTATCAAATAATATTTTTTTCTAATACAGGAGATTATTTTATATTGCAAAATATGGCCCGCACTTCCATATTCGAAAGGTTTCATTAAATAACTTTTTTCCGTATTTATTGACTATAGATGACTTGAAAATATTTTGAATAATGTTAAATACATGATGCACTATCAGAATACGTCAATATCTCCAAATTCGACATTTTGTGGGTTGACACATTATTGCTTATCAGCATCCATATATGTTAAAAATAAATTTATACCAAACTTAACTGAAATAATTGTCGGCGAAACAAAAACCCTTTTTAATGATGAATAACAATAATAGTTTAATTATTATTTAATGACCTTTTATGTACCATGAAAGACCTTTTTACATGCGTATTAAAGAAAGGCTAGTAGTAAAGTCCTGTACTAAACTTAAGTAGAAGATTTAATCTAGAAGGACCAGACTTTATATAATATCCGTCCCGGTTATTAAGCTAATGCAAATAAGATGTCAATAAATTCCACAATGTCGCAGGTAAACCCGGAATGTGCAATGTGCAAACCGCCCGGTACTCTGGGCATTTCCTAGAATGGCGAGGTCACGAGCCGACGCGCGCGAGTTCTGTTTGACGTTGCTTGAATAATAATATTTTACAAGTTATTTTTCTGTCCCTTAAAGTGAGTTAAAGCATAACTTGGTTTAAAATGTTCGAACTGTAAACTTTATAGATGTTTCATGGTTATTAACCAATGGTTATTTCTTATGTTTTTTTAAACTCTATGTAATAATTACATATATTAATATATATAGCGTTTTTAGGATAAACTTTCGCCGAAAATTAAGGAACGTATTCAGTAAAGGTTTCAATTAAAATTGATAGACAATTAAAAAGTTTTTAAAATTTGTAAAATTGGAGAAAAAAAAATTAAATATATTTAAAAAAAAACAATCGATGATATAATGACATAATGATGATTTGCAATTGTCAAAGATAAAAGTTTTCCGATCGATGGATGATACATGATAATCATGATAATTCTAGCAACACCATAAAGATTCTGGATATCCGGACACGGGTCCACAATGGGACATCCGGCGAGACCCGTGCTCTCACTAAATTGACCGCGAATAAAGGGCCCGCCACCCTACGGCCCTCATCCGGGTTAGTGATGGGAATTTATCGATAAATTAATGCTCAAAGACACGACGAACGTGATATCCGTGAATGATTTTCCACTTATCACCTAAATCACTATAGTTTATTTAATATAATATAGATTAGTTAAATACAATTATATACAATACTAGCTGTACCTTGCAGTTTCACTCGCGTTTATGGTTACTGCTTCGCTCCTGTGAGTCGTAACGTAATGTAATATAGCCTATAACCGTCCTCAATAAATAAACTATCTAACGCAAAAATAATTTTTGAATTATGACCAGTAGTTTCTGAGATTAGCGCGTTCAAACAAACTCTTCAGCTTTATAATATTAGTATTTTCTTAAACTTGCAGTAAAATGAAATCAAGGAAAATATACCTACCTACTTATTCTGTTTAATTGATTTATACAAGTTACGGTACTTTTTTCTATTTCGCCATACATGAATATACTCGCCTTTAAAGATATAGAATATTTTGTTCCTGTACGATATGCATGTGACTAATAATTGAGTACTGATTGACTACGTACTTATTGTTATAAGAAAAAATTGTAAATAAAAAATTTCATACGCCGGACTATCTTAAAAAAAAACATTAACATACTTTTGATAAATGTAAACACGTAACCTTGAGAGAAAGGTCTTTAATGTATCGAGTAATCGAATTAATGTCTCCAACGACAATTAAATTTTATCATCATATCGTTAAAATCGATTATCTCAAAATCTAATTGTGCGAGCATTTCCTTAGAGAAAGTCGTGTAAAGTGAATGTGTAACAGGATCCTTATCCGCATTGACGGGACATTTGAATAATATATTTTTAATATCAGGTGTAGGAAGTTTCACAGCTTATATAATAGGAAGTTGATTATATTAATAAAGCTTGTAAATAGTGTTATAAGACTATATTCAGATGGGTTCATGTTACTTTCCACTATATTATGTTTATGCTATTTGAGTAGGTATTGCGCATTTAATGACATAATTGAAAAATGACACGAATTGATACTTTTGCCATAGAATAAATTTTATAAGTCTATATATGCGCTAAGTAAACTCCGAAATAGCTAAACCTATTTCAAAAATTAAGATAAAATTTTTTAAAGGTACCTTAATCTTAATGACTATAAACTATAATTAATAGATTTACTCTACATAAACTTGAACGAAGCCGCTATCAAAAACTAGTTAAAAATAATTTGACTCAATAATAATATTAAAAAATAACAAGATTAATTTAAAAATTTTAATTAAAATATCGATAAAATAAATTACGTAACATCACTAGTTGTAGTTAAGTTAATAGAACTGCAGTATAATGGACTTCCGATAACGCGCGGAGCCGCAAACGTAGTGCGTGCGCAAGCGCAGCCTCAAAGGTTATCTCGACCCGAGGGCAATTGCGACCGTGAAACGTAATTATGCTCATTGTATAATTAATGTATAATTACGAATGTTCAGACGGCAAGTTAATGATGTGTATATAATTTGTCATGTATAATTAAAAGTATAAAACAATGTCAAATGATGTTCTTTTATAAATGTTTATAAATGTTTCAAAATAGGCATTAAAATATTTATTAATAATTTACTTCTAGGTAGAACCACATTCCGAACTAAATATAGCTTTACGTAGACTTAACGTTATGAATTTTTAAACTGAATATTTAACATTGCTTTAATAAGACTTTTATATTAGTTGTCAGAACGTCGTCAGCGTAAACAAATTCTTTCAGAAAATTTGTTTTTTTATAGAGACATTCACTCCCTTGTTTAACATAACTAATAAACCGTTATTTCATCTTTTATTTTTGTGACAAATACCTACATCGGGAACGGTTATTTCATCCGTTATTTTCGCAAAGAAAAAGTCTTAAGTCCAGAATTCATGAAAAATTACTTAAACGGTTTAGTTGTGAATACGTAACGAACAGACAAATTTACATCAACAATAATATTAGTATCGGTAACATATTATTCGTTTGGCACACAAAATATTTGTAATTCTAAATTTCTAACGATAAGCCTTAGCAATAAATTAACACACATAAACTAACTATATTCAAATGCATGATTGCAATAGAATTTGTACACTATATAAAGACACGTTTAAAAACGAAAACTTTAAAAGTAGGCCTTAATTTTCATGGAATTATATTAAGGTTAATAAATAATTATTATTCATAAGCTGTTCTGTCGTGTTGTGTCCCGTCTTCGATCGTTCCGTGAATATACAGACATTTATGTCTGTTGTACAATAAATCCTATATATTAACCTCAGATTTGAGGCTTACCAATCCATACTAACATAATAAAGTTTTCGTATGGATTTAGATTAGATTTTAGGAAAGACTGCTACTTAAAAAACGTAAATAGGGGATGAAAATTACTAAGTGCACAAAGTCGTAGGTCCCAATACACAAATAAAAGTCAATGTTTGTAAGTTCATCGATCAGATTATGGTGCATCTTTGATAGGTTGCTCTGGGAACGCCTTCAATAGATCCTGGTCTAGATTATCTATATCTTATTAGTCAGGTACAGTTAGTAGTTAATAAAATGTAATAATTTCATCACACGCGAACTACTACACACATTTTTTGACAATTGTTACCTTACGTAAGCTCTGGCTGTCAAAAAAAGTCAATGACAGTAAATTCTTTTAAAGTGTAAAGCAATGACAAACAATTTATGTACATATCTTTAATAATCTCAGAGCAAAACTTATTTTTGTAGTTCTCACCTTATAGTAAAAAGCTTATATGACGAAATAGACTCAATAAGCAATACATTTCATACTGTTTTTATCGCACATGTTCTATTGAATTAAACTATAGTTAGAATTTATCGTGGCGTCTATTATGATTTCTTAGAACAAGTGCGCATGCGCGAGATAACATATCTCGCTCTCAGCCTAATTACGAAATGCATATTAATAAACTTATTGTTTCTAATCGAGCTCTTTGTAAGATCTTAGTGGGTTATACTTGGAGCAAAGTAACCAGGCGATATAATGTAACAATAAATGAAGGCCCCTCGGAAATAACAATGAAAATCACTTCTTAGTGAAACAGACCATTTAATGCTATCAAAATCAAAACATACTTTATTCAAGTAGGCTTTTTGAATCATCAATACAGAAACAAAAAAAAATCGATGAATTTACCACCTGTTCGGAATGCAGATTCTACCGAAAAGAACCGGCAATTTCTTGCCGGTTCTTCTCGGTAGGTACTCTTTTAAAGTACTTTTTTTTACTATAACTATTTTTTCATTTATCTGATTGAGGGCGAGGCAAATTAATACAGCATCCTTAACAAGAAAATCCGATTTCGCTCCTATATTACACATTAACTGTTACTTAATACAATAAATTCATATGATAAAAGCATCCAGCATGCGTCGAAGAATGATGCGCCCGCGCACATGACATCACGTATCGTACGCGTGACGCAACTCTGACGCATAACAGTTATTTATTTTTAACCATCAGTTATGGCCTATTGTTAATATTGGGCCCTTTGAATGCCAATTTTTTTAAAGATTTTTTTGGCGGAATTTTTTTAAACTATGTGTATAGTGAAAGGATAGCTGAAAATACTATTCAAGCAATTTCAATATTTATTTAACACGACTGAAGAAACAGTATTGCAGTAGTATAACACATTCTCAATGCTTTCTTATATAAAATCGAATGTCCAATCCACGAATGTTCCTTTTTTAAAATGTCTTATTTATAGGTAATAGGTCCAATTTTCTTCAACAAGAGCATATCTTTAGCGTGACGTGGTGAAAGCTCCTTACATTTAGAATTAATCTTTACAATGCTCCATGGTTCCCATCGCTGTAACACCCTTTAAATATTCAATGGGATATGTCAATAAACTAATAAGGCACCTGCTACATCCGTGAGCTGATGTATTCCGCGCATGCGCATCACTCGGTGTGCCTTTGAACGATGTAAGATGGCGAAGGACCTTTAAGTCTTTATTGAATGTATACCCTATGAACTCCAGAACAAGTGTAGCAATTTTCATGAAATTTTTAGGGCAATCTTAAGACATAGAATCTTTAGATTCTGAGGGTAAAAGAGTTCAGAAAAATTTAGATCCCATTTTCTTGAAATTCATTTTTAAGCATGGAGATAAATATCTAACATTTTTAAATACAAAAGTGAAGCTCTTAAGAAAGTAAAGTATATTAGAAATAAATTATCTTAACAACCCAAAACTTCGTAATTCAATTAAATTGAATTCTTTAATTTCTTTTCCGAGATTAATTATCAGAAGTGTTCTACGCTAACGATCAAGCCGAGATCATCTAGAAACTATATAATCTGTCTATATTCAATATACAAACATATTTAATTGTATCATTAACCATGTCCTATGTAATTTCTCCAGTACATCACGCGCGGTGGCGGAAGCAGCGTCACTTCCGCACATTATTGCCGACCCGTTGTTTCACACGCACTGGGAGTGACAAAAACACCCCTATTTCAGTTAGCTTAAGGTATATAATAGTATAGTATCGCTTTAAGTAATCATAAAGAAATGTTCGTGAAGCTATGAGGGTCTGTTATAGAGCTATTGGTGGTTCTTTATGTTATGTAATAATATTTTTAATATAAAAGTATATAAAAGACAGGATTTCCTAGATTTTACTTATCTATGTGGCATGTAAAGATTAGGACGTCCAGAAATGGTAGATGATATAAACACAGCCCTTGAAAACCCAAAATGAACTTTTTGAGCCGTTGTGAAGTAAATCACAATCAGTACAATTTTAGACAAGCGTAACCTAATAATATATGAATTTCTATCTTCTAAGAAAATTAAACAATTAACAAACTACAAAGAATTGTTAATTTCAAGAAAGTTCGAACGCACTACATATGTACTTCTCTACTTCTAACATTTGTTTAACATATTTATATATAAACACAGCTAAATATACTACTAATAAACAATATAATATTAACTTCCATGTATACAGACAGAAATATAATCTTTATTTATATATAGCGAACTATTCTGCAAAGTAGCGAACGCAGTTCTAAGAAACATCACTCTCCTATCTCCAATACCAATTTAACCAATATGAACATTAGTTATATAGCTTTAAGGTCCAAAATCCTTTACCTCAACATGATCTGCTGGAGTAAGACAAGAGTCATTACTGTAATAAGTAAGAACAATGCATTATCTCGGGTGCAGATGTCATAGCGGGCGTGGGAACTTCATGCGAGGTGACCAGGCTGCTGATTTTTAAGAAATAGTCCCGGTATCCTATCGAGCTGTCTTATATACATTCCTGGTTATTAATGACATAATCTTTTGTAAAAAATTTTAAAAAAGGTCTTAGTCGATTGTAATAATAAGCCACTAATAATGCCTTTATAGCAATCCAAATAAAAATGTAACATAACAAATTGTTTTTTTTTTTTAATTTATACGTCATACAGTATACGAATATAGGTACAGACGTTACAATGAAACTAATTAAGTTTAGCGATGATCAATATATTTTTATTAAAGCTGAATACCAAAATTTTACACTTCTATTCATAAAAACGAAATTAAAATCTGGCATAAGTCATTAAAAGCTTTACTTAATATTATAAAAATGAAGAGTTTGTTTATTTGTTTACGCGCCATTCTCAGGAACTACAGTTTATTTATTGAGGAAGACTATAGGCTATATTACATCACGCTACGACTCATAGGAGCGCAGCAGTAACCACAACCGCGAGTTAAACCGCAAGGGACAGCTAGTGCCTTATAAAATACGTTTACTAAATTCTCTATTTATTACTTCGCGTTCGACACACCGTGAAATAATATTAAATTTTAAACATCAAATTCAAAAAATATATGAGTATAACCCTTATGCAGGAACGTGCAGGTTCCATTCCCGCTGTCACTAATTTTTGATTTGATCTTTAAAGTTTAAATGTCCTAAATTCTTACTTTAATTTGTTGTCAATGTATTCACCACATGCTTTATGTAGCATTTTAATAATACTTGCTCGCTAATATAGTCTTTAATGTGTAATAAAATAACTTTCTTATGAGATAAAAACCTAATTATGAGAATGACTTTATTATTCAAGCAAAAATATTATAAGTACCACTTTCAGTCAACATAGAAAGTACTCGGAGCAAAATTCTACGTAAGATTCAGGTTTCAAACATTTATTAATAAATACTTAATAAATATAAACATTTTAGTTTTTATTTTTATATAACAATATTTTAAAGTATAAAAGTTCAGTCTCCAAAATTCAAGTTTGGAATTTCTTCAGTAATAATTTAATAAGTCGTTCTAAATTAAAGGTTTAAAAATCCTTATCTATCTTTTATTAACTCAATATAGATCTATATGTTATGACAGTGAAAAAAAACATAAAAAAAAATGCGTTCGAATAAAACCTAACCAGGGAAAAACCGAAAATGAAATAATTAGTAAAAAGTAGTATAGTATAAAAATAAAAGATTACCCTCTTTTGTTTAGTTCACTCATTTCATTATTACATTAATACTGATAAGAAATTAGCTAAAACACACACAAGCAAAGTGGAACAGTTTATTTTATTCTATGTATATCATAATTATTATGTAAAGAAGATAAGTTACAATTGTTACATAGTAATATTGAGTCTAAATAAACTATTCATTGACCAAACCACTTCCACTAACACTATTATTATGAGTTAGAGTTTTAATAGTATTTACTCAGTATTATGTTTAATTATTTTTCAGCTCATAAGAATAGTAAACGTTTTTATAAGGCGAGAATTACATTTGTAAGTTTTACTTTCGTAATTGATATAAAACAGCTCTGTAACCTAGTTACAGTTAAAGTAAAGCAACTGAATAATGAAATTCAGACTATTTTACGGCTTTTCGAAAATTTAAGGTTGGATTCTCATCCCCACCGATCAATCTCCATGGTGTTTTTCCAATACCACACGACATTGGGGAAATAACATGGGTCTAATTAGCACAACTAAAAGCCATTAATTAAACAAAAAATTTAAACTTAATCGATTGAATTGTAAAGCAATGACAAACAACTTATGTAACCATTATAAAAGTCTAAAAATAAAACTTTTAAGTGTAATTATCATCTAAGGAAAAGAAATAATCGATAATTTTATTTTATAAATTAGACAACTCGGTTTATAAAAAAATCGAGAAGAAAATACCACAAACTTTATTGGTAACGATAACGTTAGGAAATACCGTTGTTATATCATCTTCGATTACATTTCCCCATAAAAGCTTGAGAACACAGTCTTACTAAGGTTCTTTGTGCAACACAAAACGGGTTTATACATTGTAACTGAGAATTTAACTGTTGATTGAAAGATAATTAAACAGTTTCGAACCTTCGATACGATAAACAACTCTTAGCTGTGTTAATTTCTTTTGTTTTCACGTACGTACAATTTCAACGACTGATGTTTTTTAATAACAGTAATAATCTGTCGATTTATCTGTGGTCATATTGAATATGGGTTATTTATATAAGAGGACAGATTAATAAAATGTTCTTGAAATATATACACACAACACAAAGCCATAATCCCAACAATTTATTTTTATTTTATACAAACCACATGCTCGGCTTATAAGATATAAGTTTATTATCAGAAAGAAAATAAACCAAGCATTATGCTTATTTATAAATTTTTAGTAAGTTTCTTTTTAATAATTTTGTATAAAACATTATATTCACTTTTGTTATTTTCCTAACGTTATCTCTGAAAAAAAAACGGTATTTTTTATAAAAAGAATCCGTTATTAACTACATATTCTTAATTATAATAGCGTGGTAACGCTTCCGTTGTCGTTTCCAAGACTCTATATTAGCAGTGTACATATTTTAAGCCGTTCCATGTGTTTAGCGTAATCAGGGTCCTCGCTAATTAGTGTGCTTGAAGCGTCGCATGTTAGGACTCAGTTACACAGCTCATCACAGATGATGTTATGTATATTTTATGCTGCAATGCTTGGATGGGAGGACAGTGACTCCTTTCATATTTTTTTAAAATCTTTTATTGTTTTTAAGTTAAATTTGGTTCGGTTCTTTTTAACGAAACAAAAAGAGTTTACATGAAATTAGTATTTGAACATAACAAAAAAAAACACTTTAGAGCATTTAAGATTGAAACAGAGTTAAAAATATAATGTTGCCAACATTGTTATTAAAATTTTTTAATTAAACGCGATATTGCATTCCTTGAAGCAATGAGAATCAACCTGACAATAAGACGATTTCGGCATTGTTCCGCCGCCATATTATCCAAAGTGCCATATTAATTAGCGATGGCCGACTCAGATAGCGGATGATTTCTCGATTGTTCGCGACATGGGAACCATACCGGCTGGGATCATATTGTGTTCATGAAAGTCAGCGAGTTTATTGTGATTAAATTCCTTGTAATCGGTTGGGTGCTCGTCCGTGCTGGTATGATAAAGCATTGTTTTGTTGGGCGTAAGGCTACAGCAGACTAGCTGATTTTAACTGACTTCAAAGGTTCTCAATTCGTCGAGTACTTTTTAATGTATATACCAGAGTTCGTAAGTATGCAAAAAAGTATCGTGGAGCAAACGGCTTGATGGATTTTGTTAATTATTTTTGTTTGAAAGTGTTAACTCCCATTGGTCCCACAGAATTTTCATCAAAATCGGTTCAGTAGTTTATCAAAATAACTAGAATAACTATGTCTACCAAGTAAACAAAATGGGGGGATCTTGGAAGTCTTGTATCATTAGAAATTATACAAGGCTAATGCGAATTATAATTGCAATACTAGTAGCTGTCTTTCAAACACATTTTCATCTATATCTTCAATTTAGATACCTATACAGAAAAACTTTAATGAAATCAAATCGATACTTAGAAGGTTGACTATCGATACTCAATATAGCTTTGATAGAGCTAACAAAGTTCGATAAAACGCTGTAAGTCGCCAGAACACGACGCATAATGCAATCTTTAAAGCATCGTCGATGGCAAAAGATTCTTTACAGCCAAACTGTTACTCCAGAGAAGATTATTGTGAACGGCAACAAAAGTCAACTAGTTTGAATATCAAGTCATTTAGTTAAATGTCAATGCTAAGACTTAATAATCATGAAAATAAAATGTATTTTTTCTTAAATTTCAGCCAAAAGTCGTTATTATTTATTTCGTTAAATTATCAGTTTATCGTAACATATTAACACTTAAAATCCATATTAAAAGTCAAAAATGCACTAAAAATATTCATATTAAACAAACTTTATTTGCAAAATAAAATCAACGTAAAGGCTGTTCAAATATTTAAAGCACACTGACCACGGATTATTTCAATCAAACTTCGACTATATTACTAAATGAATACAAACCAAAATCGATTGCCTTAATCGTAACCAGTAGCTACGAACCCCAAATTTCGATATCGCTGATAAGGTAACATCTCGAATCGTCGTATCAATACCGTTGTATCACATCCTGCTTCTGTGCCTTTAGGTTTTTCTCACGATGCGCAAACGAAGTAAAAACATAATCGCAAAGAATAAAGGAAACGCAGACATTAATGAGAAAGTGTAGTACATTTGTACAACTTTCGCTCTTAGAGAAAGGTAATTATGTCTATATTTGATTGACATGTGATTATTATGATTGATATTGAATTCGAGATGAATTTGTTGTGGAAAAAATCACAATTTTGGTATATTTTTAATAATATTGATGAGTCAACATGTTCATTTCATACTTTCAGAGATGCAACCAGTATTCTAAAATATATCTGACATAAGTATGTGTATAAAATAGCCGCAAGAACTAACATTATATGTAAAAAATTCTATTTACTTCATAGAACTGTATTTTAAAAAATTCAAACGGATTAGTCAGAAAAAAAGCACAAATATGCTGGTAAGGCATACCTACTAACGTGAATCTAAAAACAGTTTATGTATAAAACACAAAAATACGTCTATTATATAACAGATTATGTATTACGCTTAACAAACAGATGTTTTTTAAATAAATCCTACAACTTGAATGATAATGATGAAACATCACAATTATGTTCGAAGACGAATAACAACTACATCTGAGTCACATGAGGAGTTACCTGTCTTTACCCAAAAATATATTAAATACATACAAAACTATATTATGCTAAAAATACAGACGTTTACAAAATAATACTAAATTTAAACGTTACAAACACAAAAGTATCATAATCATCGTCTCTTACTGATGAAACATCACAATTATGTTGCACGTTAAATAACACGTATATTTTAGTCATATAAGACGGAATTTTCTATCTTTAAACAAATTGACAATTAGTTTTATATCTAAAGTACACATATAGCCATTATAAATAATCATTCCGAAGCGGAAATAATGATAAAAAGGGACTCTTCGAATAACGGAAGCGAACGTAATGACGTTGCGCGTCGCAATATATTTTAATATCGCTGAAGCTTTTTCTATTATTTTCATTTCCCATGTAAACATATTGAAAGACCTTATGAATTATCAAACTTATTTTTTTATTGCGTAAACAATGATTATGCAATAACATATAATGATTGTCTCCAACAATAACGAATTAGGATCGAAATTTTAACTTTTTTAACGCCAATTTGTTATGAAGACTGATATAGTTTCGGGATATTGGAACAAATATTTTTGCGATGTATAAATTATACATAAAAATAAAAAAAGAACGAATAAAGAAAACGATCGCAATAATTATATGGAGACCATATAAAATCCCTAAAACTAAAGTACCTATATTTAAAACATTGTGGGTTTTGGTGTTGTTGCTCCCAAAATAATTAGCTAAATTAGTTCATTTTCTAGCAAGGAATAATCAACAACGTTGAACCAAAAGCGATTGATTCTAAAAAAAAAATGGAAAATGAAGAATCGGCTTTCGAAAATCTAAATTACTGTAATTTCTCAACCATGGTTTTTAACCAGCTATTACGACTAAACGGTGGTTAAATTACAAGACAAGAGTTCTCGTACTGTGGGTTGCCCAACCCATTGTTACAAATACGCTATTGTGCTGTATTTCGGTTTATTAAATAATGTTAACTGTGTACATTGTTAGTCATTTCTGTTAAGTATATGAGAAAGAGTATGTAGGAACATTTTAACTAACAACATGCAAAATACTCAAGATATTTTAGATTACTCAAGATTTAATTATAATCAAAGTGACCACAAAGTCACCTGAATAAAGAGTAAATAAATCGTATTTGTCTACACCTGACGGAACATTTATCCAATAGATTTGAAGCATTTTTACATTTATAATTCATAATATTTGCGTAACTATTTAAATTTCACGAAATTCTATTACTTTCCAGTGGACGATGAAGAATATATTATAACCAAATGATGAAAATCATACTCAATTTTGTTAATATCAAATTATTTATTAAATATTCAAGTACTCACCGTGCGATGCGAGAGGTCGGTGACGGAGTCGTGCCGGTTCTCGAGGCTGCCGAGGCTGCAGCAAGAGGCCGAGGACGAGAGGCTGACGGAGTCGGCGCGCGCGCGGTGAGGCGACACCGCCACGTGCTTCAACATCCCTATTTACCTGGAGAAGAACAGATAGAATATAAATTACAGAATTCAAGTTTTTCATTATTATTATAAATAACGACATGCATGTTCATAGATGCCAATGTTTTTTTTTAATTTTTTTCTAGACGTGAGGTCGGACCTGATTGTCAGTCTTTATAAATTGGTATTTGTACAGAGTTTAAGTTAAAACTCTTTTGGAAAAAGAAATTTGGTATTGAAACTCCTTAAGTGGAAGCTTCCAACTATTTCAGATAAATTGTACGTGCATTCAATTAAATAATATTAATTTCATTATAAAGAATTTCTATATGTATTTAGTTTTATAAATAAAATCTTTGAATTAATTTTACTTGATTAAGCAATTAATATAATTCAGTACTATGTAATATATTACTATATAGTATCAATTTATTTTAATTCTTTTATACGTAAAAAATTTACCAGTTAAATTTATAATTTTGTGTAATGTTTTAATTGTTGTTTTCATCATAATGAAATAGAGAAATTAAAATTTTCAATAAGAAAAAAACATCAATTAGGTAAGATACAATATATATTAAGATACAATTTTATTATTTCACATTACAAAACCTTTTCTTCGAGGCCCCAAAACAATATGAAGATGACAAGATAATGAAGAGCACGTGGTCGGTTGAACGACACATGTTTACTTAGAAGATTGGGGTCTTCCAGGAAAGAACTACCTGAAGAACTACCATTGTAGTGTCATAAAATAAAACTACACTTAACACGTTTTTAATATTTGTAGTGTTATGTTTATATTGTTATACATAGCGTTATGTGTATACTAGTTCGCTTCGTTATATTTTTTGTATGTTAACTTGTTATGTTATTTAAACGAAATCTAAATAAGAGTTACTTAGATATTTTAAAGTATTTTTAACTATTTGCTATGTATCATACACAATTTTATACACGATTATACGTACAATGTTTTACAATTTAGGTTTTCAAGAAGAAAATTGCAAAAAATATACTATAAGTACACAATTTTGTTAACAATTTATCAATAGTAAGAAATAGCAATTTCTTTTGCTTGGATGACATACTGTTCCAGTTATTTTGATTTAAAATCCAAATGACTGAACCGATTTTCATAAAAATTATATTTAACCAATCTGAAGGTAACCCTTTCAAATAAATAAAAATATTCAAAATCGGTTAAAAAATGATGAAGTTATGCGATAAGACAAACTAAAAGTTTCCTTTCGGGGGCAAGGGATTCGTATTTATAATAAAATCTCCCAGAAATGTTCGTAGTTTTCAGTAAATAGATTTAAATCGTATGTTAAAAATTCTGTAATAGCTAAAGCATATTACTCTATACAGGCTAACGTTGACGATAAAGATGTGTGGGTTTAATATATGCTGAATTTCATAAAGGATGTTTAATAAATTTATAATTAAAATAAAATGTAGTGATATAATTTAAAAAGAGTTTCTTGTCAGTTCTTCTCGGTAATATCTACATTCTAAACTCGTGCTCGTAAAAGCCTACTTGAATAAAGTATATTTTGATTTCGAGAACCTACTTCTTTTTTAAAGTCGGTTATAAACAAAAATACTTGTTACATGACGTAATACCACAATTTCAGCTACTACTCTACTAGCTGTTAACGTAACCACCACTGTAGTAGGAAAACCGTAGTTTGCGTGTAGAAGTGACGCACGCGCAGCCCACATCTGGCGGGTCACCGTGACCTTTGAGACTTACGTCAACCGAGACTTTAACCGGTATAGCTCGGAGATGTTTCAAAATGTTTCCATTTACGAGAAATGTTAATTGAAAACGAAAACAATTGACGTATTTAGGTTTAAATTCATTTATTAAATAAATCTATACTAATATTATAAAGCTGAAGAGTATGTTTGTTTGAACGCGCTAATCTCAGGAACTACTGGTTCGAATTGAATTTTTTTTTTATTGGGTAGTTTATTTATTGAGGAAGGTTATAGGCTATATTACATCACGCTATGACTCATAAGAACGTAGTAGTAACCATAAACGCGAGTAAAATCGATAGGGACACCTAGTATAAATATAAATATAACGTCAACGGTACTTCGAACTAGAAAGACGTGTTACAAGCTTCTCTCATTTAAAAATATTTAACTCTTGAAACAGTGGAAATAGTGATTCAAATCATTACTCATTACATTAAATAAAACTTTAAACAGTATTCCCAAGAATAATATAAACGTTTTGTGCATGTGCAAGGTGCTAAATAATAAAAAATATAAAGTGGTTTGCTGGATACAATTGAGTGCTGTGATATTTTTTAAACCATCTACCTACTACAATTTATTATACTAATAGATCATCACGCCAATACAGTACGAGAAATTTAACTTATACGTCATACGCTTGCTGGTGTCGTGGGCACTGTGCGGATGTGAAATCGAAACGCGCGGTGCATCGAGTTCGATACTCAGCAAAGCTGCAAATTTTGTATTTTTACAAATTATAAATTTCTTAATACTGGTTGACATAAGCGCCTCAAAATGGTATTTCTGTGTAAGATATGCAACATCAATGTCGCAGTTACTCAAAAAAGAATTAAGTGTACGGTATGTTCGCAGTACTATCACACTGATTGTATCAAAACGATCAAAGATCTTACAGCAACAAGAGCGCAATGGAAGTGTTCGTCATGCCTGGAACCGCAGAAAAAATATGCTTTAAGCAACACTAATAATTCAGATTTAGAAGTTAAAAAAACTAAAAAGCAGCAATTAAATACAGATGAAAATAATCGTCCTATGTCCACATCAACGTCGCTATCACCTTCCTACTCTTCTCCAGTAGATAATGCAGGTCAACCATTAGTCACTCCAGAAAAAAACAGTCCATCTGAATTTTTGGTACACTGCGAATCAATTATTGAGGAGCGTTTGAGGCCAATGGTACAAACAATTGTGAATCAGCTAAAGCAATCGCTTATGGAAGAAATACGAAAGGAATTAACTGTCGAATTTAAAAGCTTAGAAGATTCACAAAATAAATTGCGTATGGAATATGATATATTAGAGAAAAAATATAATGAATTAGAAACAGTGGCGCTTCAATCAGAAAGTGAACTATCAGACCTGAAAGCTCAAATAAATAAACAACAGCAGTGGTCACGAATGACAAATATTGAAGTAATGGGCCTGCCAGAGACAAAGGGAGAATCGCCGATTAATATAATTATAAATATTGCAAAGCATGCCGGACTCAATGTCAAACCTGAAGAGATCGAATTTGCAAATCGAGTGCAGCCGATGCAGCAAAAATCGGGTAGACCGAAATCACTCGTGGCCAAGTTAAAAAGCCGCGACTTAAAGGATTCGATTCTATCAAGATTAAGAAAATGCAGAGGTATCAACACGAGTCACATAGGATTGAATGGCCCACCTCGAAACTTTTTCGTCAACGAACACCTAACGCCCATGAACAAAGAGCTGTTCAGAAAAACAAAAATACGCGCATCAGAAAAGGCCTATAAATTTGTCTGGATAAGAAATTGCAATATTTTTTTAAGAAAAAACGAAGAAGCCCCTGCAATAAACATAAACTCCGAAAAGGATCTAAGGAAGATTATGTAGGTTTTAATTATAATAACTTAATATTGAAATCTTCTCATTGTGTGATTAGTTATATTGTAAACTTTATACTGAATTTTCAAAATAATGAACTTGGACTTTTTATTTTAGTTGATTTGTCGAGGTGGGACTCAATACAAAAACTACATGTCATACTTATACTTACTTACAATTTACTAGGCTTCACTACACTACAACAATCTACACAATTACTTATACTATATTTATTTACTATCAATCAAATCAATCGTATAGCTGGGCAACTTTTGTTAAAAAAGAAAACTTTTAACTTACATTTACAAATGAACAATACTATTTCCTATTTTATCACATTATTAGAATTATGCAAAAATATTTTAAATTTAAACGTCACCATTTATGTTAATTTCAAAAATAATTTAATTATATACTTAAGATTTCTTTTAAACTGCCTACATAAATGATCAATGATTTACAAGTATTTTATCAGAATGTCCGTGGATTGCGAACCAAAATTAATGAATTTCGCTCAAGTATATTAATCAACGATTACGACATCATTCTAATAACCGAAACTTGGCTGACTGATGGCTTTTATGTTAGAGAACTGTGCGACGACAGAT
The DNA here is from genome assembly GCA_037950945.1 of Hypolimnas misippus. Taxonomy (NCBI): domain Eukaryota; kingdom Metazoa; phylum Arthropoda; class Insecta; order Lepidoptera; family Nymphalidae; genus Hypolimnas; species Hypolimnas misippus. Next base: position 15,546,286 of record JBBEEQ010000018.1, read on the forward strand.
ATGATGTTTTTCGTACGGATCGAAATACTAGCACATCAACCAAAAATACTGGAGGTGGAGTTATGATATGCGCTAAATCCATATTACACCCTCAAGTAAGGCCAGAGTGGTGCTCGCCTGGTGTTGAATCAGTTTGGATAACAATCCCTAAAAATGTCATGAAGCATAATCAAAATTTACACATCGGCGTATTTTATGTACCACCAGATATTGATCAAGTTAAACGTATTGAGACAGTAACTACTTTTTTGTCATCCATATTAATATGCTTACCTGAAGATTACTTCATAATAGTGGGTGATTTTAATCTTCCCCACATTGACTGGAAGGGAACAGGGCCGTTACATCTTAATCGAGGATCATCATTGTTACAGACCGTATTAACTAATTTTATTGAAACCTGCAGCGGTTTTAATTTGACACAATTTAACAAAATAACTAATTGTAGTAACAACATTTTGGATTTAGTTTTTGGAAACACTTATCTAGATGTTCGAAGGTCGAATCAAAACTTAGTTGCTGAAGATAAATATCACCCCAGTCTCGAAATTGATGCCTCAGATTTTCTATTAAGAGAACTTAATGTACCACCTTTAAGTAAATTGCATTTCCAAAAAGCGGATTACAATGCTATTAATGATACTCTCATTAAGTTAGATTGGCAAACTATTCTAAACGGTAATTCTATCGATGACATAGTTAACAACTTCTATAACATTATTAACAAAATAGTAGACGAACATGTACCGAATACCACAGGCAAAAATCTTAACCACTACCCCATTTGGTATAGCAGATCCCTAATACATATAATTCGAGACAAACTTAGAGCTCATACACGTTGGAAATCGTCTAAAAATCCACGTGATTATGATGAATTTTCGCTATTAAGATCCAGACAAAAGAAAGTTCAAAACAAATATTACAAGCAATTTCAAACAAAAATGCAAGAGAATATTAAAAAAGATCCTACACGATTATGGTGGTACCAAAAATACCTACGAAGCAATAAGAACGGCTATCCGAGCTCTCTTTCCCTAGGTGATCGTCAATTCAACAATGCTACAGAAATATGCTCGGGATTCTGTGAGTTCTTCGAAAGTGTTTTCGCCAAGCGTAATGGTAAAGCTTATAGCACACATATCCAAGAGCCTAATATAAGTGACACTATTTGTAACCTCAATATTGACAGAGAATTAGTTTATAAAATACTTAAAGACCTGGATATAAAAAAAGGAGCAGGAAGTGACAGAATCCCAGCTATATTCTACAAAAAATGTGCCAAAGCATTGGCAGAGCCACTGTCAATAATATATGGGAAGTCTGTTAATGTATTTAGCGCTTTTCCAACAAAATGGAAGGAAGCACTAATCATACCAATCCATAAATCGGGACCAAGGAATAAAATAGAAAATTACAGACCTATTTCGATACTAAATACGATAAGTAAAATCTTTGAAAGAGTTGTCTATAAAGCGATCGCACCTATTATCCATAACTCAATACCCGTACAACAACACGGTTTTATGGCAAAACGATCAACGGTAACAAACTTATCACTATTTACTAATTTTGTTTACATGGCATTGGATAATAGAGAGCAAGTAGATGTAATATATACTGACTTTCAAAAGGCGTTTGACAGAGTAGACCATGATATACTAATGCAAAAGCTTCAAGAACTTGGAATCAAAGGTGACTTACATAGGTGGTTTTGTTCCTATATATCTAAAAGGCAGCAAGCAGTTGTTATAGGTAGTGCTCGTAGTGACTTCATACATGCAACCTCAGGGGTCCCACAGGGATCACTATTAGGACCGTTACTTTATAACGTATACTTGTATGATATAGTTAATTGTTTTAAGCATTCCCGTTTTTTACTATTCGCAGATGATAAAAAGATTTATAAAGTAATAAGTAGCACATCCGACTGCATTGAACTGCAACGAGACCTTGATAATCTTTCACATTACTATGAAAAAAATAAAATAACAATTAATATTAAAAAAACAGTAAAAATAACATTTTCTAGGAAGCATAAAAATATTGAATATAACTATAAAATTGATAACAAGCCCATCCAAGAAGTTAAATCAGTGCGTGACCTTGGAATTCAATTAGACTCTAAATTATTGATGACAGAGCATATAGAACACATTACTGATAGGGCATATAAACAATTAGGCTATATTAAACGTATATGTCAAACTTTTAATAGTATTGAATGCATAAAAATTTTATATTTTGCTTATGTACGATGTATTTTAGAATACGGTTGTAGTATATGGTCTCCCAATTATATAACTCACAAAGAAAAACTGGAAAGAATACAAAAAAAGTTCATAAAATTTCTTTGCTTTAAGGACTTTAAAGAATTTAACAATTATGTTGATATATGTAAACAATATAACATTGAAACATTAGAAACGAGACGACGACATTATGATATGTATATGTTACATGCAATAATTACCGGAGATATAGATTGCACCGATTTATTGAGCGGTTTGTATTTAAGAGTTCCTAATCGCCGCACACGTCATACAGCACTATTCTACACGCCTGAGTTAAACACTAACTATGCACACAACTCTGTCCTTAATCGCATGGTCCACACATATAATTCAAAATACTCAGAAATTGATCTGTTCAGCATGTCAAAAGTAGCTTTTAAAAAAGCTATAATTAGAAAAGATAAAAATACATAATAGCACACACACACACACACACACACACACACACACACACAAACATGCAAACACGCACCTATTGTATTCCCACCCGTAACACTTTTATGCTACCGTCTTCTAGTTACTAATATGTTTAAGTTACCTGTGTAATCCTATTTTGGTTTTAATTTTATATAATATAATAGTTAATATAGAAACTTATGTATAAAAACTGTTGGATTACCAAATAAATAAATAAATAAATAAATAAATAAATAAGTCCAGTTAGTACTATTGCATTAAATATTTGAAAGAAAGTTTGTTCATTAAGTGATAATTATGTATTATTTTTTGAGGTGATTTACTATTCGACGGCCGAACCCAAAAAAATAATAAGCATAAATTAGGTATATTATAAATACCGTTTAAGAAATGACAAAATTACATCCAAAATAGTCCAACAGATAATTGTGCGAACTTTATAATCGCAACGATTGTATTATAAAAATAACGAGTAAGACTTTGCGAAATCACGATTAGCGATCATCTCCGTAATCACAAGCCCATCAAAATGGTGCAAGCTTTTCCACTAACTTATGTTGCAAAATATTTAATTGTACACTGTATTGTACTACATCAGAGTCATATATCAATGATATGTACAAAAGTATATATTAAAGGCGCCATTCATGTAAAGATGCTGGCGGACAATAAAATCGCATGTGACGGATACAATCGAATTTTTCGCATTTAAATCTTATCGTGAATATCTGCTTTAATTAAAAAAAAACTAAAATAAATTAGGATTTGTTTATTAAAAAGATAATTAAGTATATTTATATATATAAAATAGTTTAATTTTTATTTTAATTATCTTTTTAATAAAAACCCGGTCATGCAAAACCAACACTTCAAGTTTTCCTAACCAGCTTATTATAATAGGGGAACCCAGGATGCTAAATTTGCAGTTACTCGAGCTCATGGAGACCTATGGGATTTAGTTGTTTATATTCAGGATTAAGGGTTGAAAATATCACTAAATTGTTGCCAAAACTGGGTCAGTCATTGACTGGGCAACTGGGCATGGGTGTGACGTCACAAGCCCGTTAGGTTAGGTTAGGCGGATCCACCGTGTATCCGCCCTGATTGTACTTATTACTACATATATTTAACAAGTAATTAATCGAAAAATCAAAAACCCGATTGCGTAGCAAGACCACAGATAAACTCTACTAATCAAATCGTTATAGATTCTAAACGGCAATTCTGATTTGAAAATCATGTCAAATCGTGTCATTTATTAAAATCGGCCCACGCGCTCGGTCTAAATAGTGTCCCAAAGGTACAAATTACCCACATACATACATAGAGATATAAAATAACTTTACCCTCCCTTCAGTCGGGTAAAAAAACACTGAAAAGGACCTTACAATGTCTTAAGCTTAAACTTTGATAACAGCCGATGTCAACAAGTCGTTAACATTTGATCGTTGTTGGACAATTCATTCGGTTACAAAACTTCACAACAATAGACTACGCCCACTCAATACAGTTGTAATATGATTACGATACATATCAAAGATCTATTATTAAAATAATAATACATAAATTTTCGTTTATTTGTCTGATTGTGGCTTCGCAATTTCTTTTTAGCTTAATAGCAAATTAAATAATTGATTTTTATTCATTGCTTTTGACAATATTTTCACAGCTAAGAAGAGAATGTTGTTATTATAATTTTAGGCATCATATACACTAAGTATGTTTAAAACATATTTAAAGTTAAAGTTAGAAAATTACATTTAAAAATTATGGACAAAATCAATTTAAAAACGATTTATTAACTATGACTAGAAACACATAATACAAAAGTCACAATAAATCAAATGTCATTTGAATTTCAAAATACACGAAGCCGAAAAACTATATTAGTATGAAAATAAATTCCTAAAATAATATCAAATATAAACGACATAAAACAACAAACATTGACTAAACGTAGGCTGTCATTCTGTCCATATCGGTTCGTCCGTACATGGACCAGCCCAATATGGACCGCACAGCTGGGCCCGGCCCATTGATTAACTAATTATGCATTCAATACGCTCATTTTATTTTCGGTGGTCCATGTTTTACAATCGTGTCGAGATAATTCACTACGATAATATAATGTCAAACAGTCATGTCTAATTGTTTTATTCTGTAATTAATTGAAAATGAAAATGATTTAACTAGACTTGCAGACAGAGGTTTTTTTGTATATTTAACTAGCTTTTGCTCGCGGCTTAGCTCGCATTAAGGCAATATTGTTTAGAAATAATACGTTTATATACATACTATATAAAATATAAATTACGATCATCTAGCAATAATATACCTTCTAAATATTACCATGATTAAAAAAATATCAGTGGTTTCGGAAATTACTTTCAGCAGATTAAAAATTCGCTCTCTCTCTTTATTAATATTGGTAATTATTAAAATATCATTAAATAGTTGAACATACTTCACCCAACCATGTACCAGTACATGAGAGGTTCAAAAATATAGACGAGTACTTCAAGCAGTAAAATTTTACCATCCCCTATATTAATAAGTATACAACCTCCTTTGAATTTTCAAATAGACATTACAAATATATTACGCATTTACATACTTCATGTATTGATAGCGACATGAATGCATTACCATTAAAACATATTGGCCATGTTTTGAAACAGAACAAAGGCACATTACTTCGTAATGCGAGCTAAATTCAGCAGAACTGCAATTGATATGAATTCAACGATCGGATGTCGACATATCAGGGTAAGTTATTTGTTTCTGCGAAATTACAACCAGAAAAGTATATAGAACAGGTATATTTAATCATAGAAAGAAATAATATGGACTGCGTTTAAGTCTTCATAAGTTAATTATTCTGTAGAAAGCAATGAAACTAGTAACAATGTCTGCCTCTTTTCTGGATACCTAGAGTTACTGCTGGCAATACTGACATTAAAAGAAATATTACTAACTTTATAATTTGTCAAACAACCCAGCTCAAACCACTGATCGGATTGCAATTGATTTAAAAAAGATTTTTTTAAATTCATCCCCTAAAGGGATAAAAAGGGCAACTAAAGTCTTTATGGAGAAAAAAAGACTTAATGCGAGTGAAGTACCGAGCAAAAGCTATAGTATTTCTATAAAATATACGCATATTTAATTCAATCCAATAGGAAGAATAACATTACATTACGGATTTCCTTTCTCAGCGTTGTAAGCCGACACGCGACGCACGCATCGCTATTTCCCAGGGAAGCGACGTTACGTACGGACTGACGAAGCGTCACTTCACCTAGATAGTTCATAGTTTTTGTTTATATCAAATTCATATCATACTTAATTCAAATAGACTTGTTTTACAAGGCTTAATGTGAGACCGCGAATAAAATGTGAATTTTTCAGGAAAAGTTAACGGAAACTTTGAAATGATTTTTAAATTTTTTAAAGTTTTTTATATCATAGACTAATATTTTTAGTGGTAGCTAAGTAACGACTATTTTTTCAGTTTTACATAGTACAACACCTTTTGGATGGTAAAATTCATATACTAAAAGCATATTTATAAGTAATATATTAATTACAATCAATATTATAAAAATATTGAACGTATAATTACAATATTATGGGTAATGGACTTTAAATCCGCATTTTTCGTGAATTTGTAATTATTCTGACTTTAATCTTGCTCGTGACACCAGACCAACTTTCTCTCAAGTTCATTTTCCACACGTACATCATTTCAAAAATGTTACCCAACGAATCTTCTTTTTTCACCTGTGATTGATGACAAAAGGACTTGACGGTGGTTCTTATTTTTAGAATTCCCCATTTCGCTTCGAAGAGCTTGATTTTAAAGACCACTATTTTTTTTATTTAGTTTGATGAAAGATGAGTAACGGTTTAGAAAATAGTATATTTTGACACATACGTTACATAAACCCCACATGAAAATTGCGTCATTTTAAACCTATGATATCATTAGTCGAAATTAAAACTGTTAATATTAAGGACACGAAAGTTTATGAGCTTAGATGGATGGATTATTGTGTCTTTTATACGCAAAAAATTCAATTCAATAAATTTTAATTAAAAAATCGCAATGATATAGTTAATAAAAAAAAATATTATAAAGACTAAAATTTAAAAAAATATTGAGTGTATTGGCCAAATTTCTATTTATATGCCGACGAATTCAGGCGATAGCCAGTGCAATTAAACCCAGAAAATTATTACTTAATTTTTAAACAATAATATCGTCAGCTTCAATTACAAATTAAAGTAACACCCAGACTGTTGAAAACTTACATCAAATACTTGGGTAACACACCAGTCATGCGTATAACGGAAATTGTTCAGGAAGCACCGAAACGAATTATATTTTTTAAATTATCCAACCACAATCAAACATTTGTGGTCATGTTTATTAATGTTATGAAAAAAAAAATGATAACGCATCCGTTTGTTATAAATACTTTTTGCTATATTTACCTTTTTACTGTTATTTTTTTAAGATATTATGATAATATTATTTGTTTATATACAGTTATATTATATAGTTGTCGATCCCGGTTACTATAGTACACTTTTGATAATGATAGGAAAAATTATTTTTATTTAAATGTAAAGGTTAGATAAAACCTCTAAAAATGAAAAATCTTAAACAATGCTACTAGTAGAAAGAACATTTTTTAAATTGGTCCTTCGAGCCGGATTTAAGCCATTCATAACATAGATAACGAATATCATTATTCGTATAAATAAACCAATCACGTAGCTAATTAATAAGGTATTTGTGGATGGAACCATAAACGGAGACAGGATGCGGCGCGTGTTTACGAAATTATAAATATTCCGATTGAGTTTCATAAGGTTCAGGGCGATCAAGGAGTCCATTAGCTGATATGCGATTGAATATAAATAATTTATTTACCCAACGAGGCGTTGAACCGTTGAATACCAGTTGTGGCAATACACTTGCGCAGATTTAGTGAAATAGCTTGTCTGCAATACTTATGCTTAGTCACATCAATACTTACGCTAAATTACCTTTTAGGCGAGAATTATGTGGCCAGTTTTACTCTCGTAATTGAGATAAAACAACTTTGTAACGTGGTAACAGTTACCTAGGTACACGTAAGCTGTCAAAAATAAAGGCACTGACGGTAAATTCTTTCAGGTGTAAGCTGATGGATACTGATAATCAATAATGTGTCAACCTACAAAAAGCCGGATTCGGAGATATTGATGTGTTCTTATAATCATCACATATTTAAAATTATTCAAAACACTTTTAAAGTCTTTTAAGGCTAAAATTTACTTAATCTAATGTTTAGAATATTCAAGTGCGTAACATATTTTGGATTATGCAATAATCTCATATATTTGAAAAACTCTTAACTATACCGATCTGCTTTTAATTCGTTACACTTTTTATCAAAATAAAAAAGATATATATGTATAGTTCTTCAAAATTATTTATTAAGAAAAGGCTTGACATCTTAAGACGCCATTTTTTAAAAACGAAATCGATGTGGCTTTACACAGTATTGCTTATCAGCATTAATTTATAAATGTCTACGAGCAAAACTTATAAAAGTAAATTTCTTACCTTAAAATTAGAAGTAGGCATCATTTAACTCATTGAGTATTGAGTAAGAGAAGTACTTGAGGTACTTGAGGGTAGTAAGCGGTTAGGAGAATATGCGATGACTGTGTAATTATACTATCGTAGCGATATCATACCTATATGTCGAAATATAATGATGAAATGAAATCACAACGTTTCGGACAGTCGGTAAAAAGAAATAATATTCTAATAATACTGACGACATTATTAAAATATATTGAATGAATCTTTAATCTTTCATTTAGTATTATTAACAGAAACCAAATTGTTTAAACTGTTCATAAAAACATACGATTGGTATATTTGACAGTTATTTCCTGATTTTTGTACTGAAATTCCTCCTTTAAATGTAAGAATGCGGTAGATTGATCACGGTTATATTGGACTATTATCTTTTTGATAAGAAAGTGACGGAAAGTCAACAGCATGTTGAAGTCATAAAATATTGTTATGAATACTACTTTGTAGGATTATCCGTAAAATACGCTATTAAAACAGGAGTTGAGTAGTTAAATGGTGAAATACTGAATGACTTATGTGATGAATAAACCCGAATTAAATATCAATTATATACACTACTCATAAGTTGACAATATTTCATTAAAACGCATATGATGCCACAAACGATTACTGGCCGGCTTAGCTGACAATTCGGCTCTTAACCGTCATAGCTTGGCTTGGCTATGCATGGCTTGTCTTGGCTGGGCTACCGGAAAGGCTAGGTATACATATATGTATCTTGGCTAGTGTTGCCATCCGTCCGGGTTTCCCCGGATTTGTCCTAGTTTATAGGGCATCCGAGGACCGTCCGGGGAAAATTTCATTTGTAGACCGGGTTTAAAAAAATGTAAATGATTATTAAAACAAAATGTAATACGATTCTGTTTTTTAGGTACATTTAAAATGATGATAAAAAATGACTAAATTTAATTTAATAGTCTCAAAAAAAATAAAATGAATTTACACCATTTTCAACAGTCTTTGTTTTAACTGACTATATTAATAAAAAAACCTGTCATGTCCGGGTTCTAGGATCTAAAATCCGAGGTTTTTACGTCTTGTCCTTGAGTCTTGTCCTGGTTTCCAAATTTTAGAGATGGCAACCCTAATCTTGGGGATAGCGTCATAGCGTTACACAAGTAAAGAAAAATAGGCTATATGGATGCTGATAAGCAATAATGTGTCAACCTACAAAATGTCGAATTTGGACCTGTTTAATATTATTTAAATTGAATTCAAGCCACTGAAACTAAATAAATACAGAAAAAAATTTCTTAATTTAATGTTACAAATTTTAAGTGCGTTCCATATTTTACAATTTATACAATAATCTCAAATTTTTAAAAAACCTTTTATTGCATAGTACATTACACATGTTAATCTGCTTTTAATTCATTGTATCTTTTATCAAAATAAAAAAAAACAAGAGATGAATATATCCGTCTTTAAGCAAATTGATTAAGAATAGGTTTGACATCTTTATACGCCATTTTCTCAAAATGAACTCCTTGTGGGTTGACACAGTATTGCTTATCAGCGTCCATATAATATAATATTATTGTTTGCATCTTTGATGTACAATAAAGCATACTTTCTTACTTTCTGAACGTAACATATCATGAGCTAATAGCTCGTCGCAATAAACAATGTAATCAACAGTCCTAGCCCCAAGTGGCTTGTTCCTTCGATTAAGACATCCAGGTCACTTAGTACTTGAGATATGCACTGGAATTACCCGGCATCTATTAATCGTGACGCAGGTTGCACTAGTTATGCAATTTTATATTGGGTTATATTTGATGTTTCATCTAGTATGAAGCTGGTTTTTGTTAAGAGTTGAATAAAGAGGTTATTTTATTTTAGTTTTAAATATATTTTTCGTTCATTTATATTTTATGCGCTACGATTCTATGCAACCGATTGAGATAATATTTTTTGACTTATTAATTGCACTTGCAATGTTATAGGCATACCAGTAATTGGCGTACTTCGCGTAGCAACTAGAAAACATTTTTTTTAAACAGTCGCTCTACACAAAAAAAATCTACTATATAAACGCGAACAAAACAACAAAGTTAAAACTACAATAATGTTTTCGACATCAGCAAGACCACACGAACAAAATACCTTCATAGCAAGTTACAGCCTGTCCCACTCCCACTGCTGGTGCCTGCTCTCCTATTAAGGAGAACGTTAAGAACTTATGCTTAATCCACCACGCTGCTCCACTGCGGATGATTGTACTTTCGTCAGAATTTCATATATCAGCATATTTCAGTATTTGCAAGATTCCACGCGATGTTTTTCATATTAATTTTAACATCGATTTAGAACATGAAAACTCAGCGATGCTAGCTGGGGTTTGAACCCGCGACCATCGGTTGTCATCAGCATTATCGGCTCCTGTTCCTGCACACGATAGTGTCGATAAAATAATTACACTAATTAATACCTAATATATCTTCATTATAAAGATGTGTTTACACGAGATAAAAAAATAAATAAAAAATCGTCTCAAGCAGCCAAGATCTCAGAGATATCAAATCAATCACCATCAAAAACATTGTAATTCAATAATGCGTTATTTCAGCCCGACTAGAGATTTCACCCGGTCATCGCTCTGTTAGGGCGTGGGCACACTGTACTATCTGACAGTAATTGGTAATAATATATAGTAAATTTTGATTATGACTTCATTTATGGAAATATACCTTATCGTCGGTGAAATTGTAACAGTGCGTATGTCAAAATTAGCAACTTTAAGGGAGCGAAAAAACTGTATAAACTTAGCTTTATTATTGATTCAAAATAGTATTTATGGAATGTAAACAGTTTTTGTGCTCTCCTAGAACTAGTTAGGACTTCACTGACATCACGACATAATAATGCTTATATATAAAATTACGTTAAGTAGGAGCGGAGTGGAGAATATGAGGGAGCCGTAGTAGAGAATAATCCCCACCTAATCAAGTCTACATAATTTATTTCTCTAAAACTAATTTCGTGTTAAATAGAAATCGAAATTCGTTACCTTAAATATATAACATATTTAAAAAAAATATAATAATATTATTAAATTAAAAAATATATAAATTCGAAATGTACTTTGATTTTATAATTATGTACTAAGCTTAAGGCTAATGATAATTCAAGCGGCGGCGAGCGGAAACGCCGTCCGCGTCAGTCCGAGTGTGCGCTCGCAAAAAACTCCGAAACCGCCGCGGATCATACAAATCACTGGGAACGGGACTCGAATACTTAATTACGTATATGAAAAAAGTATTATATTACACTAGCTGTCCCTTGTGGTTTCACTCGCGTTTATGGGTACTGCTTCGCTCCTATGAGTCGTAACGTGATGTAATATAGCCTATAGCCCTCCTCCATAAATAAACTATCTAACACAAAAAGATTTTTTCAATTCGAACCAGTAGTTCCTCTGATTAGCGTGTTCAAACAAACAAACTCTTTAGTTTTATTATAATATTAATATTGATAAGTATAGACACATTTATTAATCCACACCACAGATTATAAAAAATGGTGACAGACATTTAATTGACATTAATTACTGTAGATATATTTTGAAAGCAATACTAATATAATAAATCTATACCTACTTCTATACTTATATTATAAAGGCATAAAAATGCTGATTCGATTTAATAAACTATTTTTGCATTGTCCGTTTATTAAAGAAGGTTATAGGCTATATTACATCACACTACAACTCTTAACCATAAAAGCAAGCGAAACCGCGAGAGGAGAGAACTGTAAGTACAAACCCTGGCTGTTATGTTATATAATGTATCTATTTATGTATTCATTTTTACCCTAAAATGCTGAATACATTTTAATGATTATTTTTATTTAAAAATAATCAATAGCTAACATTGTATAAGTCAGTTTCTCGGGGACAGCAAGTCAATTAACAGGCTTACCAAAGTTGGATAATTCGCACAGATTTTGAACGTCGAATAGAAACTAACATATATAGTCATAAAATGAACGCTGATAAGCATATCTGTGGCAAGCCACACGGAACTTCATTTCGAGAAAATGACGTCGAAAGATGTCACAACTAATCTTAACAAATATGTTTGAAGACGCTTATCTTCTCTTTTCTATTATGATCAAATTTATAATTAATTAAAAGCAGCATATCGCAAAACATTGAGCACACTTCAATATTTGAAACATTAAATTAAGGAACTTTTTTCCGTACTTATTTAGTTGAGATGACTTGAAAATTTTTTGAATAATGTTAAATTCGACTTTTTGTGGGTTGACACATTATTGCTTATCAGCATCCAGATATCATTGGTATTTGATAATAATATTATGTAATTAAATAACTTTATCAATTACACTATTAGAGGTTTTTATCAATACAATATCTAGTAGGTATGCCTAAAAACATAATTAAATCACTTATTACGAAAATTAAATAACGTATTTTTAATAACGTAATTTGAATACATATGATCTTCAATTGACTTTTTCCTTTTTAAGGAAGAGAAACCGGACTTTCTAGTATTATTTTAGTAACGCTTAAAAGTATAATAATTTATGATACATATTATATTTCATAGATTAAAAATTATTCGATAAATTATCGATATTTTATGTCTAGATATAGTAAAATAGCAATTGATGAAACTTTACTAATATTATAAAGCTGAAGGGTTTGTTTGTTTTGTTTGAACGCGCTAATCTCAGGAACTACTGGTTCGTATTGAAAAATTCTGTGTGTGTTAGATAGCTTATTTATTGAAAAAGGCTATAGGCTATATTACATCACGCTACGACTAATAGGAGCGAAGCAGTGACCATAAACGCGAGGGAAACCGCAAGGAACAGCTGGTATATTATAATTGTGTATTATCAGGATGCATGTTTGTTACTCTTTTACCCAAAAAGTACTAAACGGATTTTCATAAAACTTTTCGGTAATCAATTGTAAAAATATATAAATCAGAATTATGCATCTAGTAAAGGTTAATATAATTTATAGACTAGGACAACGTATGTAAATACCTAAAACTGATGGGAATAATTGATGCTTAAATCATTACCATACTTTTTTCCTCGTCCACGGATAAATTCAGCAATCTTGACGCCTTTTGTTTAGACTCACAGATTTTTGAATTGCGCGTGCAATGCCGATATGTCCTTCAAATTTTAAAGTTAATTCTCGTAAACATGCTTTGAGTTTCCTAGAATTGCGGGCTGTCAAATTATGGGCGCAATATACCGGGTGTAAAAAAATTGCTTTGAATGTACGGTATCAATACACACTTTCTAGGGAACCGTGTACTATTTCCGTACAAAAGATGACATGAACCGCGAAATAACAGACTATACTCCTTGGAAACCAAAGTTGATTGGGTATCGAATCACAAAATATATTATTAAGCTAAGTAATTTAATCTTTGTGTGGTCCTATGTGTGTTTAATTAATTAAGGAATATTTTTTTTCTATATATTACAATGTTACGCAAAGTGGATATGTTATACAGCTAACATTTTAAAACATGTAAGTTAAACTGGCCGCATCATAAGAAATTTCACATTAAAAAGAGTTCAGTAACTCAAAAACAAATGTCACTAAATAATGCAATACGCGAGAGTCATAATTTCAGTATCTCTGTTAACTAGACGGGGTACAGTCGAATACAAACAGACACATTCATTATTCATTAGACGCCTGACGGCGATGACAATTATACATCGACGCCTGAGAACGTGACGGCCATAGTAAAACTCTGTACCTATTTTAGAATATGAGGTTATGGAAAATATTTCCAAATTATTAATGCGTTATTGAATATTAATAAATCTTTTTTTATATTTATTTGAAAATGTAATATGTACCTAACTACTTTTTACAATTCAAATTCAAACTAAACTTTATTCAAATTGGCTTTATAAAATACTTTCGAATCACTTACAATTATAGAATTTAATACACAATGAATGCATTACATTCACTCAGTTTGTCTCAGTTATCTTAAGATTTTTATAAAAATATAATTTAAAATATTATTTATCAATATACATGCATCTATAGCTTAAGATAATTTGATCATAGGTATCTGATCCAATCTCGAAAGACAACATAAGCTTGATGAAAATTTCGTATATTAATAAAAACTACAATTTATTTACTTCGAAGATTTAGTAAAACACGTCGCCAGCACTAAATGTTATTCTCTCATATGTATTATAAAAATATCAACGTTTTATAAGTTCCATTTTTAAATTCCTATCGCGTGCGAATATCTTCAGCTCCAAGACTCTACTACTCATGGGAATTTTGACCCTTATAGTTTTTACATTAAGGTCATTATCGTGTACAGTTTCAAGGGACATTATTCATGAAGGGCAAGATCTATTGTCCGTAAAGTCTGGTTTAAATGAGGATTGAGTATTAATATATTTTTTTGCAGTTCAACTGCGTTTGTTTTTAGAATGTCTCTGATTCGAAAGATGTAATGACTTCTTATTGTTGTTTTTTTATTTAAAGTGTAATAAAACTTAAATTAAAGCCATAAAAAAGACACGTAAATCTATGCTTGAGGCACGTTTCTTACTAGAAAAAGGCTTATCTTTAATTGGTTTACCGGATTGGTTAAGTATACCTAAGAACTGAACTAAACGCTATTTCGGTTAAACATGGCTTCCGATTGAAACTAAAATAAAACCTTTCTTTCTTAAATAAAAAAAATCAATTAATTATAAAAGAATTATAATAAACGCTATTCTACACTTATTATTTTTAAGAATCAAATAATATCACGACACGTAATTAAAAATAATACTGAACAGTTTTGCTGCAATAAAATATGTGTTTTTAAAATCCAAACTATATTTGATTAAAAAATAAATTCGGAAACATTAAAAATAATAAATATCAAGTTTTAGATCACAATGACGCAAAAACCGATCGCTTTTCCCGTCACGCACTTACGGGAAATCTCTCTGCATTTGTGTCAAAGATAATCGACTAATTAAACTCCACACAGCGACAATGCGAAATGTCGCAAACCGTATTCTCCCACGGCACAACTCGTACGCATATAAAAATAACAAACCAGATTTCTTACAAAAGAACACGATCTATATATGGATGAATAAAAATGTTATGACGGTACCGTTTATACTGTTAGTCGTTGAAAATGTGTGAATCATTAAAGGGAATGAAATATTGCGTCTCTATCTGTCTCTATCAAAATACAATGATAATTTGTAATTAAATATGTGTTATATTCTTACTATTAAATGTTAAAACTGTACCCATTTCCATCTTTTTCAATTCAATTCAATTCTTCAATTAGTGGCATTTCTAACTTCGACAAGATCGTTAAATATATTGTTGACACTAACATTCTCTCGCCTGTCTTACTCAACCGTCTAGGCCTCCAATTTGGTTGGCAAAATCTATAAGCTTATATATATAGTTTGATCTGTTAAACAATATTTCAAAATATAAAATATATCTGACAGTTATTTTGTATCGAAATGACAGAAATATGTGATGATTACGACAATTTTCGTTCGACAAGTTCTGTCGAAGTTCTCTTGACTGACTAATATTGTCAATGGCAAATACAATTTAAAAAAGAAACGAACGAAAACTATTGATGCAAGTTTTAAATATTAAAAAATTTCATACCACTAATTAATTTGACAGACAGATTTTCGCAGTGGACACTATCGAGTTTCTTGTCGGTTCTCCTCGGTTGAGACTACATGAATCGGTGGTAGCATAAAAAAATCTAAATCTAAATGTAACTTGACGATCGATTGAAATTAAAAAAGCCTAATTGAATAAAGTATATTTTGATTTTTAATTTGAATTAAACTCAAATCAATAATTTGATTTTCGTCTTATACGTGTAATCACAATTTAAACGCCCAAAATATATACGATGCAATAATAACTTTTATCAACAATAATTCTTTTCAAATCCATTATTTCTTAACGATTAGAACATTCACCGAGTAAGGAATTTAAAACAGCATTCCGTTTAAGGCTAGATCCGCTGGGAGTCATCTCGTTGTAGGTGCAATTAAGCACTGATTAGCTACATTGCGTGTAGCGGAATGTTAATCATTTACTTTTTCATGTTTTTTCCATTAAGGTGAACTATGAAATATGTGACCGAGATGAGGCATAACCATATACCATGAAATGGCTTATTAGCCATTGTATTTGATTGTTTGCTATGTATATAATTCATTTAAAAACCAAAATCCCGAATGCGTAACAAGACCATCTGCAGTGAGCAGTACCGTATCAATATCAATTTTATCTAAAAGCCTTTAAGTGAGAGTCTTTACTAAACTTTAAAACTTCGTTATAGACCCTAAGTGGTAATTTTGATTGAAAAACGATATGAGAAACCTAAAAATGATTTTTAAATACCTGTTCAACGATACTCCACATATCATAAATGAAAGATAATTAATTTATTTGTATATTGCGATAAGATTATTGCTTAGATTTATTGATACAATCAGAAAAGAAAGTCAAAAGCGGAAGGAAATTGTAATTTATGAGTCCATAGATAACCACCATGAATAACATTGCCAAAGTCTACAACATTATGAATTAACATAAATTATTATTATTTATAACATCTACACTTAATCCAATAAAGAACATAGCAAACGAAATCTTACACATTATAAGTGTTTTACTAAAACAAAAATTTTAAATTTAAAAAAAAACTTTTTTGACTGCATGTTAACGGTTCAGTATAATTATCCAAACATTTAAACATCTTTCTTGCAACAATTGACTTTCTTTTCAGCATTGTTCTATCGCTTTAAAAACAAAACATCTCGATCTCACGCATTACCAACTTCTGTTTTTATTCTACATACGTACTCCCATTTCAATTTCATAAAATGTTCTTCAAAATATAAACAACACTTCAAAATCAGCAAAATACGTAATTTTGATTACTTGGACATTCTTATTTCACTTATCTGATTTAAACTTTCAATTAGTAAAAGAGAAGCATCGAAAAACACATAAAAAAAGAAACAAACTGCTAACGCGCGGTTTTACCCCCTTAGGGGACGAAATTTACAAAATCCCGTCTTAGTGAGCACCTATGTCCGAAAAAAAACCCCGATACAAAATTTAACACTCCAAGCACACACAGTTTCTGAGATTTCGTGATGAGTGAGTGAGTGCCCTTTCGCTTTTATATATACACATAGATGTATCAAAAAATTAAAAATCAAAATCAAAATATTTTTATTCAAAATAGAAATTTACATTATGTTTTTGAACGTCAAGAAAATAAATCTACCACACTTTCAGATAAATTGTTAGATTTAACTAAAATAAAATTTGTGAATACTTTTATTTCAACAGACATCTTCTTATTCTGTTTATTCAATACCAAAACACTCACTTAATAAAAAAATCTATCACCATTCGAAAAATTATCGCTCTAATAAACTTCTACAAATATTAAAAGAAACACACTTTGTCATATTTCTTGTGATATTGGTCAGTTTACCGTTGTTAAAAAAAAGCAAAACAGTCTAAAAATAATAACACGAATGTGAAAAACAACAAAAACTTTAAACGCTCGTATCAATCGAGTTTGTAACGAGATCAACTACCGTTTCGACTGGCAATACCGTTACAGCACAACAAAAATTATCGTAGGCAGACAATAAACAACGCGTTAATGTTACGAAGTATGCGCCGAATACACTTGCGTTAAAAGCCATGCAGCTCAGTCAATACATGGCCAATTGCTTTAATTCGTAATCGTCTAAACCTTTTTGTTTCTGTAAATTAAAAATTGAGTTTAATTCAATTAAAGATTATGTTATTTGGAAATTTGTTCAAAGATATTAATTTATAATTACAAAAGAAACCAACAAAATGTACTTTCATTTATTTGGGTGATGTACGTATTCCTGTTATTTTGATAAAAAAATACTGAACTGATTGATATAAAACACAGTCTGAAAGCCAAATCCTTAAAAATCAATAATGTTCAAAATCGTTTAATAAATAAGTTAATAAACATTAAAATGTGTACATTATGAATCAAGAAAAGTCTTTGAAATCCGTTACAATGTTTTATTCCAATAAATAACTAGTTTTCTTAAATGTTATGCGATTTGGTGACGGTTTTCGTCTTAGCAGAAAGAAAGGAAATTAAATTAATGATTTATAATCTTTTTTTACTTAAAAATGTGACTGACTTCCGTCGAACCTTGTTAAGTTTTGTATTCTTTATTACTCTACATTAATAGCGATTTATCTTCGTATGTTGAGTTCTCCATTTTGTACTAAATTTATTTTAAAAGATAGACTATCTAGTTTCTTGACTGTTCTTCTCAAGAGAGACTACATTTCGAAATGGTGAAATCTTTATATAAATCGAAAATATTATTTTTACGTTGAGAAATGCATTTCTGCATTTTCTGCAAAATTGATGTCCGCCTTCACTTATTTAGTAACAACACTCGGAACAAATATCACGAATTTTTGAAAAAAATTATTCAGTTCAATCATTCGATCGATAATATCTCAACCCTAACGCTTATGTATGGTCGTAAATAAGACAATTAAAGAAAAATCGACTATACGAGACAATATATCTGTCAAAAGATGAATACATTTCAAAACAAATCCGTATTGATTTTCATGACGTTGCGGTCAGTGTTAACTGAACTTTATTTTTAACCTTAGCTTCAAGGGCTGCGGTTAAAATATCTATTACAATCATACATTTTTTTTTTATTACATTATGTTATAACTCTATAAACAGTATAGTAAAAACTGATGACTTTGTTCTGTTTACGAACTTTTATTCTGATGTGAATCTGTATGTATTAATAACAAAACAATATAAATATAGTAAAAAGTAAAGTAACAGCCTGTAAATATCCCACAGCTGGGTAAAGGCCTCCTCTCCTATTAAGGAGAAGGTTTAGAGCCTAATCCACCACGCTGCTCCACTGCGGGTTGGCGGATATACATATGTACATGTGTCAGAATTTCTTCTGACACACGTAGGTTTCCTCACGATGTTTTCCTTCACCGCCGAGCTCGTGATGAATTTAAACATTTAATATAAATATACGACAGACTAATTCTTACTGATATTATGAATGCAAAAGAAACTCTATGTGTTACGCAATCATTTTTTTTACCCTAAAAGGGCTAAAGCAATCCGTCAATTTTACTTTATGCAGGCAAAGTCGCGAATTACTTCTAGTGTCTTAACACAATAATTCAACACACCTCACCCCCATGACACAAACATAAACTCAAAAACAAGACAATTCTTTATTGGCAATTATTTGTCCCTCGCGGCTACGACTAGCGTGATGTATTACCCATTTATAAACGTATTGTATCTTTTCATAATTTTAGTATAAAGCTAAATTTGGCCATAATGTAACAGTAAACCATCACTCTCATCCGACACTTATTTAATTCAATTTTAACTGGATATCAACGAGGCTATCTTCGGTCGAGTTGATTCTATTCAATTAGAGACCAATTAAACAGCCGGCTTCCCACTGGCCGTTTTGTTACGAATTACACCCAAACTGTAAATTGATGTAATTCGACCTCGCGACAAAATTGCGTGGGTCTTTACCTAAGGCCTGACTATTGTATTTCGTAATGCGACATTTTAAAGTTTCAGAAGATTGGTCGAAACATTCTTATTACTTTGGTAATCGTATTTACGTAAATAAGGAAAATCGATATATCTTCTGAGTTAAAAAATGGTAAAGTGTGAGACGGACGCACACACAAAGGGTTCCGTTGCATCATCATTATATATTCAAGCGAAATACAACTCACTGCTTAATAACTAAATCTCAGAAACTATATCAACAATAAACTTAAAATTTGGCAGGTAGGTTCCTGATAGGGTGTAGACATCCGCTAATTTTATGAAACTCCACCCCTAAGGGGGTAGAACGAGGTTTTGAAAAACATTTAAAAAATCATACCCTACGAATTGAGAACCTCCTCCTTTTTTAAGGTCAGTTAAAAATTTATAGACTTCTAATGTTATAGAGGCAACTGCAATACACGCTCTGTGTAAATTACACGCCTATTATGGTTCATAAGATATATGTAGTCTTAAACACCGACGGACGGACAGAGGAACTTTCGTAATAGGGTCCCGTTAACACCCTTTGAGTACGGAACCCTAAATAAGAAATCCAAAGAAAGCAAAGAATAAGTCAATCTTCAGCTGTTTTAAACAGCTTTACCAAATTAGGACCTAGTCATATCCGACCGCAAACACACGTTTAGAATTTTAATTCAAGTTTCAACCGAAGTGAATTGGGAAAAAGTTCAAAACAAAAAAAGTGAAAGTAGATAAATCTTTACGAAAAATTAGCTTCTGTCTCCGTTTGCGTCTGTGCCAGCTTTTGTTTATTAAAAAAAATACTGCAACAATATAAGCCTATTTCATCACTAAATACTTAAAATTGTCTAAAGCCTATATACCTACATGGAAAAATTTTACCACATTTTTATGATTCGACATTTTTTATTTGAAAATAATTTTATAAATATTTATATTTCCACCCGTTCTCTTGAAACGGATTATAAACAATTCTAACCGTAACCTATAAAGATAACATCTGTATTACGTGGAATATATATTTTAACTATGTAATATTTTATCTCTAGTTACATAAATATATAAAACAGGACAGGACGAGTGAGATCTGATAAAATAGAACCCAATGCAGAACATCTTGATAAACACGGACTAAAAAATTACGAAAATATTTTGAGAAAATGGCGTCTAAAGATGTCAAACATAATTTTAATGCATTTGATTGTAATAAGTGTCCAATTTTTCTTTTCTATTTTGATAAAAGTTATCATTAACTAAAAGCAGATTAGTGTTATGAAAAGTTTTATCAATAAAAAGGGTTTTAAATATACGAGATTATTGCATATATCAAAACATGGAACACACTTTAATTTTCTAAACATTTAACTAAGAAAGTTTTTTTCCTGCTTATTTATTTTAGATGACTTAATTTTTTTTTAATAATATTAAATACGTGACGCATTGTCAGAATTCATAAATATCACTTTGTGGGTTGACACATTATTGCTTATCAGCATCTAAAATCTGACTAACAAAAATTCCCCATCAAGATCAAAATGTCAACGCAATCCAAGTCAAACAGAATTCGAAACGGTGGTCGTACAGGATGAGTAATCCCGATCGGCAGCTGGTAATTGAACCTAATGAACCCGGCGCCATGCCGCACGTTGTCACCACCGATCATTGAGACAAAGGATGTGAGATGTACCACTTAGAATGCAGTTATTGGTTTAATGTGAGTTAATTGTTTTATTAATGAAACTATGGGACTGTATTTACATAGTTACTGAGGTAATTTTAATGAGTTCTAATACCAGTAACTACAGCTCGTGGCTGGCTTTACCGGAGCCTAATTTTCACAGATTTTTTTTTAATTTAAAAAGTAAAGTAAGTAAAGTAACAGCCTGTTAATATCCCACTGCTGGGCAAAAGCCTCCTCTCGTATTAAGAAGAAGGTTT
Source organism: Hypolimnas misippus (assembly GCA_037950945.1). NCBI lineage: Eukaryota > Metazoa > Arthropoda > Insecta > Lepidoptera > Nymphalidae > Hypolimnas > Hypolimnas misippus. The sequence goes on from JBBEEQ010000018.1 coordinate 15,568,215, forward strand.
AGAGCTTAATCCACCAGGCTGTTTCACTGCGGGTATACATGTGTCAGAATATCTCCCGGCACATGCAGGTTTCCCCACGATGTTTTCCTTCACCGCCGAGCTCGAGATGAATGTAAACACAAATTTAGCACTTGAAAAATCAGCGGTGTTAGCCGAGGTTTGAACCCGCGATCATCGGCCATTTCGGCTCTCTTAAATTTGTTGACACATAATTAATTTATATAAGTTATTGTGGTTGATCTATTTCTTGTTATATTTAATACGCATATGTACTTCGGTATGGTCTTAGCTATTTGATGCTTCAGCCATACCGTCGAAGGAAAAAAGAATAACAGACGTATGTTAATAATAATACAATCTACTCCCTCGTTCATTTCCATACGTTATATTCCTTTTCATTCACCATTCCTTATTAAGTTAGCAACGCATTTGCAGATCCTCTGGTATTGCAAATATCTATGTGCGGTGCTCACCTCAATATTAGGTTTCTCGCTGTTCGTTTGCACTCCATACTTTCCACTCCAATATATGTAAAGTAACTTTATCTGTTTGTTACGTTTTAACGCTTAAACCGTTCAACCAATTTTGATGAATTTCAGTATAGATATAGTCTGGACATTAGGGAAGGACATAGAATATTTTTTGTCACCAACGCAAGACTTAAAAAACTTACAATACATATTTAAAAAAAAACTTTCACTGAATTTCGTTTTAAATTTCTAATATTATCAGTTTAAAATAAGTTATTAACACCGTACATAATCTTATCAATTTTTAATCGTAAAGGAATGCAAAAACAAACAGAAATTCAGAATATCTACTAAACATAACACATTAAAATAGCTGAGGGCGACAAAGCCCACAATCAAATATTATTTCCCCAAAGGATTAACCCACTTTCAATATACGCGTTTATCATAGCTTATTATATGAGGTTAGTCGTCCAGTGATATAGCTTAGCTATAGGGCATTAACATTTTATATATTTTTATTAATATATACTTTTGACAGATAATGTATTTTTGATTTACAAAATGTAATAAGCTAAGAAAATTGAGTTAACTTATTGCGCTTTAATAAAATAAATAATGCGTTTAATAGTTTATTCATAATATTCAATTACTAAATAAAAAACAATAAGCTTAAGTAACCCTTACTTACAGTCATACAAAACTACTTACTAATATACTTTATTATCTTAAATTTTAATCATAAACGTTGATTAAAACTAAGAAATACCAGCCTAATTCGAATTACGAATAAGTCTAATTCCAAATATATTTACGCACCAAAAACATAGCATTATATAGTAATACATAGCGTTGCATTGTCAATGGATCACACGCTTTAATAACGATCCATATCTATCCATTCGTAAAACCTTGACGAACGGATGCTGGCGAACGATAACTAAACAAATATGCATTTTTTTAACATTTTTTATTACCAAGGGCACAAATGTTAAAGAACCTTTATTAATAAAAGTGTAACTTTATCGGTTCGCACTAAAATTGTGTTTCGATAAGTTAAAATTACTCGCATTTACGTCAAAGATCTTGTAAGGCTAAAACTACACTTGTAAGTTTTGTACAGAGTTTTATAAGATTTACATAAATTGTGTTATTGGTTTTACATTTGAAAATTTACTACCAGGGGCATATTTATTGAAAGTCATAGCTAAGGGACTGTTCATTAATCACGTGAAGCCCAAAGAGGGGAGGGAGGGATCCAAGAAAAAATTACCGAATTGAAATTATACTTTATTCAAATAGGCTATTTACAGCACTTTTGAATCGTCAAGTTACAGGTCCATTGGTTATAGATTTTTCAAAACTACCACCGGTTCGGAATGTAGTCTCTACCGAGAAGAACCGGCAAGAAACTCGATAGGTACTCTTTAAAAAAAAAACATTTATACATTATGAATTTTTATAACATTTTTTTTTTAATCTGTGAGAACATCAACGCACATTAGATCCACGCCTTTTTGTCGTCAAAATATTCTTGTATGTAATACGCTTTATTTATTAAAGATTTTTTAATTTAGGCTTTAAACTTATTAAGTGGCAAATGTAAAACTGACTATAACACAAGGACTGAAAATAACACAAGGAGTTACTAAGATATAGTGTATTTAGTATAAAAACCTTACTAATTATCAGCAGGGAAGACGGGGGGTCTATAAAATCCAATAAAAACACAACCGTCACACGAATTATTTTCATACAATGTAAATCTTAAGCAAGGGCAACGTCCAAGCGGAATGCAAGAGCCGCGGAACAATGGCGCGTCTCCTGCGCCGGCGCAAGAAAAACGTCAAGTCATCGATTGTACCCCGTTTAAATGATTTCTTAACCACTTCAATGTTCGAATGTCCCATAATACTGACATTTGACTGCGGTAACTCTTAGGCGAGAATTACATTGGTAAGTTGTGCTCACAGATTTTCATAACATCATCATTTTTTCCGGTTATACCAGGGTCTGCTTTCTATTCTAGTCCAGATATTGATAAGTTACTGATTTTTACACAGAGCGACTGCCATCTGACCTCCGCAACCCTGGCAAGCCAGTAACCATTTAGACTAGAATAATTTCCCTACTACAATTAACGATCATTATCAGATGATTGTGATAACAACCGACAGCTTTACGTGCTCTCCGAGGCACGGTGGGGAGACCCACAAGGACAAACACCCAGACCTAGGAACAAATATTTATACAACTATAAATATTTGCCCCGAGCGGGTATCGAACCCGCAACCGTCGGTGTTAGAGGTACATTCAGCACCACTACACCAGAGCGGTCGTCTCACAGATTTTCATAACATTTACAGAAATTGATTATCATTGCTTTTACATCTGAAAGAATTTTCTGACAGTGGCTCAACTTTCGTAAGGTTACCTACATAACTTGTACCAGATTACAGATTTGTTTTATATTAGTTACGACAATAAAACTTACAAGTGTAATTCCGGCCGTTACGTTCGTAACACAGCGTTGTATTCATACTAATCCGCACAAACATAATCATTAAACAGACCGTCGAAGAAGCAACTTTACATAAACAGGTAAATTCTGAGATTAACACATTCAAACAAACTCTTTAGCCTATTAGTATAGATAATTATAATTACAGTACTTACAAATACTCTTGGCTCGATTTTTTCTTACAGAAGTAACCCAGCATATTAAATTACGCATACATCTTAATCAAAGCAGAGAAACATCCCCAAATAATCGTTATAAAGAAACGAGAAGACAAACGCAATTATAAATAATAAATAAATAATGCATCACACTCAACGGCCCCCATTAAGATTTCATGACCTTGTGTCGGGGGTCCGGACACACTCACAACACTAATACAAACACCCAGACCACGACAAACATCCGTATGGCCAATACACACGTTTGCCGTGAGCGGGGATCGAACCCGCGACCGTTAGCGCCGTCTGTCATTGTTTATGACATGTTGAATAACACTAAATACTGATACTACTACTAGAATGTACAAATATCACGACACGCGACGTCGCGTGACGCGCGCTGTGCATGCGGTTTCGGCAAACACCTGCTTTCGCCCGCAAATTACTCTCAGCACTTTACTACGAGTTTTCACACTTTTGTTCACGCGTGACTTCATATTATCTACATATTGTTTAATGAAACTATTTGCTTTTATTTTAAGTGCGGTTTTGCTTGCGGTTTTGTAATATTAAGAAATTAAGGTGATAATTAACCTCATGCTTCACACTTTAGGATAAAAAATCCTAATCTTAGAACATCGGCATTCGACACCAGGCCCTGATTAAGAGGAGTTTAAGGACAAAGGCAAAAAGTAATTGATGTAGTCTTAAGGCAATATTATAAATAAAAACAGTGAAATCATTATATACCTACATACGTAACCTTCTTAATAAACCTTTTTGTAAATGATGACGTGACATTTCTATTATTTATTCGCATCGAAAATACTTCATAGTATGTAATTACTGGAAATAAAATACAATATTTATGTATGAAAGATATTTATGTATGTACCTATGGAGGACAAAACTATTGATACATAGAGATAGTGATTCACAGCTGAGTCACTAATAATGATCATCGCATGTTCTAAGAAATGACGAGATTTAATAATGCTAATTATTTACAGTTATTAATAAATTATATCGTGAATATTATAATGCAAATACAATTGACTTGGTATTTCAATATGATTTAGAAGTAAAACATAAATTTTCAAAATATCTTTAACTTTAATAAGGCTATTAATATAACGCTTAATAAAGCTTAAGTACTTTCTTATCTACAGTCATTGAAAAAAAAATTGTTTGAAAAAATAATATAAGTTTGAAAAAATAGATCAAGATAACATGAGTTAACCAAATAATCAGTTTGAGAAATATTTCTACCTATAATAGTAACTCAAAAAACAGGAAAACTTTTCAATTTAACTGTTATTCGACCCCACGCGCTGTCTATACAATTCAAGAAAGACCTAAATTTTCATATGTGAATAAAAAAAATTAACAGTATATAAATGTGAGAAAAAAACTTAAAAACTGTATAAAATCAGTAGCAGCACATGAATAACCAAGCAAACTATAACCAGGAGCGAAATTATATTGATCAAAACATAAAATAACATTTGGTTCTATAGCATAAGCGATTTGAAATTCAATCTCAATACGTTTATATCAATAAACCTCCATCCATCATTATAATATACCAAAAACATTGTAACACATCTCAATTAAGTTTAGGATTCCGTACTAGAAGGATGCCAACGAGACCCTATTACTAAGTTGTCGCGTATTGTCCGTCCGTCAACGGGCATGAACTAAAGAGTTGAAATATTCAGTGGTCTAATGCGAATCGCAATCTAGAAAATTTTACATATTGCATAGCACCTTTCTTGTTCCTTTACAAAAGCATTTAAAGTACATTAGTGTTGTACGGAACCTTCCATGTACAAGTCCGAACGGCCCTTGGCCGGTTTTTAAATTTCATCTCACCTGTTATTTTCTTATTAGATAACGAGACTAACGCGTCTCCACGCGGTTAGAAATAAAAAAAAAAGTTAAATATAACCACTTTTATCGACTTTTTTTCTTGTGACCCTTTTCAACGCTCCACTTGTTTGAGATTGCTTCGAATTTTGTAAATAAGTGATACGGAGAAAAATTTACGAATCACAAAAAAATTAAAGATAAAAACGGTTATCCGAAGATTTATTCAATTATAGTTAAGAGGTGACAAAAAAGATCTGGCAAAAAATTACGACAATTGGTTTTAAAATACGATTACCGTCCACCATATTGGATTAAGGATGACGTCACAAATAATGACCAATAGCAACGCATCATAATGTCGTCATTATATTTATTGAACTATTTAAACCCAATTTATTAACACACAAGTGATAACACGTTCCTTCAATTCACAGTAACTAATTGAAAGTTTTTATTTTGAAAGAAAACAATAAAAATTTGAAAGGCCATTAATATTTTAAAGCCTCATAAGTAATAATATAATAATAAATCAGTTTAGGAACTACAGTGCCATAGACAGAGACACACAGCGGTCAAACTTATAAAACCCTCTTTTTCCGACTGGGAGTTTAAAAAAAAATAGGAAGAGATTGATAAAGGGGATGAGAATTAATACGCAGGCTAAGTCGCGGGGTTCACTTAGATTTTAAGTCCAGTTTAACCGCTAAGGACAGTGACACGATGACAGCCCAAGTGTCGAAGTGGCGCAAGAACAGACAAGAGAGCGTGAGAGCCATCAGACTCCATTGTGAGTGTTTTCTCACAGAAATATGAGCAAACCATCTGTAATAGTGGAGCAGAATGCAGAAATCGCGAGAATCGCTTGCTCAAGAACAAATGTATAATTGTATCTTTCATAAAAAGATGGCGATAATAAAATACGGTTTCGTATTGAGATGTTACTTTCTATGGACGGTTTTAATTATGAAAAGTGAGTTTTTCTGTACAAAAATGTGATTAACTAGCTGCCCCCCGGTTTTACTCGTGTTTATGGTTACTGCTTCGCTCCTATGAGTCGTAACGTAATGTAATATAGCCTATACCTTCCTCGATATTTTTCAAGTCAGATCAGTATTTTTAGAGATAACTCCCTATATACAAACAAATTTTACGCATTTATAATATTAGCATAAATAGTTAAGATATATCCCAGAGAGACGTTAAATTTATTAAAATCTTCCAATTTCACAATAACAATTACCAAGTTTGAGTACTTAGCAACATTATAAGTTCGATATAATTTATTGTGATTATTTTACTTTTTATAAACTTGTGTATAAATAAATAGTATTAAAGTGTTCTTAACTTAAAAATAAATAAATAAAATAAACGCATCACAGTCAACGGTTCCCATTAGGATCTCATGATCCTGTGTCGGGGCCCTGAAACACAACACAAACACCCACACCGCGACAAACATCTGTATAACCATTACAGACGTGTGCAGTGAGCGGGATCGAACCCGCGACCAATAGCGCTTCAGCCAGACGCAGTGACCACTGCGCCAAACTGCCCGTCAATTCAATTATACCTTTAATGTTTTCAAATAGTTTAACTAAATGCAAGCCAAAACAAACTGCTCCCAATGTTTGATAAACACAATTCAAGTTTAGAACGAAACTGGAATTCCGTAATAAAAACGAGATAATATTGACCCTGCACTAAACAAGCAGGGCAACCGTAACCTGCACTAATAAAAAACAGTTGGTTACCATCCCAAACAAACTTGACACCCAGCCGAAAACCACGTACATTCCGATAATAGTCGAGGTACGGCATACTACCAACAAATTTAACTATATACGTATGTACACATACATCAACGATGAATTTTTTTATGTTATTCAAAAATAAAAAAATCATAGAGATAACAATCTTAATTCGATTTAAATCTGACGTTAAATAGTCGATTGTTTTTCTATTTAGATCATCGATTTTTTAATTGAAATCAGACACAATTTATTTTATTATATTAATAATGAAATCATAAACAAAATATTGCTACTCTCGTACTTAAATTTAAATCTGATATTTAACAATCTAAAATCGCGATCATTGTATTCGTTTACTTAATTATAATTTTATTTTTTAATCATAACAGATTCAAGTGATTGTATTTGGGAATGATTATGATAACAGACACTGAACGTTCGACTTTTAATTAAACTTCTTCCTTAGGGATAGAAGTCTTACACATAATTCCGTATTAAAAAAAAAAACAAATTTTTGTTTGTTCTTTCATCTTTCGCGCGCAATGGGACTCTTTGCTTGTGTGTTCACTAGAATATGTTTATATTTTTCTCTAATTTATTACGAGATAGGTACCAATAAACTGAACGTGTTTTACAAAGCGCGAAAGCAATAGTGATAATAAAATAATTCAATTTCTTATGCGAAATGTATTAGACTTATAGAATTTTGAGGACTTTAATTAAAAGTCGAACGCCCAATGTATGTAATAAATTAACTATCCTCATTGTCTTTGCTATCGGGTAAAATAACGTTCTCTGTTAATGATTGATTACAGCGGCGGGTCCCACGTCTCGTGTATGAAACAGCCGTAATTTCTTACCGTCTTGTTCTCCAGCTCTCATAGAAATTAGAGCACCGTTTTGCAAGCTCTATTGAATCGGTTAGTGTTGCTTTAATGATCGAGAAAGAAAATTATCTTATCAATACTAAAATTAATAATATACTTTATTCAAACAGGCTTTTCAACGATCTTATATCATCATGTTACGAATCAATATTTAAGAATAATATTAAGAAACATAAAACGCATATTTTCACGAATTTTATTGTTGAACATAAAAATATAGTTCTGTCATTACAACCCTGTAACCATTTTTATGTCCACGAAAAACTTTGCTTTGATAATATAATCAATATAATATGCACATAATAATGCGTAGACGCAGATATATAAAAATTCAGATATTGTATTTTATGTTTTAGTACGATTTTTTAAATAAACACAAACGAATATGTTAAAGACATAGATATTTTTTAAAAAAACTCAACTTTCATTTTTAAAAAACGGGAAATATTAAAAACTATGACAGTGGAATATTTGTCAATAGTTTTGAGGTTACTGTGACATGTTTATATATTTAATATCTTAAAAATACATTGTATACTTGTCGATATTAATTGCTATAAAACTACAATTAAATAAAACATCAATTTATAACGCTTTAAACCGTGAACGAATAGCACGCAACGTGCTACATAGATAGATAGAATATTCTTTATTGTACACCAACAAAAATGTACAGAAGGAACTACACAAAAAATAAAAAGCACAATTGGCGGCCTTATCGCTGAAACAGCGATCTCTTCCAGGCAACCTTAGAAAGAGGCGAGATCACAAAACAACAAACAGTAACTATCAAATAAATAAAATTGAAGTATCTGTTTGTAATTGTTAAAAGTAGGACTTTTTATGTATGTTCACCACTCGAAAACAGCTAGAACGATTTGGTTAATTCTTTTTTTTGTTTTAAGAGTATAATTCCATTTGATACCGTAGAATTTTCATCAAATTCGGTTTAGTAGCTAAGTTTTAAAATCAAAATAACCAGAATAACTTTATCATTAAAGTAAACGAAATAACGTATTTTGCTTTTAAATTCGGTTTCCCTTTATAGAAAGTCTTGTGATTTTGAATTCGTTTTTTTTGAGTCTCGTAAATTCGATGATAGTTCCATGAGATAACGATATCACGATGACAGTTTCTAAGAAAATTCAAAGATATTCAACATGATGTATTTGAACACACGACATTTTACTAAGCCATTCAGGGAAAATGATTTATTATTATGTTAATGCATTACTCAATAAGATTTTAAGTAGGTACATACACAACACATTCAAGTACATCTGGTATTTCTTAGAACTGCCCAGTTGATGCATTGGTTGCTATGTGGTTTATTTGTTTTCACATTTAACAATAAACAAATATTTTTTGGAATACGTACGTCGTAAACAATAAAGATAAAAAATAGATATTTATTTCTTTTAAATTTTATTTTTTTTTATTATCTGTCATTTTTATTTTACTGGTATGATAATTTATTATTGTAGTTTTTTTTTTATTTTACAAGGTATGAGGACATGAAAAACATTGTGGAAATTTTTTATCTTAATCCAAAAATTAATTGTCAATGATGATATAAAACGTAAAATACTATTCATATATAATATACAAGAAACAATACTAAACACAAATTTATTTTTCCTAATAATAGAATCATTTTTGAGAGATGAAAGAAAAACATGAACCATTATTCAAATCAATACCGGAACGAAGAGCATCCTCATATGAGCATCAAACGAATCAAAACAAACAGCGAACGAGTAATATTACCGATCATTCCGTAAAGCATCTACACTAAAATAAAAATACCAACTTTTGTTTTGTCGACCTAAAAAATTTGAAATATATCTGGTGACTTAAAAATATATGCTTATTCACATAACTTTAACGTCATAACCAACAAACGATTTTTTAAATTGTAATCTTTTTTTTAGGTTATTTATTGTTTAATGTCCGAATAAATTTTGACATATCATTTACATACATTGAGATATTTCTATCACAACCTTGTAAGATGCAAATATTATTTTTTACCAAAATTGAAACTGAAATATTTGTTAGTATTTACAACAATTACTATTTAATATTTACGGCACTAAAATAAAAAAATCTCAATATAATTATGTTTATAATTGAATGCATCAAATTTCGAAATCTGTTTGAGACTTTAGCTACTGTCGACAAAATGAAGGCGCGAGTTGAAAACTTAAAAAACGTGAAAAGAACTACCAACTACAAACATTTGATGGAGACGCACCTTAACCTTTCGTTCACACCAAAACTATTAATTATTTTAAACATTAAAACGTAAGCATAGTTTTCTCTCAACAATTACAATCCCGACAAAGGTGTTATAAACGTCTGGGATGCGTACAATTTTATTGTTTCTTAGAACATCGGTTTGTTTGATGTACGTGATAGTATTTTTTAATCACAATAGTTTGAAATGAAAGATTTATTATACTTTCATATACATAAGCCTCCTGTCTTTAATATCCGGGGCCGCTGTCTTATAAGCATATCCTAGATGATCGGAGTCATCAAAGGTGGAAATAAATAATAAATAGCATAGTGAAAACAAAAGGTGATACGAGAGTTGTTTTTTTAACCGACTTCAAAAAGGAGGAGGTTCTTAATTTCTTAGCGCATGTTTTTTTGTTAATATTCAAAATCAGTGAAGTTATTTGATTTTTAAATCAAAACAACTGAAATTAGTATGTCATCTAAGCAAATGAATTCCCGTATTTCCTTTTGAAGATGTTTCTTTTAGTCTTAGTTATTTGTAACATTCTTTAACATTAAGATATTATAATAAGTATCCCACCAACTGGCCAGACAGGACATTGTACTTCAAGATATGCCACGAAATAAAGAAAAACATAGAATTTAATAAAATGTATAACAGATTCCAATCATAGATATCAACCGAAACAACAACTAATTGACTTATATAGGGGTGGTTATACCCCTTTTGACCTTCCATAATAGTAATTATTTAAACCAACGGTGGATCCGTCGAGTTATTTATATTTAACACTTACTAATTCAGTAAATAATTTAGAGTTTTATTATTTTTAAAAAAATGCGGAAGTGTTTTAAGATTGTTTAGTCATTAATAATGTTTTATTTTTTTTAAACACCACTTTATTGTTGCAAATATTTTATTTTATTCCTTTTACTAGGAATTGAAAGTACGGCGTGAGTCACAAAATTAAAACACCTTGTCTTAACCGCGGAAAGTATTCAAAGGTGATTCATTTTGACGTGTGCTAAATATTTAATATCCGTGCTTAATCAAGTAAAACAATCATTTGTAATTTTATCGAGCGTTACACATGAACTAACGAAAATTGAAATACACGTAACGTAAGCCTTCATATTAAAACTAACTAAACAAATAAAGAGACGAATAAATAAATGCTAAGTTATTTAAAAATAGATGCAAGATGAAGAGATAAAGAATCCTCTTTAAACATTTTGTCTGAAGGTCAAGAGTAACTTTAATGTACACTTAGGAGCAATTAAATTTAGATCACTTGAGAAATGCAGCCAGTGTAAAACAAGTAGCCACTCTGTGCGGGCTCTTAGCCTCTTAATTACATAAAATACTCGGCCCACAATGGAGAATGGAACTATAAAGCTGTTATTTGTTTTCTTACAAATGTTATTTTGTAAATAACTCACCGGTCACAATAAGTCCAGTCCCAATATAAAACAAGCACAAATTCAGCCCTTCAGGGCGATCACTTGTAAACGAATTCCATAGCACATTTCACACAAATATGTCAATAGAAACACAGCGCGGGGAATACATCGATAGCGCGCACAGTACTGCGAGCGTCGCGACACAAGCGTCGCGCGCGGAGGTTCGGCGCGAAATGACTACACAAACGCAGCCGCCCCCGCCAGGCTGCGCGTGCGCCTTCTCTAAACCGAACGCATAACTTTAAAAATTAAAACAATTGATTTAAATATGTGCTTTATGTTTATTATAATACATATTATTCTTATAATCAGATAATGATCAGCGGAAGTTCAAGCGACAATGCCACCTTGTGTGGTCTAAAGTTCAATAACCTTATACGAGAAATGTACAATAAAGATGTAATAGTTTAAGCTAAATGCTAATTTTTTTATATTTACGATTGAAGTAAATTAAAATTTTATGCAGCGAAAATATTAAAAGTCATTGTTTCGCGATAACTTGAAAAATGTTATATTGCATTACGTTTTTTTTCAAAATTCAAATTAAAATATTATTTATAATTTTAGTCGATTTTATTCTTAATAATATCATGAATATATTATATTATAATCATATTCTTACAAATCTTGAAATATTTGAAGTTTTATATCTTTACTATGAAATGAGACTTTCAGTTCAACATTTTACGAATTAACAATATTAATTCCGAGATTTTCTTATGATCAGAAATATTCTCATCGATATATTCCTCAACTTGAGATATTATTTAATCTCTAATATTGTACATATATTGTATCTATAAATATGTACATAAATCTTGTAAATTTAAAAAAAACCGACAATCGACACGAGATCTCTGTTTTAAGTTGGTAAGGAGTTGTGTATTCTGCTGATCCTGGCTGCAGCATCAGACCAAGTATTCTATAATTTTGCATAGTTATGTTGCAGTTATGTCCGATTTTGATAGGGCATGTCTAAGAACCACAGCTATAAAACTCTCTTTCAAATAAAAAAAACCGCATTCAAATCGGTTCAGCCGTTTAGTAGCCACAGACACACATAGCAGTCAAACTTACTTTAAACTGGAACTTTAACAACTTGATATTTACCTTTCCAATATACCTATCATAGATACTACAATAAACTCATAGATGTAATCATTCATACATTGTTTTATTGAAGTTAAATATTCAAGTAAAAGAAAAATATTTTTGTTATAACAAAGTATAAAGCATAAAATATACGCAATAATATGCTTTTAACGTGCGTGCATTATTTGGCACGTGTTAATTTATCGATTTTGATAAGGTTTTTACCATAAAATAAACACGTTGCTAAAGAATGCAATGTAATTAAAGCTACTGGTAATATGGAAATATACGTACTAAAAATACAATTTAATTAATTTGCTTTGTTGCAACATATTAGGTAAGATTCCAGCGAAATAGAATTTTGGAGTTGTTGATTGATTCATTAAGAATTTCTTCGATTTTGGAACTTACTTTAATGTTATTTTTATTATTGTTGATATTTTTTATACTTTATTGATGACTAGTTGTCCTTTGCGGTTGTCACTCACGTTTATAATTACTGCTTCGCTCCAATAAGTCGGAGCGTGTTGTAATATAGCCTTCCTCAATAAACTATCTAACACAAAAATAATTTCTCAATTTGAAGTAGTAGTTCCAGATTAGCGCGTTTAAACAAACAAAGTCTTCAGCTTTATAATATTAATACTATGAATCAACTACTTACGAATTTGATACCTATCAAACTTTCTAACACTTAGCATTTCAAAAATCCGTTTTTAGTGTACACTAACAACTTTAAGGAAAGTTTGTGTAAAACTTTATCTGTCATACTACAAAAGACATATTAAAACCTTGTTCAACACGTGTTTAGCTAAACAGTGTTTAAAAATTAAACATTGCTTAAAATTTTATCTAAATTGCTTAACAGCGAATAAACTCATTTATTTTTTTATTTATTTCTTTAGAAATACCATCGGCATATTCACAAAACATATTTAGGAAAAAAAACATAAAAAAGAAAACTTGTACAGTGTGATACACCATTACAGGTATTTACATTTTCCGCTTATGTACATGTTAACAAAGGCAACTAAACACTACACTTATACATTTAATAGAATCTGTGAGGTTAAACTTTAAACAAAGTGAAGAAAAAACAACAATAATAATATCAATACATTAAGACAACAAACAATCATTGATTAAAAAACAGAAAAAAAAAGAAAAATACACGTTAAATTTGATAGCTGAAATAGGTTTTAGACATCTATTAAACTCACTTACACGTATGTTAATCTATATCTAAAGCATGTTTAACTCAAAGCTGTCCTTAAACACGGATTTGTAGTACGGATTTTTTTAAACACGCGTTTAACATCTGCTTAAATCTTTTGTAGTAAGGCAGCCTGTTTCTAGAACCAGGGGTTCAGGCTCTGCGTTGATCGATCAGTCAGTGTCAGCCAGTCAGTTTTAATTTATATATATATATACTGTATTAAAGAAGTTTAATTATAGATACGTATCGAAAATTAAATCAAGTTATATAACAAAAGAAATAAAAAATCATATATTTCACGGTCAGTAAAAACATTATCGTTGTAATTTTTATAATAATTGTGCATAAAAGAGTATAAAATAATAGCTTCGTTAACGTGGTTAGTCAAGCGCTCACGTGCGCTGGCGGCGCGACGCCTGCGTCTTTCAGCTGTTGGAAATTACATATTGACGCCATTGTGCTGTTTGTGCTGTAACCGAGCTGAAATAATCTTACTAGGATGACCACTTGATTCAAAATATTTCTACGTCACACAAGCTACCCCTCCCGGTTTAATATAGTAATTTAATATTTAAACTTCTTCAATAAAAAATAAATATATTAGTTTAGTAGCTTCGGATCATATTCAATGCAAACAAACGAACAATCCAAGCTTTAATTTTTATAATATTAGTATAAATGTAGCACGTAGTCGTGGATCATACCTACATATGTTTAATTGGTTATTTAAAAATTACATTTAAATCCATGTGTCACTATGCTACCTTTTAAATGACTTAGAAATAATTGCTTTATTGCTTCTTTGCATATTACTAAAACCAATAAAAAAAATAAATTTCGACTAGACATAGGTAAGTTTATAAAATAAGTTTACATTACCTTAAAATATTAAGAAGTCCTACAAACACATTATGTAAATAACTTGGTAATAACTCTACTTTTTGCTCCGAAAATATTAAGATCTTCCACATAAACATTAATTAAGAGCAATATGAATGTTTTATATTTTATAAGCGGCCTCTCACTGTTTCACTCACGCTTAACAATGAACTTTTATACAAACTTCCAACCCCCGTTAGGGGTCGAATTTCCGTTTGAGTGATCAACTACGTCTTAAAAAAAAGCCCATGCCAAATTTGAAACTCCTAGCACTTGTGGTTTCTGAGATTTCGTGATGACCTTTCGCAGTTATGCATATAAATTTATACCTAAATTTACACAAACGGTCCCCGGTTATTAAATAAAGATTATAACACAGAACATAGTAAAAACAATTGCACCGTACAATACGTGTTCCGGGCGCGCCCCCCAGGATCCGATCTCTGCGTATCCTTGCGTCACGGCGTATAAACACGGTATATATCGAACAATAGCGCATTTGCATACGTGGAAACTATTGAATATACTCGACTTTGATATAAAAACTTTATGATTAGTAGCTAGTTAACGCAATTTTTTAAAATTTTTGACGGTTCCCCAAATTTGTTAATATATTTTCTTAAATTCTTCTTCGTGTGCAAGGATGTGCTTCAAGATTACTTTCACAGAATTTTTATCAAAATCGGTTCAGTAATTTGGTTAAAAATCAAAATAACTGGTGCAAGTGGGTCGTTCAAGTAAACGGAATTGTTTTTTTAAAGGCGGTCTCTTTTTTCAAGTCTTGGTTATTGTTCTATCATAAGGTTCATACTCTACTTCATAATTAATTCAGATGCATAAACATTATCATGGTACACAAAATTTTACAGCAATTAGCCACTAAGTAGCTGTAATAAAATGAATTTTAATATAAATTAATAGACTTTGCAAAAATATCATAAAGCTGCAACGAAATAATATGAAAATTCCGTTGCAATAAAATTAAGATATTATGCTGAAATTAATTTAAAATATTATTACATAGTTTTATTTAATTTTAGTTCTTTATATCTCATTACTGGTAGCTTCAAAAAGCTTACGGTAATACAAAAAGACTTATTAGAAATAGAACTTACTTCAAAAGCAAAATACGCAATTTCGTTAAATGGATGACGTGCTTGTTCCACTTGTTTCGATTATAAAATTATATTACTGAACCGATTTTAATGAAATTCTATGTAAACAAACTGAAAGTAAAAAAAAAATAATAATTTTTCTTTTTGGCAAGCGAGTCACTAATAAGTATTGTATATTTTTTTAATTTTGCTTACGAATATCAAATCGAAGTCCATGCAAGCAAGGGCGCAAACACATCTATACTAATATTATAAAGAGGTAAAATTTGTTTGTGTGTAAGTATGTTTGTGGAGGGCAACCTCTGAAACTACTGATCCGATTTCAAATTTCTTTTTACGTTAAAAATTCCATTTAATAAAGAAAATTATAGGTTACATTACGTCACGCTACGACTCATAGGAGCGAAGTAACAATTGCCAACGTAACCGCGAAGAGCAGCTAGAGTTTCATATAGAAACTGTAACTAATGATGAAGCCATTTAACGGGATTGGAACGAATTAATTTAAATTCAAATCGGTTTATCTACAACGCAACTACTAAATACATAACGACATTACATAACTATATGTCAGTAATTGCGACTGTTAAACACAAAATGGATCATTATTCGTCTTCAAACAGACGCGTGCGCGTGCGCATGTCACTCAAGCGATGAGTCAGCTTCACGCTTGGCTTCGAGTACTAAGTTCGCTGGCCTTGTGATTTACTAAACCTCTCTTAAGACTCCTTTAGTAAGATCGCAAAAAAGGACTACCGAATTAGGCAATTTTTTGCCAATTTGGCGCAGTGATAATAAGCTACAAAAATGGCTGTTTTTATTTTACTGTACGTGTATTATAAACAAACTGTGTGTTTTTTGGTTGAATCATAACATAATGTTGAATATTATATGATTTCCTTGGTCAGGATTAAATAAATTAACAAAGCTGTTTCATCTCAACTGGCATAAATTAAATAGAGCAATAAACAACTAGATTTCACATATTATGTTTTCATTTGAAATGCCTTGATTTTTTGTGGAATTAGTCAAAATGCATCTCGAGATGATAAAATAAACATTTCTAACATCTACCCTTGATCACGACCGCTGTAAAGTGATCGAAACGTCGCGATGATAAAAATAATTCACATGATTTAAAGTAACCTAAAATAATTTCATTTCAAAGTGTAAGAATCGCGAAAATTTATTTATTTTATTTATTTTTGCTTTATTAAGGCACAAACAGTTTACAAAAAAAAAACTTAAATAATAAATAAATTACTAAAACATACACCAATTAAGTTGCCACAAATAAATAAGAAGTACAAATACAATTTTATAAAAATCAACGAACGTCACATTTTTAAACGTTATAAATAAAAGAAGAAAAAATATGCATACAATTCTAACTGATAATCTAGGAGAGTCTAATTCTAAATAAATAAAATAATAAAAATTTACTCATTTGGTCTTCAAACAATATTTTTTAAATAACTGTAGGGAAAATCTTTAGATATTTCCAGTAAATCTATGAACAATTGTATTACTTTATTTAGTTCGTCAAATTATTATCTATACTAATATTATAAAGAGATATTTGTTTTGTAAATTTGTATATCGGGGGTAATCTATGTAAGTACTGATCTGACTTGAAAAATTCTTTTTATGTTGGATCACCCGTTTATTAAGGTTATAGGTTATATTACACACACTATCATAAGAGTAAAACAATAGCTATAAACGCGAGTAAAACCGCGAGGGGCAGCTAGTAAGTAACCACCGAACGAAAGATGTACAGCACATGTAAGT
Organism: Hypolimnas misippus; assembly: GCA_037950945.1. NCBI lineage: Eukaryota > Metazoa > Arthropoda > Insecta > Lepidoptera > Nymphalidae > Hypolimnas > Hypolimnas misippus. The sequence continues at coordinate 15,585,666 of JBBEEQ010000018.1, forward strand.
AAACGCGGATCCAGGACAAAAAGGAGCAATTCCTTACGAAAATTGACACCCTTCGAAAATGGAGCAGCACTTGCAGGTAACCACTACTCCAGAACGACTCACCATTAAATTAAATTCATGTAACGGTACAATACGATCAAAACAGAACGTTTTAATTTAACCATTCAAGCGTTTTACTACGTGACTTTTATGTATTGCAGGGAAACACAAGTAAACCGCAGTAGGTATATACTATTGTTACCAATCACGTTAACAAGAGTAAATAACCGTAACGTAGATATGTACATATGTGATTCATGAAAAACAATACTACTTACGTAATAATGCTGGAATGTGAAAACACTGACAATACAATAGATTGTACATATGTGTAATATCCATTAAAGGTCAAAAAATAATATAAAATATGTTTTTTAATACGTTGAGTGAAATCATAAGTCCTATGGAATCAGCTATGTTAAATAATAAATATGTATTAAATATCATTTAATAAAAATACAGTCAAGTAAATCAAAAAAGTCAAAAAAAATATATTTATATAATTTTTTTTTTTACGTAGATGTTTATTGATTAAAAATGTACACAAAATTTGAAAAAAGAAAAGAAATTATATATATTCTGTACCAATGATAATTCATGACTATAAATTTGTCGATTTTGGCATCCAGAATGCTGATCACTTTGATAGGCGAGAGTATCTTTGGACCAAAGCCATTAACCAAAGAATTGAATTGTATCTTTGGGTAAACAAGACAATTGACAAACTTGTCAAAGTTAGAAATATGTACAGAATTTTAACATCAAACAGTATGAACGTAACATAATATCATTATTCATATTTAATATTACGGGGCTTATTGCGATAACTAATACTAGTAATACCTTGTTATTGCCTGAACAATGTTAGCGCGCGGTACACCAGTCAGCTCATGACCACGACGAAAGTAACTTCGTCGAAACGTCGGGCAATAAAAATGTATTACTACCATTAAGTATCGCGATAAGACCCGTTATATTAAATATGAATAGTATAAATCGCGAAAGTTTAAAATATATAATAATATCATTATAATTATCACTTAACAATTATTTATTTGTTTCCCGTTTTTTGGCGTCAACCATGAATGTTTACCTACCATAACCATACAAGGTACACGGATACACACAGCAGTGAGCACACGGAATATATTTTTCATCGCAATCGCGTGATGTAATGATAAAGAGTTCAGGAGGGAATAACAATAAGGTATTAGATGAATTGTACATGTCTTTATTCTCTAACTCTTGTAAGACAGGGTTAGCATATATGATTACAAGCTTCCGTACACGACTTCGCCCGCGTGGTATGATAGTAAAAAGTAGTCTATGTATTATTTTGATGTATTAACTATATTGCTGTTAAGTTTCGTTAAAATATGTTCTGTAATTTTTGCGTGAATGAGGATAAAATATCCATTCATCCTAATATCTATCTAAACATCCATTCTTATTCACAAACTTTGGCATTTATAATATTGGTAAGAACACATAATTATAAATTTCAAAAAAGCTATATTATGAATAGTATTATAAAAACTACGAAAAAATGTTTTAAAAAATTTAAATTCACCATGTACTTTGAATTATACACCCCTAACAAATTTTAATTATAACAATTAATATTGTAATTTAATAATTCTATAGTATATTATTCTATTAATTAGGTCACCTTACTAGATTAAATACATATTACCGTCTATACAGTATGTGAAACAAAAGGCATCTACGTTTTATACAGTTGTATCAATAAACACGATCACATGTGCCATATACGATTAAATAGTGTTACCATAATACAAGTTATTAAGTAAGGACAATCAAAACAAGTTAGAAAAGTACTACTAAATACTATCAAGTTTCTTGCCGGATCATCTCGGTAGAGACTACATTCCGAACCGGTGGTAGCTTTATAAATAATGAAAATATGACTTGACATTCGAAAGTGCTTTAAAAGCCCATTGAATAAAGTATATTTTTAGTTTGAGTTTGAGTATCTATAGTTACATTTTTCGTTTAAAGTCGAAATGGTACATCGAAATAAAGGATTTCGTTGTGAATTTTTCGGAGAGATGTCTTGGTTGGTAAAGTACTGAGGCGTTACTAGGGCAGGTTCAAATTCGGCTATGACGCAACTTTATATAAACTTTATAGACCTATATATTTTTAACTAGCTGCAACTCGCGGGTTTACTCGCGTTTATGGTTACTGCTTCGTTCTTGTGAGTCGTAACGTGATGTAGAGCCTATAAAAAGTTTTAGGCTTTGAATAATGTTAAATACATGGCGCATTATGAAAATACATCAATATCTCCGAATTTGATTTTTGTGGGTTAACACAGTATTCTATTCCAATTGCAAAAAATGTCATTATATCCGATAAAAACTAGAACAATTGGATGATGGATGGATGACTGGACTGATAAGCAATAATGTGTCAACCCAGAAAAAGAAAAATTCGGAGATATTTATGTATTTTGATAATCTATTTAACATTATGAAATAATAATTTCAAGTAATATAACTAAATAAGTACGGAAAAAAGTTTCTTAATTTAATATCTCGAATTTCAAGTGCGTTCCATATTTTGAAATTATACAATAATCTCAAATATTTAAAAAAAGTATTATTAGGTAACAAATATATCAATCTGCTTTTAATTCATTACACTTTATCAAAATAGAAAGGAAAAGATGGAGATATACGTCTTCAAACAAATTGATTAAAAAAAGGTTTGACATTATAAGACGCCATTTTCTCAAAATGAAGTCCGTGTGGCTTGACACAGTATTTCTTATCAGCGTCCAAATAACATTTACCTAGAAGACTTTTGAGTCAATAACAAATCCGTAATATTTCAAAAGTATGGTAAACCCAATCAGATTATTTGATGAATAAGATGCGTGTAGTCGATAAAAATGAGGTCAGACTCTATAAACTACAACAGATGTCTATTTATGTACCTATTGCACCGTCTGTACGGCTAAGGAAATAATTTGCCGCGAACTCTGTCTTGTTTAGACGGTAATTTAAGAACTTGGCAAGATGCTTCTCGAAACTTCTTTGTACCATTTTTAAAATACTATTTATGTATTTATGCGATAATTCGGAAACGATGTTCATCCTTGGTGCGTAGGGTTCGGGCTAGCCCTAACAGTATCCTGAGTGTGATAGCTTGTAGACTAGACTGTGCATTTTTGAACAATTGCTGTAGGATCTCAGCTGGACCAGTACTCTAAGGCTAGTAATTGTTCTTTTGTATGTTTAATATTTATTTACATTAATTTAAGCAATTGTAATACTAACATAGTTTCTTAAGAAAATTGTAACTAACACTATGAGTCGTTGATACTTGAAATAAATGATTATTATTATTATTTAGTATTCTAGTCCTTCTAGGCATGTTTGTTATCAATCATTTCTACGCAAAACAGTTTTGAAACCATTTAGGGCAAATCAGTCACATATTCGTTTACCTATTTGTGTAAAATTAAAAGATTTTTCTGACACTCTTTTCTGATATTTTATAATGTAAATTATGATTAGGAAAGGTAATATTCATGCAACCCTGGTTGGTTTTGGCGCAGGAGGGAGGACAAGGGAGGCCAAACAGGCCTCCCCTTGGCTCATAACAGGAACACTTATTTTGATCACCAATTTATATATCTGTTTATCAGAATAATTTTACTTTTAAAACAAGTATAAAAAATAAGATATAAGGAAATTATATTTTATATTACGTCATGATTTTGCAGTCTACCATTTACTTTTTCCTTCTACATCAATTGGATGCTGATAAGCAATAATGTGTCAAGCCACACGGACTTCATTTTGAGAAAATGGCGTCTAAAGATGTCAAATCTATTCTTAACAAATATGTTTGAAGAAGTATATACCCGTCTTTTCTTTTCTTTTTTGATAAAAAGTATAATTAATTAAAAGCAGATTGATATATTTATTGTACTATCTAATAAAAAGTTTTTCAAATATTTGACATTATTGTATAAATTGCAAAATATGGAACGCACTTGGAAATCGAGACAAGTAATTAAGAAACTTTTTTCCGTACTTATTTAGTTTATATGGCTTGATTTTTTTTTAATAATGTTAAATAGGTGATGTAGTATCAAAATACATCAATATCTCCGAATTTGACTTTTTGTGGGTTGACACATTATTGCTTATCAGCATCCAATTATTTATCGGGTATACTGTAAGAAATCCTTTTGAGGGATATACCTTTTTCTGTAGAATGTTTCTGTCAAGTTTAATAAACTGTGAAATAAATAAATGATTTTCAAAAACTCAGCGCAATATCTACTATTATTATTTTATTATTGAGGAAAAAAGATAAAGAACACATTACATCGCGCTACAACTCATAGGGGCGAAGTTGTAACTATAAACGTGAGGTAACCGCGATCAGCAGGTTTCATAAGAGTTAATTGTTTATAAGAGATCGGATTCTTATGAAAATTACTTAAAGTATAGGCCAGTCAAATTAATAATTTTTCAAAAATAATTTCATTGTTTGACGGCCAAGACGACTGTTATTTGATGAAGAATCAATCAAAAGAAATTTTCAACATTAGATAGATCAAAAGAACTAATATTTTTAGTAAAATAACTTAACCTATTGTTCGCCGTTAATCATAGCATTAGATTTTCACTTACTTCTTAATTATTTTAAGATTTCAACGTACATAATACCACATACATCAAACTAGCGAACAATGTTAAGTATCACCTTCACGCTCGGCTCCTCCGGCGCAGAAACATAATAATAACTTTGAATAATAACTTACGTAAGAACACGTCAACAACTTGAGGATACATCGAGGATATTGAAAAAAATACTGCACATACATTTCATGGTATTAAAGCATGAAAAATAAGAAATAATGATTGATATGCAGTAAAAAACAATGGAATTGAGCGCTAGTCAATGTGTGCAGGATCTTCTTATTCAGCTCTCGAACAATTCAATGCAAAACAAAAAGGTTTTTTTGTATTATCTTTATGTAAAACCCCAGAATACAATGTTTAAATGCATAATTGTGGTACCATGACGTCTGTACAGATTATTTATACACATTCCGGCGAATGGAACACCGATTTGTGAAAAAACAGTAGGAATTTTTACAGTAAGTAGTTAGCAACATATAATTCTATTGCATTTTATTGTATAACATAACAGTCATTCGTTGCAACACCACCTAAAGTATATACATTTTTAGGGTAGAAACCCTCGTGAAGGAACTACTAAAGTTTCACCACAATCCGATTAATAATTTCGGAATGCATAGAAGACAAATACACAAATATTGATTATAATTTATGTAGATTAGTAGCTGGTGCCCGTAATTTCGTCTACGGAAAATGAAAATAAACAAAATTAAAAAAAAATGTGAAACTGCCGTCAAATTCGCTCCCCAGTTTCAAAGATTAGCCGTTATAAACAGATGTAAATTTTTGATGTAAATACCGTAAATACTTTCATATGCGTTTAGTTAAAAGCTGTTAATTTGAAATAACAAAGACACTTCAGTTTTATTAATTAGTGCGGATATGGATTCATATTTTAATTAACGAATCGTGGTAAATAACGAAATGGTGTACCTTTTAGTTTTTGCTTAAGTTTTGGCACGGTGGCATCTGTCATGGTAAAAAATTAATTAAAATATGAGCACATATTTATTTATTTATCAAATACACAAAAAATATACATAGGTAGGTAGATGGCAGCGAAACATAGAAGGAGGTTTGTTGTTAATGCTAATAATTTAATTCGCAAATCATATTAGGTGAATAAATTTAATGAAATTAAGGTAAATTATGCAAGTTATTAATTTATATTTTCGTGTGGTTTGTAAAGTTTATCTATGACTTGTTTCTCTAAAGTGTTTCTGTCTTGTTTTAATGTATTTGTATCACTGCAGTAGGACATTTAATAAAACTGGTGGTCACCTAGCGGTCAGAAGTCGATCGTAGTTCATTAAATTTTCAACCGATTTTAAGATTGACCACAGATAATCTATTCTCAAATTGACAACAGTCTTTGACAATAATCAAAAGATTATATGCATGCGTGTCTCAAATATATGTTTATACTATTTTTTTATTGGTTGTATGTATTTTTATGCATAATTTCAAAAAGATATTAGCATTCTGCATTTCTCTGTATAAACTATAGGTGTGCGATATTTCAAACTCATCCGTTCATCCAATTTTCCTAAAATGTACGAAGTCTTTGTTTCACGTTTTAATATATAGATTGGAAAACACCCAGCCGTAATACTCAAGATACAAAGATATGAAAACTCAAGATGTGATAGTTTCAAAATTGCTTCATATTCTTAACACAAAAATACTTAAAAATATAATCATGATATCAATGTACCATCTCATCGTATAATGGTACAACAATTAAGCTGATTACTTCCTCAGACGTCAACAACATTGTCGTTGCTCCTTGAACTTCGTACTGGCGAACATTCGCGAGGCTCATAACTCCGTTCTTACAGTAACACGCATACACCTCGCTAATACATCTCATTACACCTACTACGATTTCCAACACACTTAATTTTCGCTCTTAATAAAAAACTCGCTTTATTCACTACACTACTCCTGTCGCGAATATCGCGATTTCTCAGATTATATTATATTATATTATATTACACAGATTAGTAAGTATCTAATATACTTTATTAATGAATAAATGTTTACGAATGACATCTATCAATTATATGTATATCCAAGCGAAGCTAGATAATATCCTTTAGGCGACTCCATTCCTGGATGGATACATGTCTCTGAATTTCTTACAAGAAATGCAGGCAACATAACAATGTTATCATGTTTTCCTCTATTTTATTGTAGAACACGAGATGTAGTTACACACAAGCACATTAAAATTCAAAGGTAATAAGTCCTATATAACCTGTAATCATCTATTGAAATCGATGTTTTATCGCTGAACGATTGTGACTATAATACTTTAAATTGTTATAGTATCTAAGTAATTAATAATTTTAATATATTTTTTTAAATCTTTGTTTTATTTCTTTTGTCTTCTTATATTCAATTTTTTGTGTATTTCACGTTGTCTTAGAGTTTCGCGACTATTACTCATTGAAATAAAACTATTTTAAAACGGATTTAAATCGGATGATAAAAATAGTTAATACACGCGATTTAAATCCGTTTTAAAACAGTTTTTCTTTCTTGTTTCTTTCTAAATCACGGTTTAAGATGCAATCAATTTTAATGGAACCATCCTTCGATACTTATTGCGAGCTAGTGCTTGTCGTCTGTTCTTCAGATCGCATAAAAACAGATTCTATCTTTTCGTTTTATTGAATTTAAAAAAAAAACTACGTTAAAAATCTGTTCATAATTGACTATACACAAAAAAAAACCTAGAGTTGAAGTCAAATAAAACCGTAATAGAAAATTACAACGAATCCAATAGTTGAATATATCATAAAGGATACAGTTATGTGTATGATAAATCAAATGTATGTTGATGCAATAAATAAAATCATTTCCTTCCAATTGCAGATACGCGAACTAATGCTATGCTTCATATAACATTGAACTTTAGAAGCGAAAGTATTTCTACATATGTATTTTTGTAGAGCACAATCAACGGCCGAATTCAATTTTATTTTGAACGGTATTTGTGAAAATTCATTTTTAAAACTGTCTTTAAAATTCTGCGATATTTTTTTTCGTCGTAACTAATTAAAATAACCCCTTACATTGTATTTCTTCTTTCTTTCTATTTAGAGGCATTGTCATCTAGCTTTTTCTTTTCTTAACCGACTTTGAAAAAGGAGGTTCTATGATCGGCTATATGTATTTTTAATGGCTTTTAAAATATGCCACATATCGGTAGTTAAATCAGACGTTTTGGTACATAAACCATCTGTCAGAATGTAGCATTTTGTGATAGCAATAGCTTATCGCAATTACTTTCCTTAATTGTCGTAAAAAGACGATACCTAATAATATAATTGAAAAATTGTTTTTGTGTTAGATAGTTTATATATTGAGGAAGTCTATAGGTATAGTATAGTAGATATCTAAATATTACATCAGACTACGTCTCATAGGAGCGAAGCAGTAACCATAAACACGATTAAACCTCGAGGGACAGCTTGTAGTAGTTGTGTAGTGTGTAGTAGTATAAGATAAAAAACAACAAAGAACTAGCTAAAACTTCAAGAGAGGCCAAAAGAAGAACCATACAGAACAAAGTACGTAGGTACTATACCTATAGAAGTTTCTATTTTAATTCTCCAAATCAGACTCATAGTAAGGGCCCCATCATTACAGTGCGCGAATGGCGTGACGAGGATCGGCCTGCCCACTGCGCAGTGGCCTGTGACGGATGTGACATTGTCTTGTACTCTCATATAAATACCAGATGGTCCATTATGAATCTTCTTCCTAGTTTACCTACCTTTATTACGAGGAAGGTAGACTAGCTCAAACTCAACTCAATTGAGTTGGTTAGCGATGTGTGGTCATCTCTATCTTCTATACTAATAATATCAAATCAAAAATGATATCAAATTAACAGCTTTTAACTAATTGCATGTGAAATTATACACGGAACATACATCAAAAACACAATTTAAAAAATAATTGTGTGTCTATTTTTGATCCAGCTAATCTCTGAAACGGATAGACCAATTTTAACGGAACTTTCACTTACATATAGCGAATGTTATAAGGAGTAACGTACTTTTATTTAAAAATATATATTTTAAAAATATATATTTTCAACAATTAGATAAAAAAGAGGGTTATGCGGAAACAAAATTGAAACCAATGAAATATTGATCAATACCCAATTTAAGTATGGAGGATAAACATTAGGTGTAGAAATCATACCAGAATACCATTAATGTTTGACTGTCGGCCAGTACAATAAAACATATACACAATAAGATCTTACGAACTACTTATCAAGGAGCGATCTAGAAATAATTATTTTCTAGATTTTACTTGTATGCAAAGATTTAGCTGGAATGTTAATTAAAAAGAGCAATTCTATACCAATTTTAGATCCGTACAATCAATTTCCTTGTATTAAATTCCAATTAATCCCAGCTGTATCTTACATGGTCTTATTCCACCGTGGAACTTACGTCTTCAGGAGTAGGTTTCCATACCCTGTATTACTACTACACAGTAGATCTACCTCAAATCTCATCCAAACTTTAAATAATGTATAGTTTTCCTTGACTACATGCTTAACACAAGTTGTCTTATCAAGTAAATAATATCTATTTATTAATACGTGAAGCAAAAACTTTGTATTACTTTTTATAAAAATTGCGCGGACGGAGAAGTATGACATTTCTCGCCCTTGTGGTTTATATAGGGAAGGAGTAAGCAATGCTAATTTTTTGTTTTAATTATGCATATAAAATACATTAAATAAATAAAGACATACGAACTAACTGTATTTGAAATACACACGAATATTTATTCATATACTCTTTCGGTTATTGTTAAAGTCTGTGGTCAAATTCAGAAAAGATTATCTATGATCAATCTTGAAATCAAATGAAAATTTAATGAACTACGGTCGAAAAAATATTACAAATAGTGGTCGCTTAATGGTCGGACATTGGGCGACCACTAGTTGTTATATTTTTTTTTTAAATAAACAATATTTATCAAATATAATACACGCTAAACATTTTGAAAGTTATTACTCATTTTACACAGCGTGTAACGAGCGCTCGTGTTGAAAATTAAACAATTTAGTATCGCTATAAAAGCCGCGTTGTTGACTATTAGATTTATGAAGAGAAATTATTGATAAATGCGTTACAGGCCATTAACTTATAGGAATTCTAGGTAGCATTGACAAGCGAAAATCTTGCAAGAAAATCTTCTATATTTTCACTCTTTCCCACTCGACTATGACGAACTAGTAAGCCATACTATAAAAAATGAATACTATTTTTAAATAAAATAGCTGGAAAACAAGCAGGCGTGACACCTGATGTTAAATGATCACCACCGCCCATAGACATCTGCAACACCAGAGGAGCCCCAAATGCGTTGGCAGGTGATGACTAAGGGATGAAAAGGGAATAGGAAATAAGGAATAGAGAAGGGGATAAGGCTTCTGCCTCACTTACTATACTTCACACCGATCTTCTTTGAAAGTGAAGTCCTTAGATCCTAATCTTTTCCTCAAATCCTTAATAGGAATTCTAAGATATCACGTTTACTTATTTAATTTCGACCCTTTTGTTAAGCTATACCTATATGGATGCTGATAAGCAATAATGTGTCAATCCACAAAAAGTCAAATTCGGAGATATTGATGTATTTTGAAAATGCATCAACTATTCAACATTATTCAAAAATCAATAAATAATATAAACTAAATATGTACGGAAAAAAGTGTCTTAATAATTGTTTCGTATTTCAAGTTCATTCCATATTTTGCAATTTATAGAATAATCTGAAATATTTGAAAAACTTTTTATCAGATAATATATTAAATATATCAATCTACTTTTAATTCATTATACCTTTTGAAAAAAAAGAATAGAAAAGATAGATATAAAGTTCTTTAAACAAATCAAGTAAGAATAGGTTTGACATCTTTAGACGCCATTTTCTCAAAATGAAGTCCGTGTGGTTTGACACTTTATTGCTTATCAGCGTCCATATATACGGTTGCATAATGTTTCAGAAAGGTGTAGGATAAAACCTCACCAGGTATCACCGGGGAGGAAGGGGAGTCTCAAAAGTTGCTAAAAAACGTCACGTAATTAATGAACAGCCCCTATGAAGTCTGGGCAGGTAACTAGTATGAACATAACGGTGTCTCGCCCGCACGCGAGCTGACATTTCCAGATCCTGAGAAGCGAACGTCTCGGCATTTGTGGGAGGATTAACTGTACCTAAAAGACTGAGGATATTTTTGTTCCTGTTATAATAATACAATTATAACATATTGACATCGAATCGCTTAGCTGTCGGTGTCTGTTGAATAAGCAAAAAAAAACAACAGCATGCAAATTTCCCACGTCTGGGCAAAGGCATCCTCTCCTATTAAGAAGAAGGTTTTAGAGCTTAATACACCACGCTGCTCCACTGCGGGTTGGCGGATATACATGTGTCAGAATTTCTCACGGCACATGTAGGTTTCCTTACGAAGTTATCCTCCACCGCCTTGCTCTAGGTGACTTTAAATACAAATTTAGCACTTGAAAACTCAGCGGTACTAACCGGGGTTTGAACCCACAATCATTGTTAAAGATCAACGTATACACCTCAAAGCAAAAGCATTAAATCCGAGTCTATATTATAATTATTCACGTATTAATTGTATTTATTTTGCACTAAATTAATTAACAATAACCACAGGCGTGAATAGAAGTTATCCAGAAACCAACTGGGAATTCTAACTTAGTTTATTTTGTTAACACAAATACATGTAAATTACATCGAATAACTGTTTCATCTTTATCGTTTATATATTTGCATGTGTATTAATTTTAGTTTTGTATTTATTTTAACTAAGCATACATATATATAAATTTAATTAATGTATATATTTTAAACGGTTACTTTTCCTAAATTTATACATTGTTAGGTGAAAATTTACACTTATAAGTTTTGCACTCAGACTTACATAAACACTAATAGACATAAAGATTAATATCAGTTGTTTGTAATTGTTCTGTCAGTACCTAATTTACGACGTACCTGTGACTAGGTTACAGAGTTGTTTGATGTTAGTTATGAGAGTAAAACTTACAACTTTTTTTTCCATAACAGTCACAAAAACTCTCTACTTCATATAATAATCATAATATGTATGTTATAATAATACAATTTACTAAAATTCTGTATTATTGGTAAGACTTCATCAAATACATAACTTTATCGTTACGTAATAATAACAAATTTCTAGCCATAAAGGGATGTAAAACGATACATCGATTTTTAAAAACATCGATGTTTTCACTTTCGTATATTTCGTATATTAACTAAAGCTCTTTATAGTAGATCTTTAATTTTTTAGGCCCGTCCCGGCCTTACACGAGTCAGGACGTTAAAAGGTAATAAAATATAATATAATTAATTTGTATTTAATGTGTTCTCTTAAATCATAGCTAACCTCCTACCTCTTAATTCATAAGTATAATATAATTTACATCAGGCAATATAAATATTATATCCATGTATGAAAATTGATACATTGAAAAAAATCGCGTTTTTCTTGCGTATTTCTAAACAGTCTAGAAAAATATTTATGCCATAAAAACATAACTTGTAAAAAATGCCCAAGTCTCGCAACTCAGTTATTCTACCGTTAAAAGTTGTGAGATCCATGTCATACCAAGTCGATTAATTTATTCAGTCCTTATTTAAGGGACCTTCTGTTTTAGGTTATTACGTAATTAGCTAACCTGGCGACATCTTATAATGACCAAATCAATATCAAAAATCCTCTTTTATTTTAAATTAGTAGATTGACTTGGCCATCGCATAAAACACGATGTATCTCACAAGTAATTTAAATAACAGTGCAAGGTAGTCTAGAAAAATATCTAAAAAAATCGATGTCTTAACATCGACGTTATTTATAAACGATGTTGCATCCCTAATTCACACCTGCACCTCCACCTGAAACGCATTTAAAGGAAATCGAAATGAGCGTTTCAAATGAGGAAGTTTTGCTCCACTGAGTATTTCAGCGTAATCCATATTTCGATTGTTTTGCTACCACTTCCCGGCGAGTGTTTGGATTTTCAGGTCTTTGATCTTACGTAAGCGGGTAAGTACTGTTAACAAAACAATTACAAATACTTTTTTTATTAATATTATTATATCAACGGTATGAATGTTTTGTACTTAATACTATCAAGTGAGATATTTTCTATATAGCTAAGAGTTTGTTTAACTCAAATATTTGATTTTTTTACACTAAGAAAGGTTTCGGCTAATATTGTGTGACGCTATAATTCAAAAGTATAGTAATTAGTACCCATAGATAGTATAATATAACCTTAAAAATCAAACTATGTGCACCGACACACGAAAACTGCGAGGTTAAAAAAATAATAATTCAAATTAAAAATATATACGTATATACTTTATTTTAAAACACTTTTGAATTCTTAATTTACAGATCTTCTTTTGTTTCAATGTAAAACTACCAAAACTATAATGATTATGCAATAGTCAAAATGTAAACGCCCTACGATACAAAATGTAAACAAACAAAACACAAATAAGCATAATTAAACAAACCACAGATAACAACAAAACAATAACAATGCATACCACAGATTATAAACTCAAACTCGTGATGTGTTTATCTCACGTAGGCGAAAACGCTCCATCGGCAATTACTACAAGCGTAGGATGTTACGCGATGTCACAATTTACCATGAAGACAATGACAAAGAGGTGTAATGTGTTAAAGTTAACACGATGTGATGTAGGCGTTACACACGCAGTGGCAGAGTATTAGATTAAATTATTATTGGTATTAATTTAAATAATAAACAACTGTTTCCAATCATTGTGGAGTCCACAGATTCATATTACCTAAGACGATGTTACTTTAAACATCGACCTAGAATACGTAATGTTATATGACTGTACACGTGACTTGTAGAGTTTCCTAGCAAGGAAATGTTGGTATCAAGAGAGTGAACATGACATATTTTTACTAGTGTTGAAAAATAAAACCGTTGACTATAAACAGTTTAGCAGTTTAGACGCGAAAAGAAAACAGCAGACAGAATTACTTTTAAATTTATAATAATAAAATACATTGTATTAAATTAATTAATATAAATAAAATACATTATATTCCATTTCAATATATTTTTACTTTAAATTAAACAACTTACATAACATTTCTTAATTTACTATTCAAAGAGATCTGAAAAAAGATAAAATGCATAAATTAGTCACATGAATCGAACCGTGTGATGTCAAAATCGATATTTGAAATACGGCGCCTTTGAAACCCGATGCGCGGGAGTTTTTCTAATTGCGCTTAAAATAGCGCGCCCTGCGCGTGCGCTGCGGAATTTTAACGCCACCTGGACTAGGGTGACGAGGCTAGGAATAGAGTGGGGATATTTTTAAGATATGAAGCTAAGAATAGTTTAACCGAATCTCATTTTCTATGTTGTTCTGGTTATTGTTTATCACCAAAAAAGTTATTTTTTATATCAAAAACAACAGACAAACGAACAAACAGGACGACAGATGCTAAATTATCACTGCTACCCACGAACATTAACAGTTGGGAACCACAAACGTGTTGCCAGCTAAAAAGTAATGAGGGATGTAAGAGAACAGAAAGTAAGTAAAGGGAAGGATTTTGGCTATCTCACTTACCGTCCGAAACCTAGCTGTAGTAGCTACTTCACGCCAGTCTTCTGTAAGAGTGAGGTACTACCGCAGTACAGACAGCTCATTAACCTACCAGTTGAAATGGAAAATGGACCTCAGTAGAACTTATGTATTGATTACCATTAAAAAAGTTTTAATAGTAATTGGGTTCGAATTTGCAATTTTCTTTAAAGATCCGCGTGTGATCTTCCAGAACAGCGAAATTTTACAATGCTATTATGATGCATTATTATAACTATGATTGATAACACAAAATAGACAGCGCAAGTATGTATATATTTTTAAATAGTAAAGAATATACAAACGAAATTATTTAGGTATTAAATAAAATTGCACGACTACGTACGTAAATAATGGTCTTTTTTTCTAGGATGGCGGACTCTTAAATTATAGCCGCAACGTTACTGGTGACTTAAAAGTCTTCAAGTGTACGGTGTTAGAAAACGTACCATACTGTTGCCGTATAAATAGTTTGAGTGACGTCATCTGAAAACATGAACGTCGACGTCATCTTAGGAAACCAAAGCTTGACGCCACATGTACTTGTCACATTGTTACATTGGCACATACGTCAATTTTGACGTCGCGTCTATAAAAACATCCAATTTAAATCAAATAAACAAATAAATAATATATGTTATATTATGAACCACGTTCAAGGATTAAAAATTGTATAATGCTTTTAACTCCCAAAACTTCTTGATAGAATTAAGTCTATCTTGGTCACCAAGATAAAAGGTACGCCAATTAAAAAACCCTTTACATAAATTATAAATAAAACATTAGATGCTAAACCCATGGCCACCGTATCCCGCAGGAAACAATAATCGCATTACGCCATTACCCATGTTCAGTCACGTTTCAGAACTATATTAACTCCTCTATTTAGCTACTAATAATATCTGTCTGTCTATTTTAAGTCTCTTTAACGATAATTGGCGTTCACGGTAACATATTGAAAGTTAATGTGGCTGTAAATTATAATTTATTATGTGAGTATTAGTTGTTTCTAGCAATTTCGTCTACGCAGAAATTTTCATCCCCTATATAACCTCCTCTTTATCATTAAAGACATAGTGTGACAGTGTATAAAAGACTTTGATCTTTACTGATAATTACGGATTTAAATCTAAGATGGCACCATTGAGTTTTTAAATATGAAGCTATTTAAAATCGGAAATAATAAATACTATATGAATAAATCGGATAATTCGAACTGTTGTACTTATGTCAACATACGAACTGTTGAATATATATACTTGTATGAATTAATAGGTTTTCTTGGCACCAACACAACGAGACGATTTATCGCCTATAATTCATTCGCATTATGGAAATAGTTAATCCCCAATGGTAATGTTCTCTCGTAACAACTTGCAGTACATTTGGTTTTTCCAAAACACGTCTATACGAAGCTATATACTACATAGTTAGCCAATGTGTATAACTTTTAGTTTATTTACAAATATTTCTAGACATTAATTTTACATCTACTGTTTTGGTCTAACTTATTCAAATTATTAATGTCTACGTTGGTGCAAAGGAAGGCACAGACACGTAACACGAGGTATCTCAGGACAGGTGTCGACGCACTTCTTATAAATTTGATCATAATTAAATAATTTAAGGAATTATGTTTTTTTTTTTTTATTAAAGCACACTTACAACATAAATATAATAGTATAACAATAATTAACCTAATATGCATGTCAATTACAAGTGTACATAGCATTCACTGTGATTCATAAAATTAAAAGTAACAAAAGATTAAAATAAAATTATAAATTAATTTAATTATTTCAATTATCAAAACAATATTAAAAATTAAAATTAGAAGGAAATAACTGGTCAAGTGCGAGTAGGACTCGCGCACCGAGGGTTCCGTACAAACTTATAGAAATCTATATAAGACTAACCCATCTACGCCATTTGTGGTCTTCATCATCAGTTCCAACATAAGTTACTATCAAAAATACCTAAATCGGTATACGCTTGCCTATAATATTTGAGGAGTTTCCTCAATTTCTCCAGGATCCCATCATCTGATCCTGACCTGAAGACAATGGGACCACCTTGGAAGTATACCTATTCAAACAAAAAAAAAAAATTGAAAATCGGTACCCAAATGGCGGCGTAATCGGCGAACAAACATAAAAAAAAAAATTAAATACAAGGTCGAATTGAAAACACTCCTTTTTAGAAGTCGCTTAAATATAATCAAATATTATGTAAATATGGATCACGTCCCAAAAACTATTTTGAAACTACTTAGGAGCACTTTAATTTAAAACACGATCATGGATGCAATCCATGGAAACACAAAATTTTAATTTAAGTACTAATACACCTTATACTTTCAAAAAAAAAAGTTATAGCGCGATTCAGGATACACCTAGCGCCATCTCTTGACAATTTCAATGAACTAACTTGTTGACTTTGACATTAACAACATAATTATATTATATTTTATTCTCGTTTTATTTTTATTTATATTCTACTACACTCCTACCCCTACCCCTACCCCTGCACTACGTTCGTAAAATATTTAGATTTACATTATCAATCAAAGTATCGAAATATATATTAGTGTTGCCAAGACGAAAATAATTAGTCCTTAATTCGAACAAAACTAATTGTTTATTTGTAAATAACTAATTATATTACTAATAACCAGAAGACTTATATGTGTAGATAAATAAGTAAATTAAATAACTCGATCTGTTTGAATTTAATTTTAAAATTTTCGTACTAAGTCAATACGAGTACTTAAATCAAATCGCGTGAAGCTCTTATATTGAATGTTAATTACGTAATGACGTTATAAATCGACGATAAAACTTTTAAATGAAAAGTTTATTTTATAATTTTTAGCGCGTTTAAACAATAATTAAAATAAAAATTTTTATTAATCGAGCAGAATTATATCACAGTTAATGTCATAATGTTGTAATAGATGGCATTAGCTGTACGCTGCATCGCGCTATCATTTTGTTAGCTGCGATATATAGATTGCATTGCGTTGTTTATAAAGGTTTGCTGCTTTTTAATGTTTTCGTATTGATACAAATTTCTTCTCAGTGTTTGTAAAATTGTTTTTTGACCATGGTCAACTTCTATGTTAATTTGTTACAAGTACATATAATTTTAATTCTAAGATTAATATATTTTCCGCTTGATCAATTTACAACTTGATACATTTACGCGTTCCTAAGAAAAAGGTTGAAAGACAGACGTACAGACTGACAGACACACGAACAGAAATTTACAGTTTTCGGATTTTTTCCTTTATGTATACTAAAGGACCTTGCTCCTGGCCAAATTTCATAATGCTTGGTCAATGGGAAGTACCCTATAGGTTTTGATTCCCTTGCGAAAACGTTATAAACGCTATCATACTTAAAATATGTGATATAAATGGCCGTATCTTTTGATTGCGTTAACTTAGAAGTTTGATTTTTTCACAGCTCTTAGTAATTACAACTCTGAGTACTTGACGTTGATAAAAATTTGTTACCTTCACGCGTTTCTGAGAAAAAGGTTGAAAGACAAACTTACAAACAAACAAACATACATACAAAAATTTACAGTTTTCAGATTTTTTCCTTTATTTGTACCATAAGATCTTACTTCTTGCCAAATTTCATCGTGCTAGGTCAATGGGAAGTACCCTATAGGTTTTGATTCCCTTCCCTTTCCCGAAAACGCTAAAATGGTCAAAATATACGACATATTTTCCATTATCTTTTGATTGCGTTGATTTAGAACTTTAATATTTTCACGGCCGCATGTCATCGTAGACTTGAGTATATGATATTAATTTCAACATGATACGTCTATGCATTTCTGAGAAAAAAGGGTTGACATCCCGACAGACAGACAGACAGACAGACAGACAGACAGACAGACAGACAGACAGACAGACAGACAGACAGACAGACGGACAACAAAGTGATCCTATAAGGGTTCCGTTTTTCCTTTTAAGGTACGGAACCCTAAAAATGGAATTAAAAACGTCATCTAGTTTTTTGGTTTTATATACTAATTGTAGTGCATAAGGAGACGAAAATGTAAATTATAATCGGTAAATAAATAAAATATTATTATTATTATTACTTTGTTAACTTAATTTTTAAAGGTGTAATAATTCAAACAACGAAACGCAGTTAACTACATCACGTATTAATTGAATCTTATATTTACCGTAGTAATGCATTTACAATAATCGTAATAAGACACTGGGTGTAAAAAGCGTAAAACGCGAAACCCGTTTCGCCGCATACCTTATACGGTTTTATCAACAAACACTGCAACAAAAACGTACACAATATTAAAAGCCAATTAATGTAATCGTAGGGCTTGCACAAAAACTGGGAATAGGGTTAATATGTTAACCCGTGGGAGCGACAACCACCGCTAACCGCAGACAACGCTTGATCCATTCGTTCCCGCGACAGGTTTATTCTTACTTTAACCTGAAATAAAATTACAGTAAAATCGACATAGTTATTTTTTATAAGTCAAGAATTCCATTTGTATGTTTTACTCTCGTAAGTGCCATAAAACAACTCTGTAACCTGGTAACAGTTACATAAGTAAGCTTACAAAAGTTGTTGTTGTCAAAAATACAGGCACTATTCTTTCAGGTGCTTTCGACTTACGTGAATCTTACACTTTTTCGCCAAATAAATAGGTAAGTAAAAATGAAAGTAAAATTTAATAACTGTCATAAGAATTCAAAACTTCGTAATGTTAAACGTAACCATTTTAAAGTACTTTGATTATTTATTTTTGGATAAAACAAAATTTATATAAGATAAGACGTTACAAAAAAAATATGCATATGATCGATACACCGAATAGATAAACGAATTTTTATAATATATAATAGGCACCACAAATGCAGCATCTAAAATATATAATTTTTTTATATTAAAAAGTTGTTTTTTTTTTAACGTATGAAAAACACCTATCAATGGCCAACAACAAAAAAACTAACAAAAAAAATATATTACACCTCTCCTCCTCCTCTCAAAATATTTTTAACTCAAAATATTTACTTCTTTTAATCATAAGCTATTCATGGGTACCAAACGGAGCAGATCTTTTCACACGGACGACAGGCCAGGGAATGTGGGCAGAGACACCTGTGGGAGGCTTCGAAGGAAATCTATACGCCATGGGCTGTGACCACGTGCTCGTGGGAGTCACGCGGGGATTTCTCGTGTCAATAGTCAGTCAGGTCTTCTGTTGTTCCGGTGAAAAGGATGTATTAGTGACTAGCAGCCCCTCGCGGTTTGATTCGCGTTTATGATTACTGCATCGCTCCTATGAGTTGTAGCGCGATGTATTATAGCCTTAAACCTTCCTCAATATGCGGGATCTTCAACGTAAGAAGAATTTTTCTAATGAAATAAGTAATTTCCGAGAACTTATAGACATATAAACAAAGTTTACCACTTAAAATATTAGTATAGAGGTAATAATTGTATTTTTCCCGGTATTGTCATTTTGTTTGTTTTATTTACTGATTACATACGCAAAGATTTTACATCGATTGAGAGAAATAAGAAGTACAGAATCTATATATATAAAAGGGAATCGTTACTGAGTAACTGATTTATCAAATACGTTTAGAGAGGAAATACAAGCACCATGCAAAGGAATAGCTAAAAACTTGCTTTGGTGTTCTAGGATAGCGGAGTGTCAGGTTATGGGCGCAAAATATTTGGTGTCTAAAAAACTCTTTGACATTGCGGTGTCAAACAACTCTCTAGGAAACCGTGCCATACTGTTTCCATAGAAAAGGATTATGATATATCAACGTCATCCTATAAAACCAAAGCTTTATAGACAACCTCAGTGAAAGAACATATTTATAATAAAAAATGGGAAAGTGCAAAAAAGCATAAAATTATTTAATAATAATTAAAACAAAGATAAATTACCTAATATACTTATTACTATACACTATTAATAAAAATATTAAAAACTTAATTTTACTTTAATTTATATAAGTTCTTAGGTAAATTAAAATGGCATTGATTCATTTAGCCGCTATTGTTTTGATTATCTTTCCCATTCGGCCAATAATCTAGTATCTAATTAGTCCTGCTCATTGTTCTAACGGGGTCCGCTCGGCCGTGAGTCTCATTTATCAGTGTTAAGGCTTGCCACAGCTTTTAAAAACAAACCAGCCTTGTAACTTTAAAATTATAATAAATTTTATAATTTACATAGTGGTTGGAACATCCACTAAAATCTAACCTTTTAACTTTAATATTTTTATTTCAAAAATTAATTGGACGCTGATAAGTAATACTGTGTCAAGCCACACGGACTTCATTTTGAGAAAATGGCGTCTAAAGATGTCACACCTATTCTTAACACATTTGTTTAAAGAAGTATATATCCTTTTTTTCTTTTATTTTTTGATAAAAGTTATAATAAATTAAAATCAGACTGATACATTTAATATATTATCTAATAAAAAGTTTTCCAAATGTTTGAGATTATTGTATAAATTGCAAAATATGTAACGCCCTTGAAATTCGAAACAATTAATTAAGAAACTTTTTTCCGTACTTATTTAGTTTATATGACTTCAGTTTCTTTTTAATAATGTTAAATAGGTGATGCAGTATCAAAATACACCAATATCTCCGAATTAAACTTTTTGTGGGTTGACACGTTATTGCTTATCATCATCCAATTATGGTTTCTGCAGCAAAATACAGAAGTTTTTCCTTATATCATTTCATTTACATTTTAATCATTTTTGGTAGCATCATCAAAAAAACGTCTTCATTTAATAAAAAAATAAATAGTAAAAGACGTAATAAGTTTAGATTTACAACAGTCACGAAATATTATCTCAAGATTAACATTCATAAAGTAATAACAACATCAATGCTGGCAAAATTTAAAAGTTATTTATTGAAAATGCTGCGAACAAGCTATGGAGCACGGATTATTTCCACGCTTTTCATGCCACTGTAGTTTATGACCTTGCGTTAATAGCTCATTACCGCCAAATGTTTTGTGTCTGTTTGTCCGTTCAGTGGAATGCGTGCGTTATTGGAAAAGATTAACTTTGTATAAGTTAATATTTTTCAAATATATTCATCGTTTTATATCATGAAGACAGAAGGTCCTTTTCTCGTCTACCACAAATTAATTTCAAAGAAGGACCGAGGCCAAAATTAAAAAAAAATTCAGGCTTAATAAAATTTTATATTACTTATATTAGATGAAAGGTTTTTACATTGAAATTAATCCCCGACAAAAAAGTTGTTGATATAAGTTTGACGTATGTATCTGTGTGTCGGTTTGTGGCATGTAGCCACCTAACGAATGAGCCGAGTTTGTTTGTTTCTTAGCTATAATTTATGAAGATCTGTTCAGACGTGTGAAGCTCATCAGTTCTTCTATGGTTCTTGAAAGGATGTAAGCAACGTCTGCTGGTCTAATCAAATCGAAATTTACTATAGTAAACAGTATACTGTGACCTCAATGATACTAAAATAACATAGTTACGTGACCTTGACCTCATGCTGCAGCACCATCTGAAATCAGCAGGATACAGATCCGCGCCAAGCCTAATCGGCGCCATTGTGCGAGTGCCTAATATGCGCCTTTTTTACCCGACTGCGCGGCGCAAAGGAGGGTAATGAGGTTATCAGTCTATGTATGTATGTTATATATCAAGTGGAATATCCTGAATAGGTAGGTACTCGTACCGTTTTACAAACCATAAGGAAGAGTTACATTGGTTTTTCTTAAAGTGTTTTATTCATATGGAATTTTTCTTTAACGATCGGTTAGGCCGGGCGCCTTCCCGACTCGGCGCCGTCGTGCGTCGCACGACTTTGCACGTATGGACGGCGCGGGCCTGGCAGGATTAACAATCCATCATCAACTTACAGCAGAAGTACCGTGTTGGGGCTCGTTGAAATTATATTAATAAAAAGATTTTCGGAAGTTTATTTTCATTTTCAAATTTAAACAATTATATTAATATTAGTAATTAAATATTAAAGATTTAGTAAAACCTTAAGGTATATCTTCTAAGACTTTTCTTATATGGATGTCTTATTTTAGTTAAACGATTGACACGTAAGAAAAAAAAAGGTGATTCTGGTCCTTGATGCTGTCCGCAGCGGGAAACTCCGATCTCTCAACGGTTCCAAATATACGCGGTGACGACACTACGCCCTTCCGCTGTACTTTTGGAGGAAATATTCTAGGAATCATGACTTTTAAACTATCAAACAGTTTCATAATGGTTCATTTATAATGCTGATAAGCAATAATGTGTTAACCCACAAAAAATCGAATTCGGAGATATTAATGTACTCTGATAATGCGTCTTGTATTTAATATTAAAAAAAATTTCAAATCTTTCAACTAATCAATTCTGGAAAAAAATTAATTTAATGTTTGAAATATTGATGTGTGCTCAATATTTTGCGATAAGCAATTATATGTTTAAAAAAAACTATTATTAGATAAAACTTTTTATAATATCAGCTTTCAATTTATTATATCTTTTACCAAAATAGAAAATAAATGATGGATATATACGTCTTCAAACTAATTTGTTAAGAATAGGTTTGGCATCTTTAGACGCCATTTCACTTACTACACCTTACTATATTCGTCACTTAAAAGTGTAAAATAAAAACTTTTTGAAAAAAGCAACAAATAAACTAAAAAGTGTAAAATAACACGTAAAAGGTTTTACTTGGCGCCGACTTTAAAATGTGGTACAAAATATTTAGTTTTTTTTTGTTCGTGTTTCGGTTTCGAAGTCGGTTTGTTTTTTTTTTCAAAAAGTTTTCATCTCAAAATGAAGTCCTTGATGAATGATTGATAAATGAATTGTGTTGCTTGACTTATCAGCGTCCAAAAAATCGTCGATTTTTTTTTTAAATTTTATATGTTGGTTTTTTTAAATTTTAACGTGATATTATTGTTGTTTCATTATTATGTTAAGGTTTAATTTTTTTTCGTGTAATACATTATTTTGATATAAACAAACTTTTACTTGTATATTAAAGTACATAATATTAGGAAACAATACAGGTATCACTAAAACTTTCGTAAACAGTGTTTTTAAAGAGAGGCGAAACGAGGCGAAAACTACTCTGAAACCTAGCAATAGCTACGTCGTATGTAGACACTGAAGCTGGGAATGTCCGGGAGGGGCGGCGGATGCGCATGCGCAAACGATCCTGAGGTCTCTCCTTTTTCGTGCTGAGGAAGGCCATCGCAGGGGTTTAAGTGGGTAAAAATCTCTACATAACCCGATCTCCGCCCCAGAAATCGGGTATCTTCTCAAAAAATTCCCCTGGATTTCCATAAACAAAAAAACAGCTGGAAATGTCAAAAATAAGGCACTGGCAGTAAATTCCTTCAGGTGTAAATGAAGAACAATGACGAAAAATATATGTAAATCTTTATGAAAGTCCGAGAGCCAAACCCACAAGTGTTATTCTCGCGTAAATATGTTTCATAATGATTTACCGCGTAACACAGCTATCAATAAATGCCAATTGCGAAGGTCATATGACGTTGACTTTATTTGGTCATCAATGGAAAAGTCATTTAATTATAAGATCAAGGAAATCAAGTATACGTCATAATTTAACGGTAAAAATTGCGAATCATTATCTAGATTTTAATATTAATAATATTTCATGTTTAAGGTTTTAATTTTTTTCGTAATAGAGATCTGCGGTGATTTCCTTATCTACATAATAACGTATAAAAATATTGTCACGCGGGAGATGTCAACGCTCCTTCTTCTTCTTCTTCAACCGTTTTTCTTTTTAATTTTGTTTTTATTTTATTGCATATCTTGAGAATGACGATAACCAATTTTTAATAGTACCATTTATTGTAGTTCTATTAGTATAATTATTAAATATACATATAATTTTTTATTTCGATAATGTTTCTACGATAATTGTAAATTACACGAACGTTTTTGTACATTTTTAAATATATTTACGAAAAATAAAATCTAGACGCGCGATAGCGTGTCAAGCCAAGTTCAAGATTATAATTTACACGAACAGTTTTGTACATTTTTAAATATATTTACAAAAAATATATATAAAAACATTTCTTATTGTTTTTTTTTTTTAATATCGTAATCGCTTTTCGGAAAAATATTTGGTATTTATGTCCAATAATTATGTCATTCAAAAATTTTAAGGAAAACATGGTGTATTATTAAAACCGTGTCAAATTAATAAAACCATAGTGGTTTTATTTACATTAATACAAAATCATTAGGACGTTTAAATTTTTCTCAAAAATTCATATTTTTAACAAATTCGAAGTTTTCGAGATTATTACATATAGTATAATAAAAAGTATAAGCAATCTTAACATATCACAATTAAAAGTATTAAATAAAGTCCACATTAAGAAAATCGAACGGGAATCGAACCTACAACTATTAGCGCGCAAACCATGCATCAACCTGTTATTAAAAAACCTACACAATTTAAATCCGTTTAAAATAGTTTTATACCACCTTAACTGGTTTACCGGAAATCCACATATTCACGAAATGAGTTGCGCAGACGCATTCGACGTGTACAAATATCTCGACATTCTTATTTATTCCTAATTCGAATGTCGTAATTTACATATTTCCCACGGAACCCGAGTTCACGACACACAAACGAAGTTCTCATCGGTTCTGACGATATTCTTGACCGCGCTGAAGGACGATTGACATCATATTGATTATTTATTTCATTTCATTATAATGACAACTTGTTTAAATGGATGGATCTTCTTGTCTGGTGTTTTTGGTTGTTTTGCGATATTAATACAATAATAATTTTTTTTTTTTTTTTTAACAGCTTTAAATATTTTAAGGTTATCCTAAAAGTTATCTTATATACCTGTGGAGAAGTGATTAAAATCACTTAATTCATTTCTAAGATACTCCCGGAAAGCGGTAAAAGCAATTCTTTTATTTTGACAATCTTCAAATATTAACTTACTTTTTGTATAGACCTATTTTGAAATCGCAAACAAATATTTAATTTTTATTATTTATACAGCACTATACATAACTTAAAATCATTCAGTCATGAATCAAATAAATAGACAAACATAAATAAAATAATAACAAGTAAGATGTATTACATTCATTATTTTTACATTATCGATAAGCAGATTTTAAGGTCGGCAACGCCCCTGGTTTGCTCATTTACCCCCTTTAAAGCAGTACTAAATTCTCGTACTATCATAGGTTACCTTTCAATGTCAATCAATTACATAACTCAAGTACCTATAAGTCAGGCTTAGCTAGGAATGCTAGGCCTATTAAGGCGGGTACCGCTAAGTCCAGGGAATGTTAAAGAACAGGCAAAAAGCGGTACAATCGACTCTATTTGGCACCGGATGTTCGGCCTTGCGAGGTCGACGGAGATCGCGTTTACACCGGAGCCGAAAATGATTCATGAAAAGCATTAAAAAACTGTTTGGCTTTTTACGTGAGAAAATTCATTTTTGTCGATCAGTAATTTTTGTTTTGACTTTAAAAACGATGGCAAAAGTTAATCTTTAAATGGATGCTGGTAAGCAATAATGTGTCAACCCACAAGAAGTCAAATTCAGAGATATTGTATTCTGAAAGTGCATCATGTATTTAACATTATTCTAAAAATTTTCAAGTAATCTAACGTAGAGAAATATGAAAAATAGTCCTTTAATTAAATGTTTCGAATATTGAAGTGTGGGCCATATTTTGCAATATAAAATAATATGATGTATTAGAAAAACACCAATCTACTTTTAAGTCACTATACATTTTATCAAAATAGACAAGAAAAGACGGATTTATACATCTTCAAGCAAATTTGTTAAGAATGGTTTGATCTTTAGATGCCATTTTTCAAAATAAAGTCCGTGTGGCTTGACACATTATTACTTTGATAGCGATAATAAACACATAATGGAAATAACATTTTTTTTGTATATTTTATAGTTCTATAATAATGACGACTGATTGATTAAGATCCGTTTAAAACATAAATAAGCTTTTAAACTAATTAAGTAATTAATAATTATAGATTTTACACCGTAACGGTGTGAGAGGCGCCCGACCTCACTTCCTCTGAAGACCGGTTGATTCATAACTGTCGCTCGTTTTAGCATCTCCGTGACTACTCTTACGCAATATATTATTGCTTTATTATTAATATAGGAGCCGAGATGGCCTAGTGGTTAGAACACGTCGATCATTACCGGTGATCACGGGTTCAAACCCCGGCTAGCACCGCTGATTTTTCAAGTGCTAAATTTGTGTTTAAATTCATCTCGAGCTCGGCGGTGAAGGAAAACATCGTGAGGAGTGTATATCCGCCAACCCGCAGTGGAGCAGCGTGGTGGATTAAACTCTAAAACCTTTTCGTTAATAGGAGAGGAAGCCTTTGACCCGCAGTGGGACATTTACTGGCTGTTACTTTACTTTACTTTTATTAGGACAAATGCGGCCATTCACGCCGTGACAGTCGCAGAACATATTACGGACTAGGTATTATCGTATTTACTATGAGTAGATACGAATCTCGATATTACCAACTTTGCAAAGTTCGTCGATTAATTTGTTGGCCGAAAGATTTTTCGTCTGTCATACTTAGTCGCTAGCTGGTTGCTATGCAACGTCATCCAAACGGATCGGCATTCTGAGTGTTAAAATGAATGAAACTATGATATCTATAGTTACTGGACCAATTATGTAATATTTATTACTATCAAAACATTTTTATTCGATTATGTTATTTCGTTAATGGCTTTTAGTTGTGCCAATTAGACACATGTTAGTTCGCCAATGTCACGTGGAATGGAGAAAACACGATGGAGATCGATTGGTGGGTCGAGAATCCAAGTTTAACTAAATTTTGAAAACACCATAAAATGGTGTGAATTTCATTGTTAGTCCTTAACCTAGAACAACACAAAAATAAATATAAATATGGAAACTATAGCTATTATATTAGTGGTCAGAAAATCCGAACTTCTTTCATACAGAACAAAATGGTTACTTTTTTTAAGTGCTGACTATCGCGAAATTAAAGATGTATTCATCGCCAAACGTTCAAAGTGTAAAACAAAAACCAACATATTGTTTTTTAAAAAACCACCTGGTTTTAATAGGATAGAGTTGGTTGGTTTCTCAATTAAGGTACTAGTAGATCATACATTTACATTCATAATTCAAATTTTAAGAAATAAAAAAAAAACAATAAAATCAAATAAACGAAATAATATAGTTCTTGCTAAAACTTTAAACAAGTTCAATGTTCATCTGTTATTTATCTAATACATCCGAAACTAAAATAAATTGATATCGGAAACAATTAAAATTAAAAAAAAAACATCTCATAAAAATTATAACGGTATTCATTCTAAAGTTCTTGAATAAAATGTCTGGTAATATATTTAATGTGAACGAATGTGGATATCCTCTCTAATTAGTTTAATATCATAAACAAGTTAACGTAGATTACGTTAACTAATAACTTTAACTAATAACTTTAGTTTTATAGTATAGTATGGTTTAATTGACTGGGACTGAAACATTTGCGATAATGGTGATAGTTTAATAGTATTTAATGAACATATATATGTATACCAGCTTCCCCTCACGGTTACACTCGGGTTTTTGTTACTGCTTTTCTCTTATAAGTCGTAGCGTGATGTAATATAGCCTATAGACTTCCTCAATACATAAACTATCTAACACAAAAATAATTTTTCAATTCGAACCATTAGTGATTAACGTGTTCAAACAAACTCTTTAGCTTAGTAATATTAGAAGAGATATATTTATATTCATATTTTTGATTTTAAATTTTGAAATTAAGTCAATACGTGTACTTAAATCGAAACTATGTTAGGTATCAAATTCCTAAGTGTACGCGGGCAAAGGTGCATGGAACTGCTTGTACTTATAACATATAAATTGTGCAATGACGTTATAAGTCGAGAGTATTATTTTTTTTGGCGCGTTTAAATAAAAGCTTGTTTTAAAAATGATTTTTTATAAGACTTATACTTTGAAGTACCAAAAAAGAATTGAAAATAAATCATGTCAAATCATTAATGTTTTTAATTTAAAAAATGTTTACCACAAAAATGTATCAAGAGTTACTTGTTAAAGCATTGCTCTATTCCGAGCTATGGTTAACTCGACCGAGCATCGAATATCAATGCAACAACGAGTCAGCCACGTAACATCCGGCCCAACTAACACGAATCTGTGATTGATACGAAATATGTTTGAAACTACGTAATCTAATTACAGTTGCACATCGTTTCTTGTTACTTCACTATTATATATGAATGCTGATAAGCAATAATGTGTCAACCCACACAAAGTCAAATTCTAGGACATTCATGTAGTCTAATAATGTGGTATATATTTAACATTATTCAAAACAATTTCAAGTCATCTAAAAGAAGTAAGGACTAAAAAAGTTTCTTAATTTTTGGAATATTGAAGTGTCCTCAATATTTTGCAATACGCAATAATCTAATATATTTTATTAAATAAAACTTTTCATTGCTTTTAATTAATTATACATCTTAATTAAGAATAGGTGTGACATTGAGACTCCATTTTCTCAAAATGGAGTCCAAGTGGCTTGATATAGTTTTGCTTATCAGCGTTCTCCACTAATAATGAGAGAGAATTTTGTATGGGTGAAGTAAACTTTGGAACCACTGAACCTATTAAAAAATGTAGTACCATTTGAAAGGCACATTGTTCCAGATGATCATAGGCTTTATTTTCTAAATATGTATTAATGCGAGTAAGCCGCGACCAAAACGTCGTGTCAAGTATTACCTAGTGTACTGACTTTTCTGTGGTAGAATGCTCGTAGGAGTTGGCTTGATTTAAGAAGTAACGCACTATCACTACAGATAATCGTCATAAAATTGCTATGGTACAGCTGCTTTTCATATAGTAAGTGAGAGAGTAAGCCTGACCTTTTACCTACGTGTTGTAACTGTCGGTGATGGAAACATTCTTGAGCGGTGGTGATTACTTTGCTCAGGGAAACTGCATGTTTCTTTAACCGCTAATTAAAAAAGTTTTTTTTTCTTGTACTCAAACTAAAAATATACTTTATCCAAATAGGCTTTTATAAGCTCTTTCAGATCGTGTTTTATTCTCGATTAAAAATTAATATTCGTATGTTTTTGTCTTCCATGCTTTCAGAAATCAATGACGGGATTTTGACGAAATTTTGTTTTGAAGACGCCCGACGACAATACATGCTGGTGTACAACTAGTATTTTATAATAAAATTAGTTAGAAAATATAAAGAAAGATCTTAACATTGAGGAATATGAAGGTGAGATGGCAAGATTACTTTGTGATGCTTGAGGTCGACTTGAAGCATGCGTCGTGAGATTTCATAGCTTGCTTATTGTCCCCAAAATTAATTTAATAAAAATTTAAAATTATTTCAATTGTAGTCGTAGTAAGCGTATTAAAATATCTATGTATATTTATATCAAATAATGGTCGACTAGCGGTCAAAATTTGACCTCAGTTCATTAAATTTGTAACTGAATTTCAAGATTGACCACAGACAATCTTTTCTCAAATTGACCACAGACTTTAAAAATAAACAAAATATTATATATGTCTGTGTTTCAAATACATGGTAGTGGTGTATTTTTTTAATTGATTTTATACATATATATATATATATATATATATATATATATATATATATATATATATATATATATATATATATATATATATATATATATATATATATATATATATATATATATATATATATATATAAGCTTTCTGCACTTCTCTATGTATAAGTGAGCTAAGTTTTAATTGTCCGCGCAATTTTTATAAAAAGAGGTGCAAAGTGTTAGCTTCAGGTATTAATATATATATTTTATAATTTATTAAATGCCATGAAAAATTATTCTTTATTGTATTTTTATAAAGATAATATATTAATACGAAATATTAATTACGCTACTAAGAGCAAAATTAACTTTCAGCATAAAACGAATTTTATTTATTTTATTTATTTATTTAATAAAAAAACGAATTTTAACCTAGTTAACAACCTCAATTGTTAATTTAATACTTTTTTTGCATGCTTTATCGCGTACGAGCTGTTATACTATCGCCTAAAAATCAAATTTTCGATTTCATCGAATTTCAAAAATTAAAAAAAATTTAACGACTGAAATGCCAGATGAAATAAAAAAAAATTAATGATTATTTTATTTGTTGTTGTAAGTGAGTTTTGTTGTCGATGACAAAAACCCCTCACAAGAGCTAGTCAACATAATATTATCAACATCTAAAACATTATCACTTAAACAAACACTCGTTCACATTACCTTATCCGGCAGCGTGTGGGAGCGGTGTCGGGTTCGACTCCCGGCTGTTGCCGAGACAGATAAATCTCGCAATAACAATTATGTAACTAAATATTTCGTACACAAATCTTTACAACATAAACAAACGTGGTGGGCTTGATATTGAAATCCAACACTGGTTAGATTTAGAAATGCATGCAGTTTAAAACCAGAATAAATTAATAGAAGCTGACGTATTCAATTGAAATATAATCACATTTTCCTAATTGTAAGACAATATTTTTGTTACAGCATGCATAGCGTGATTATTTATACCTTTTTATGTTATACCACCGAGATAGCCTTGTGGTTAGAGCTCGACGATCTCAACCAATGATCGGGGGTTCAAGCCCCGGTTAGCACCGGTGTTTTCAAGTGTTTAAATTAATATTGAGTTAGGCGGTGAAGGAAAACATTTTGAGGAAATATGCATTTGTCGGTAAAAGTTCTGATGATACATATGTATATATCCAGCAAGCCGCAATGGAGCAGCGCGATAGATTAAACTCCAAAATCGTGTCCTTAATAGGTGTGGAGGTCTTGCCCAGCAGTGGGACATTTACGGGTTGTTACTTTCCTACTTTTTTATGTAATATCAGCAAATATTAACATACACTTACATTTCAATGTTAATGAAAGATATTGTCGTTGTAATCAATTCAAAAAAATGTTTTTCAACATAAAATGGCAGGTACATATAATCAGGAATAATACTTAGGTTTCCGCATCTTTAAGAAATCGCAAAAAACACAATCAAAATTATTAAATCTATATCACAATAATAATAATTGTCAAATAATAGTACATTGAAAACGTATAATATCATAGCGATAACAATTAAAACTAAAATTTCATTTAATCATACATAAAAACAAAATTATATATTTATCTACTCCATTATCCTAGCTTTGCAGCTCGCACATAGATATAAATTATGTAACATTGTTTAACTAAATCTTATTACAAAATCAGCCAATAACTAAACTGAATTGAAATTTAACATAACTTCAATTAGAAAATCACAATACATTAAAGGCAAATTCACCAAAATTGAGATATAAATTAACCTTGCTTATGTGTTGTTTAAAATTATTTTATCGATTATAAAAAGGATCGT
Source organism: Hypolimnas misippus (assembly GCA_037950945.1). Taxonomy (NCBI): domain Eukaryota; kingdom Metazoa; phylum Arthropoda; class Insecta; order Lepidoptera; family Nymphalidae; genus Hypolimnas; species Hypolimnas misippus. The sequence goes on from JBBEEQ010000018.1 coordinate 15,617,661, forward strand.
AAAACATGTATTTACAAGTAACCAGCTCGTAAATATTAACGATAGCTACATCATACGGTGAACGTTAATAAATAATTTTAGGGCGTAATTATTTTATGTCACATGTCCATATTTAGCGCTTCTCGTCGCCCCCGTGCTCGATAAACTGACCAACCTTCAGACCCTGTTGTGTAACATTGGTTTCATAAAATATTAATATATTTATTACAGGAAAAGGTAATTTTTAAAAAGTCCAAAGGTTAATAATAATAAGACGTTAGATTCGTAGTGCATTCAGGACATATACTCTCTTAAAATCAACAGCTCGTTGCTAGGCAACTCTCTAAGTCACGTGAACACCAGTTCCATTAACAATAGATATAGGTGATAGCTTCCTTCTTCATGTATTCTTTTTATTGGCGATTTTAAAGTGCTCGTGAGAGCCTACTTGAATTTACTTACTTTGATTTTGATTTATGGCATTGCTGTTACTTAATACACCGATTGTAATATGGATGCTGATAAGCAATAATGTGTTAACCCACAAAAGATCAAATTTGGAGATATTGATGTATTTTGATGCTGCATCACCTATTTTACATTAATGAAAAAAAATTGAAATCATACAAACTAAATAAGCACGGAAAAAGTTTCTTAATTAATTGGTTCGAATTTCAAGTGCGTTCCGTTTTTTGCAATTTATACAATAACCACAAATATTTAAATAACTTTTTATTAGATAATTTATTAAATATATCAGTCTGATTTTAATTAATTATAACTTTTATCAAAAAATAAAAGAAAAGATGGATATATACTTCTTCAAACACATTTGTTAAAAATAGGTTTGACATCTTTAAACGCCATTCTCTCAAAATGAAGTCCGTGTGGCTTGACACAGTATTGCTTATCAGCGTCCATATATACAAAGATTTTACTCCTTTGAGCGGGTATAGTCATTTACAAAAGGGAATTTGCCGCGAAGGATTCGTTTCAAGTATTGTAAATTAAATTCAAATACGTACATTTAAAATAATCGTATATTTTTAATAATGTTTCCCTAAAATTTATAATAATGTTTTAATTTTATATTTAGTTAAATAAAACAAACAAGACTTTTCATAAACAAGGGGAACCGAAAAAGCGAAATACGTATACCGTTTACACGAGAGGCATATTAATTGCAGTTATTTTAATTTTAAAACAGAAGTACTGAACCGATTTTGATAATAAATCTATAATACCAATGGGACAGTGTACCCTTTCGACTTAACCAAATCGATTCAGCCGTTTTCGAGTAATCGATGAACGTATATGTTAGCGTTTTTATTATTTTATTTTATTATGTTAACATTTTTAAATATTTTGTCAAATTAAACTATTTTAAAACTGGATTGGCAACACCAAAAAAAGACAGACGGCTGCATTAAGGCTCAAAAGGGCTTGAACCCAGGGCCGTAAAACAAGTTAAAATTAAAAAAAAATACAGACGACTAAAAACGAGGAAAAAAAAAAAAGTCAGACAGGGCGAAGAGGCGGGAGTTTTTTTTGACAAGAATCATGAATGTTATGTTAACAAATCTAAGAGTTAAATTGGAATAAATATTATGTACCGATCGGTTTTTGTGTTTCTACAACAACCCGTGCATTTACCGTCGAAAAGCAGCATTCAGTGCAACATATTCTAATAATTCAGAAGCGGTGGATAATTCAAGCCCACAGGTATGTAGTTATTGTTTAATCGGTTGTGTCTACTATAATTTAATAGCGATCTTTTATTTAATAATCAACAGTCATGATTACGCAAAATAACCTTAATTTATATCAATTGATCATGATCAATATAACTTACAGTCGTAAAAAGCGTAAATGTGGCGTAACTTTGTGGACTTTTTGTATTAACTTCATTTATTGTTTATATAACATTTGCAATATGAATTTCTTTCATCAATAAAAAAAAATTTATATGTATAAATGTATATGTATGTATGATTTGACAATTTAAAATAGCTTTCGAAAGCCTACTTATTTCTACATTTTGATTATGATATGAATGAATCAATATATATTTTTTTTTCTTCTATATGAAATGATAAAAAGTTGCAAATTAGTTATGGATACTCATTACTTGATTATAATTCGTAAAAAAAAAAAGAAAAATCAATAGAAGGATTTTTATACCTAAGGAATTAATATTCATTATGTGTATGTTAACAATTTAGTCAATAGCCCTTCTTGGCTCTCTTTTAATGTTTTAATACTTATTAGAAACTTATTAAAAGATACATAATACAATTATTATTCAAATACCTAATCCTGTAAATAGCTATTATAAAATATACAAATTGATTGATGTAATACTAATGATAAACATTTAACCCCCTTCTAACATTCCTGACCCGATTTTATACTCGAATTTTAGAGATAATATAAAACTTCAATATTGACTATAAATATTGATTATAATGTCAGACTCCGAGCGTAACGCATGTACTCCGGTACGCACAGAAGAAGTTCTAAAGAGGAAAAAGAATAATAAAATGGTGTCTACTACAAGAAATAAATGGCGCAGTAAAACCCCTGTTACACGGGGTAGATCCAAGTCGAGAAGCCTATTACGAGACCACAGATTAGATTCAAAACGTCGACGTCGTCGCTCTAGAACTGAACGCAATAAGAACAGGTACACTATGAGACGTCGATTACGATCCCCGCGCCAACGCCTGTCACATAAAAATCGCAGCAGCCAATCAATTAGCTCTGCAAGTGATAGTTCAATTACGACAAAGAAGAGTAGTAGTTCAAACAACACAATGACATCAAAGTCCTCCAGTCGTTCAAACTCTCTCTCAAGCTCAGAACGCTATCGGTCAAGATTAAGACGTTCAAGCAACAAAAATCGTTCTCGACGCCGAAGCCGTGATAAAGAGGATAACAATGTCATGGAACGGTTTATTGACGCAATTAGTAGTCATGGACGTAATACATTTATAGGAGCCCATAACGTTATACCTAGTTTTGACCCCAGTCAAAAGACTCAATCTACTAAGTATTGGTTAAGAAAAGTGAATGAGACGGCGGTAATTTACAATTGGACTGATAAGCAGACCATCTTCCATGCACTTCCAAAATTATCCGGTTTGGCACGTCAATGGTACGAAGGTTTGCCATCTGTCAATTTAACCTGGAAAGAATGGCAGAGAAAACTGCTACATAACTTTCCGGATGATCGAAATTATGCCGACAGATTAACTGAAATGCTATCACAAAGAAGTCGTAGAGAGGAAACCCTAGAAGAGTATTTTTACGATAAGTCTAAATTGATCAGTCACTGTAACATTAAGGGAAAGGATGCAGTTGACTGCATTATACATGGCATATTTGATCATAACATTAAATTAAATGCTCAAGGAGCTAATTTTAAAAGCCCAAATAAACTTCTTAAATATTTGCGAAGTATTACAACGAAAAGCTTTAACAAGGATATAAGGAAACCTAACTTTACTACTAGAACCAATTCTAACCTTTCTAAAGGTAGTGAAAATAATAAAGACAATAAAACTTCTAATAACTCACGCATTTGTTGTAATTGTTCTGAGCCAGGACACATCGCACCAAAATGTCGTAAAGAGCCTCAAAAATGTGTTAAATGTAGTCGGTTTGGACACATGAGTGAATACTGTAGACGAGATCTAAATGTGGAAAATAAAAACTATGTCTCCAACAATTCTGACAGTAATATGGTGAACAAAGTACAGCGAATTACAACCCAAAACGATATATACTATAAAAACGTAAAAATTAACGATAGGAATAAATGTGCTTTTGTAGACTTTGGAAGTCAGTGCACCTTAATCAAAGAAAGCACAGCAAATGAGCTAAATGTACCGAGAAACACCGACAATCTACCACTCATAACCGGCTTTGGATTTGGTACATTAACACCCAAGGGCCGGATAACTATAGATATATCTATAGACTTTGTAAGGTCAGAGATTGAGGCGTATATTGTGGCCGATGAGTTTCTAAATACTGATGTTTTGTTGGGACAAAACGTTACCGAGATGAAAGAAGTAGTTGTTTTGAAAACCAACTCGAGCCTTATACTTTATTCGGAAAAACCCGAGACAACTAAGACAAAATTATTTATTGCGGAGGATATAGATATTCGTGGTATGCAGGTAATAGGAGTACGCTGTGATGTGGAATATACAGGACATATCTATTTACCTGGTAACGTGTCGTTTAAGGATGGTGAAGAGATTATGACACTACCCGGTATATATCCCATCAAAGAAAACCATGGTAACATCCCTATTGTAAGCCTAACAAATGACAGTATTAAATTAAAGAAGAATAGACTTATAGCTCGAGCGTGTCTATTACCTGTGCAGGAAAACTTATTACCAACAAAACTTCCAGCAAAATTTCAGGTAAATATAGTGGCTCTAACAAACGAATCTCCACATACAGTATCTAATAAGACAATTACTATAGATATGCTAAACATAGGTAGCGACTTGACACAAAAACAAGAACAAGAACTTCTGACTATGCTAAACGAATTTCGAGACTGTTTTGCGCTTAACTTGAATGAATTAGGTATGACTGATATTACAGAAATGCATATACAACTACATGACAATAGCCCCGTTTCTTATAAACCTTATCGATTACCTTACAGTGAAAGGCTAATTGTTCGCGATATAATTAATGAATTATTGGAGACTAAAATAATTGAAGAATCTAATTCATCTTATGCAAGCCCGATAGTATTAGTCAAAAAAAAAAGCGGAGAACATCGTTTATGCGTTGACTACCGGGCTCTTAATAAAAAGACGATAAAAGACTCTTATCCAATGCCAGTCATAGATGATCAACTAGATAGACTCAGTGGTAAAGTATATTTTACTAGTCTAGACCTTAAGTCTGGCTACTACCAAATACCAATGGCTGAGGGGTCTAAGCACGTGACAGCATTTGTAACGCCAGACGGGCACTACGAATACACACGCATGCCATTTGGTCTTATTAATGCTCCAGCTGTATTCCAACATATGATAAACAAAGCCCTCGGCAAGGATAGATACGATCTTGCTATTCCATATATGGATGACTTACTATCACCAGCAGCAACCGTTACAGAAGGTTTAACGAAGTTGTACAAAATTTTGATATCTCTACGTAATGCTGGCCTTACTTTGAATTTAACAAAATGTTATTTCTTTAAAAAAGAATTAGATTATTTAGGTTATGAGGTGTCAAGTAACGGTTTGCGACCAGGAAAAAAAAACAGAAGCTGTGGCTGCGTTCCCCACACCTACTAATGTACATCAAGTGAGACAGTTTGTAGGTCTGGCTAGTTTTTTCCGTAGGTTTATCCCTAGCTTTGCAAGCCTAGCCAAACCACTTACTGTTCTTACTAAATCAAATATACAGTGGAAATGGGGACAAGAACAGGAATCTGCTTTTCAAATGATCAAATCTAAGCTAACCGAAAGACCGATTTTAGCTCTGTATAATCCGACGTACATAACAGAAGTTCATTGTGACGCAAGCAAGTTAGGCCTAGGTGGTATTATGTTGCAAAAACCTGACGATAAGTCTCAACTTAGAGCAGTGGCGTATTTTAGTAAGCAGACAACAAAGGATGAGGAACATTTACATTCTTATGAGTTGGAAACACTCGCTGTTGTTCTATCCTTAAAGAAATTTCGTACGTATTTGATAGGGATTTCATTCAAAGTATACACGGACTGTAATGCTTTAAGAACTACCCTAACTAAGAGAGATCTAGTGCCTAGGATAGCGCGATGGTGGTTGTTACTGCAGGAGTACAATTTTAGTATTGAATATAGACCTGGAGTAAATATGCGACATGTAGATGCTTTAAGTCGAAATTCTATTAAAGAAATAGATTCACTTGACCTAGATGATATGCGCGTTTTTGAAATAATGACAATTTCTACTACAGACTGGCTCCAAACGGTACAAATGACTGATCCTAAATTAAAATTAGTAAAAGCCATTTTAGACAGTGATAGTAAGGATATTAGAGATATAATAGACAATTATGTCATAAAAGACGGTAAAATTTACAGAAAAGTATGTGACGAATTGAAATGGGTCGTTCCAAATAATGCAAGGTCGCGTGTTTGTCAGTTGAGCCACGATGAAGCTGGTCATTACTCCTTCGAGAAAACATTACAAAAGATGAAACAAGATTACTGGTTCCCTAAGATGAATCGATTTGTGCGTAAATACGTAGCAGCATGTCTAAATTGTCAATATAATAAAGCTTCAACAGCCAAAAGTAGTGGGTTTCTTCACCCTATACCCAAAGGGAATATTCCATTCCATACTCTACATATGGACCATCTAGGACCGTTTATTAAAAGTAAGTCTGGAAACTCATATATTTTAGGCGTTATCGATGGTTTTAGTAAATTTATCTTCATTAGGGCTGTAAAGAATTTAAAAAGCAATACAACTGTACGAGTTTTAACGGATATTTTTAGCTTAATAGGTAGCCCAAAGGTAATAATAACAGATAGAGGAACTAGCTTTACTTCAAAAATATTTCAAAAATTTGTCAAATCTATTGGTTCAAAGCATGTTCTAAATGCGGTCGCTACTCCTCGTGCCAATGGTCAAATTGAGAGATACAATCGTACCATTCTACAATCATTGGCTGCGTCCAATCATGGTTTAGATGAACGTGAATGGGATACTCATATTCATAAAGTCCAATGGAGTTTAAATAACACACGAAACAAGTCTACTGGTACTACCCCATCCGAGGTTGTTTTTGGTCAAAATACCACCAATCCCTGTGAAGGCCCTCTCCTTAATGCTATTCAAGATTCCATAAACCAATCAAATACATTGAATCACGAGATAGATAATACAAGAGATATAGTGCGAAATCGTGCTGTAGAAAATACCAAAGAAAGTCAACGTGCCATGGCAAAATATTACAATGATAAGAAAGCCCCCACTAAGTTTTTTGAGATAGGTGACCTTGTAATGATTCCAAACTATCACTTACCCGCAAATGGAAAAAGCAAAAAATTACAACCAAAATTCAGAGGTCCTTTTAAAATAAGTGCCGTGCTTAAAAATGACCGATACGAAGTTTCGAGTATAGATGGGCATTCAAAACGAAAATACAAAAGTATTTACCCTGCGGATACATTAAAGAAGTGGATTACTTTTACTATGTCTGACGTAGGAGACCATGACGACCTCATAACTTTTGATGACTCAAGTAATGATGACACACAAAATGACGATTAGACACAGTAACATATAATATCCCATTAACGATTTCCCTTCCTATTCCTAGTAAATTAAAAATGAGAGTTCCAAATCCTAGCAGTTAAAAATATTTCAGGATAACAAGTAATGCTGACAATACATGCACTGGGTATATTTTCAGTTGGTGGCTAAAATTTAAATAAACATGTGTAAGTATTATAATATTGTGTATTGTCAAAACATTGATAGCAAGTAATTAAGAATTTAAAAGTGAAATATACTGCCTCGGTGCAGTGATCACCATAAAAGTCATATTTGCAAATATATTAATTAACTAGCTGTGCCCGCGACTTCGTTCGCGTGGATTACAGATTGCTTGGCATGTCTCCTGCAAAGCAAGGTTAAAATAGTCTGCGGTTCTGCTCAAGAAAGGAGCTTCTTACTTTAGATTTGGGAACTTTCTGGTTGTATTTATAAGCAGACTCTAACTCAGATACGGTATTCCTCCACGGTTTTCACTATAGATGTTGAAGAAAAGTGTTTTGTGCTAGTCTTTAAAATTTCGAATGTATAACAGTATGTTCCCGTCGAGGTTCTCCTTGTATTATATATCGGGTGACTTTTTTAACTGGGCTTGATAGGCCATATCCGGAACTTTAAGGAATCGCGAAAAATACTTAAAGGAGTCTCGTGTCCGATTTTGAGAAATCTAAAACTGCATCATAAGTTTTTTTGATTTCATGATTCTCCTGACCAGGAATTGAACCCACTAATTAAAAAAAAAAGAATACATTCTGTATTATTGCACCATCTACCTAATAGTGTCACTTGTAACAATCAACTTTTTGAAAGTAATATAAGAGAAAAATTAAAGGAAAAGATTTATTTTTTAACAAAATAACATTAAATCTATACATAAATTAAAAGTAATCGATTCTATATATATCAAATATACATAATTAAATCATGGCTCCCGGTAAGTTTAGAAAAAAAGTCTGCATTACTTCGAACGATTTGTTTATTAGCATCAAAATGCTAGTCACCTACTAAAGTAAGGAAGAGTGTAAAGAATACAATCAAAAATATATAAAATGAATAACTCACAGTAACTTCGTTTATGTTTGTCTATTTTTTCTACGTGAGCTATACAAAGTTGATAGAATGTGACGTTGGTTTTGGTACCCGTCACCTAATCCGTTACCTAAGTAGGTTTAGATAATTCCTTGACATTTCACTGGACTCGGCTATTGTACTCACCCGCTATTAGCGTTACAATATCCCGTTATAATTTTAAAATTTCACTTTTAGGTATGATCGTTTTTTTGAAGAATTATAAAAGATTTAAATTATGTATGAATTTGATAATATTTTGTAAAAAATTTGCCCTTTCTTTTTGTTGCAGTTAACTATATACTAATACCTCTCTGAAGTTGATTCTTATAATATGTGACAGTATCAGATGATACAATCATACAGAATGTTAATTTTTTCTAAAATCAACGTGTTCGTTTCTGGCTAGGAGAACTTATTTTTCAAAAAACTAATGATATAGTTTTAGTTTTTATTAAAATCGTCTCTGTTACTCCTTTAATTATTTTTCGCTTATAGTTTCGGATTCGGTCTATCATATCCAGTTAAGAAATTACCCAGTAAATATATTATTTTCTCAATTATTATATTTATATAATAATATATATATCTTCCCTATTTGAATTAGATGTTGTTCACTATTTCATTGGTTTCAATTTTGTTCCTTATTACATTAGCTTTCTGTTCAGGGAAAGTTTCGTCAAAAAGGGTCCAGCTGTTTTAGATATTAGCCGTAACAAACTGAGTGACAGATAGACGGACAAAAATTTTAAAGTTATTAATTTTGTTGTCAGTACCGTGTATACTTTCATATGCATTTATTTTAAATTACAAACGGGCACATCAATTATATTTGGACGCTGATAAGCAATACTGTGTCAAGCCACACGGACTTCGTTTTGAGAAAATGGCGTCTAAAGATGTCAAACCTATTCTTAATAAATTAGTTTGAACACCTATATATTCATCTTTTTTTTCTATTTCGATAAAATATATATTGAATCAAAAGCAGATAGATTAATTTAATATGTTATCTATACTAATAATAAAATTCTAGAGGGTCGATGTCTGTACATGGAAGATATATGAAAAAAAATCTTACTGGGGGCCTTTACCAACGCAATAGAACCCAAAACAAAGATTTTTAGAATTCTTATCTGTTTGTCTGTTTGTCTGTTTGTCTGTTTATCTGTGCGTTTGTGCACGCTAATCTCAGAAACGGCTTATCCGATTTAGATGCGGTTTTCACTAATATATTGTGGTAAGCTTCACTTAACATTTAGGGTTTGTTTCATGTCAATCGGTTCATAAATAAAAAAGTTATGTCAATTTAAGGGTTCACGTCGAACATTATTTTGTACTTTTTACTAAATGCATGAAAGTACATACATATATACAGTACTTATATCAAAAAATACATTTTTAAATTTTTGTTTGTCAGTCTGTCTGCCTATCTGTTTGTTCCGACTAATCTTTAAAACGGCTAAACCAATTTTGATGGTACTTTTACTTGCAGTTAGCAAATGTTATAAGGAGTGACTTAGGCTTACTTCTATTTTAGATATTTTTAATCTATATCTATCTATACTAATAATAAAATTCTAGAGGGTCGATGTCTGTACATGGAAGATATATGAAAAAAAATCTTACTGGGGGCCTTTACCAACGCAATAGAACCCAAAACAAAGATTTTTAGAATTCTTATCTGTTTGTCTGTTTGTCTGTTTGTCTGTTTGTCTGTTTATCTGTGCGTTTGTGCACGCTAATCTCAGAAACGGCTTATCCGATTTAGATGTGGTTTTCACTAATATATTGTGGTAAGCTTCACTTAACATTTAGGGTTTGTTTCATGTCAATCGGTTCATAAATAAAAAAGTTATGTCAATTTAAGGGTTCACGTCGAACATTATTTTGTACTTTTTACTAAATGCATGAAAGTACATACATATATACAGTACTTATATCAAAAAATACATTTTTAAATTTTTGTTTGTCAGTCTGTCTGCCTATCTGTTTGTTCCGACTAATCTTTAAAACGGCTAAACCAATTTTGATGGTACTTTTACTTGCAGTTAGCAAATGTTATAAGGAGTGACTTAGGCTTACTTCTATTTTAAATATTTTTAATCTATACATATAAAAGAATTCTAACGGGTCGCTGTCTGTACATAGAAGATATATGAAAAAAACAAATTATTTGGGCCTTTACATACGCAATAGAACCCAAAACAATAATTGTTACAATTTTTGTCTGTTTGTCTGTTTATCAGTGCGTTTGCGCCCGCTAATCTCAGAAACGGCTTATCCGATTTAGATGTGGTTTTCATGATTATATTGCAGTAAGGTTCACTTAACATTTGGTGTTTATTTAATTTCAATCGATTCATAAAAAAAAGTTATGTCAATTTAAGGGTTCACGTCGAACAGTATTTTATGCTTTTCACTAAATGCATAAAAGTATATACATTACTTACATCAAAAAATCAATTTTTTAATTTTTTGTCTGTCAGTCTGTTTCTTACGACTAATCTCTGAAACAGCTGAATCAAATTTGATGGGACTTTCACAAGCAATTAGGGAATGTCCATTAATCACGTGAGGTCCAGAAAAGGAGAGGAGATGGAAGAAAAACTTCACGAAATATTACAAAGTCTAAAAAGTTCTTCAAAACATGACGTATTTAATGGCTAATATTATAAGGATTAACTTTAGCTACTTTTTTTAATATGTTTATTTTAATGAATAAGTAAAAAAGAGAATTACGCGATAACAAAATATTGTAGAAACCAATAAAATAGTGAACAATTTCCGATTTAAGAAGGGAAGGTATAAAAATAAATAAAATTGATGTCTGTTTGTAATTTTAAATAAATGCATATTAAAGTATACACGGTACTGACAACAATCTTAAAATTTTTGTCTGTCTTTCTGTCACTCAATTTTTTTCGGCTAATATCTGAAACAGCTGGACCGATTTTGACGAAACTTTCACTGCTGAAAGCTAATGTAATAAGGAACAAAATTGAAACCAATGAAAAAGTGAACAACATCTAATTCAAATATGGAAGATATATGTATATTATATAAATATAATAATTTGGAAAATAATATATTTACTGGGTAATTTTTTTACTGGATATGATAGACCAAATCCGAAACTATAAACAATAGCGAAAAATAATTAAAGTAGTAACAGAGCCGATTTTAATAAAAACTAAAACTATTTCATTAGTTTTTTGAAAAATAAATTCTCCTAGCCAGAAACGAACACGTTGATTTTGGAAAAAATTAACATTCTGTATGATTGCATCATCTGATACTGTCACATATTATAAGAATCAACTTCAGAGAGGTATTATTATATAGTTAACTGCAACAAAAAGAAAGGGCAAATTTTTTACAGAATTCTATCAAATTCATACATTAATTAAATTTTTTGTAATTCTTCAAAAAAACGATCATACCTAAAAGTGAAATTTTTAAATTATAACGGGATGTTGTAACACTAATAGCGGGTGAGTACAATAGCCGAGTCCAGTGAAATGTAGATTTTCAATAAATTGATTCATCTTTTTAGGAATTATCTAAACCTACTTAGGTAATGGAGTAGGTGACGGGGACCAAAACAAACGTCACATTGTATCTACTTTGTATAGCTCACATAGAAAAAATAGACAAACATAAAAGAAGTTACTGTGAGTTATTCATTTTATATATTTTTGATATTCTTTACACTCTTCCTTACTTTAGTAGGTGACTAGCATTTTGATGCAAATAAACGAATCGTTCGAAGCTATGCAGACTTTTTTCTAAACTTACCGGGAGCCGTGATTTAACCCACATATTTGATATGTATATTTAATATATATAGAATCGATTACTTAACTTCTAATTTATGTATAGATTTAATGTTATTTTGGTAAAAAATAAATCTTTTCCTAAAACTTTCCAAAAGTTGATTCTTACAATTGACACTATTAGGTAGGTGGTGCAATAATACAGAATGTATTTTTTTTAATTAGTGGGTTCAATTCCAGGTCAGGAGAATCATGAAATTAAAAAAACTTATGATGCAGTTTTAGATTTCTTAAAATCGGACACGAGACTCCTTTAAGTATTTTTCGCGATTCCTTAAAGTTCCGGATATGGCCTATCAAGCCCAGTTAAAAAAGTCACCCGATATATAATACAAGGAAAACCTCGGCGAGAATATACTGGTATACAGTCGAAATTTTAAAGACTAGCACAAAACACTTTTCTTCAACATTTATAGTGAAAACCGTGGAGGAATATCTGAATTAGAGTCTGCTTATAAATACAACCAGAAAGTTCCCAAATCCAAAATAAGAAGCTCCTTTCTTGAGCAGCACCGCAGACTATTATAACCTTGCTTTGCAGGAGTCATGCCAAGCATTCTGTAATCTATACATATAAATGGATGCTGATAAGCAATAATGTGTCAACCCACAAAAAGTCAAATTTTAAGATATTGATGTATATTGATACTACGTCACCTATTTCACATTATTCAAACAAATTTCAAGTCATCTAAACTAAATAAGTATGGAAAAAGTTTCTTAACTCAATGTTTCGTATTTCAGGTGCGTTCCATATTTTGCAATTTATAAAATAATCTCAAATATTTAAAAACTTATTATTATATAACATATTAAATTAATCTATCTGCTTTTGATTCAATATATATTTTATCGAAATAGAAAAAAAAGATGAATATATAGGTGTTCAAACTAATTTATTAAGAATAGGTTTGACATCTTTAGACGCCATTTTCTCAAAACGAAGTCCGTGTGGCTTGACACAGTATTGCTTATCAGCGTCCAAATATAATTGATGTGCCCGTTTGTAATTTAAAATAAATGCATATGAAAGTATACACGGTACTGACAACAAAATTAATAACTTTAAAATTTTTGTCCGTCTATCTGTCACTCAGTTTGTTACGGCTAATATCTAAAACAGCTGGACCCTTTTTGACGAAACTTTCCCTGAACAGAAAGCTAATGTAATAAGGAACAAAATTGAAACCAATGAAATAGTGAACAACATCTAATTCAAATAGGGAAGATATATATATTATTATATAAATATAATAATTGAGAAAATAATATATTTACTGGGTAATTTCTTAACTGGATATGATAGACCGAATCCGAAACTATAAGCGAAAAATAATTAAAGGAGTAACAGAGACGATTTTAATAAAAACTAAAACTATATCATTAGTTTTTTGAAAAATAAGTTCTCCTAGCCAGAAACGAACACGTTGATTTTAGAAAAAATTAACATTCTGTATGATTGTATCATCTGATACTGTCACATATTATAAGAATCAACTTCAGAGAGGTATTAGTATATAGTTAACTGCAACAAAAAGAAAGGGCAAATTTTTTACAAAATATTATCAAATTCATACATAATTTAAATCTTTTATAATTCTTCAAAAAAACGATCATACCTAAAAGTGAAATTTTAAAATTATAACGGGATATTGTAACGCTAATAGCGGGTGAGTACAATAGCCGAGTCCAGTGAAATGTCAAGGAATTATCTAAACCTACTTAGGTAACGGATTAGGTGACGGGTACCAAAACCAACGTCACATTCTATCAACTTTGTATAGCTCACGTAGAAAAAATAGACAAACATAAACGAAGTTACTGTGAGTTATTCATTTTATATATTTTTGATTGTATTCTTTACACTCTTCCTTACTTTAGTAGGTGACTAGCATTTTGATGCTAATAAACAAATCGTTCGAAGTAATGCAGACTTTTTTTCTAAACTTACCGGGAGCCATGATTTAATTATGTATATTTGATATATATAGAATCGATTACTTTTAATTTATGTATAGATTTAATGTTATTTTGTTAAAAAATAAATCTTTTCCTTTAATTTGTCTCTTATATTACTTTCAAAAAGTTGATTGTTACAAGTGACACTATTAGGTAGATGGTGCAATAATACAGAATGTATTCTTTTTTTTTTTAATTAGTGGGTTCAATTCCTGGTCAGGAGAATCATGAAATCAAAAAAACTTATGATGCAGTTTTAGATTTCTCAAAATCGGACACGAGACTCCTTTAAGTATTTTTCGCGATTCCTTAAAGTTCCGGATATGGCCTATCAAGCCCAGTTAAAAAAGTCACCCGATATATAATACAAGGAGAACCTCGACGGGAACATACTGTTATACATTCGAAATTTTAAAGACTAGCACAAAACACTTTTCTTCAACATCTATAGTGAAAACCGTGGAGGAATACCGTATCTGAGTTAGAGTCTGCTTATAAATACAACCAGAAAGTTCCCAAATCTAAAGTAAGAAGCTCCTTTCTTGAGCAGAACCGCAGACTATTTTAACCTTGCTTTGCAGGAGACATGCCAAGCAATCTGTAATCCACGCGAACGAAGTCGCGGGCACAGCTAGTATAATAATAAGTTTTTAAATATTTGAGATTATTTTATAAATTGCAAAATATGGAACGCACCTGAAATACGAAACATTGAGTTAAGAAACTTTTTCCATACTTATTTAGTTTAGATGACTTGAAATTTGTTTGAATAATGTGAAATAGGTGACGTAGTATCAATATACATCAATATCTTAAAATTTGACTTTTTGTGGGTTGACACATTATTGCTTATCAGCATCCATTTATATGTATAGATTACAGAATGCTTGGCATGACTCCTGCAAAGCAAGGTTATAATAGTCTGCGGTGCTGCTCAAGAAAGGAGCTTCTTATTTTGGATTTGGGAACTTTCTGGTTGTATTTATAAGCAGACTCTAATTCAGATATTCCTCCACGGTTTTCACTATAAATGTTGAAGAAAAGTGTTTTGTGCTAGTCTTTAAAATTTCGACTGTATACCAGTATATTCTCGCCGAGGTTTTCCTTGTATTATATATCGGGTGACTTTTTTAACTGGGCTTGATAGGCCATATCCGGAACTTTAAGGAATCGCGAAAAATACTTAAAGGAGTCTCGTGTCCGATTTTAAGAAATCTAAAACTGCATCATAAGTTTTTTTAATTTCATGATTCTCCTGACCTGGAATTGAACCCACTAATTAAAAAAAATACATTCTGTATTATTGCACCACCTACCTAATAGTGTCAATTGTAAGAATCAACTTTTGGAAAGTTTTAGGAAAAGATTTATTTTTTACCAAAATAACATTAAATCTATACATAAATTAGAAGTTAAGTAATCGATTCTATATATATTAAATATACATATCAAATATGTGGGTTAAATCACGGCTCCCGGTAAGTTTAGAAAAAAGTCTGCATAGCTTCGAACGATTCGTTTATTTGCATCAAAATGCTAGTCACCTACTAAAGTAAGGAAGAGTGTAAAGAATATCAAAAATATATAAAATGAATAACTCACAGTAACTTCTTTTATGTTTGTCTATTTTTTCTATGTGAGCTATACAAAGTAGATACAATGTGACGTTTGTTTTGGTCCCCGTCACCTACTCCATTACCTAAGTAGGTTTAGATAATTCCTAAAAAGATGAATCAATTTATTGAAAATCTACATTTCACTGGACTCGGCTATTGTACTCACCCGCTATTAGTGTTACAACATCCCGTTATAATTTAAAAATTTCACTTTTAGGTATGATCGTTTTTTTGAAGAATTACAAAAAATTTAATTAATGTATGAATTTGATAGAATTCTGTAAAAAATTTGCCCTTTCTTTTTGTTGCAGTTAACTATATAATAATACCTCTCTGAAGTTGATTCTTATAATATGTGACAGTATCAGATGATGCAATCATACAGAATGTTAATTTTTTCCAAAATCAACGTGTTCGTTTCTGGCTAGGAGAATTTATTTTTCAAAAAACTAATGAAATAGTTTTAGTTTTTATTAAAATCGGCTCTGTTACTACTTTAATTATTTTTCGCTATTGTTTATAGTTTCGGATTTGGTCTATCATATCCAGTAAAAAAATTACCCAGTAAATATATTATTTTCCAAATTATTATATTTATATAATATACATATATCTTCCATATTTGAATTAGATGTTGTTCACTTTTTCATTGGTTTCAATTTTGTTCCTTATTACATTAGCTTTCAGCAGTGAAAGTTTCGTCAAAATCGGTCCAGCTGTTTCAGATATTAGCCGAAAAAAATTGAGTGACAGAAAGACAGACAAAAATTTTAAGATTGTTGTCAGTACCGTGTATACTTTAATATGCATTTATTTAAAATTACAAACAGACATCAATTTTATTTATTTTTATACCTTCCCTTCTTAAATCGGAAATTGTTCACTATTTTATTGGTTTCTACAATATTTTGTTATCGCGTAATTCTCTTTTTTACTTATTCATTAAAATAAACATATTAAAAAAAGTAGCTAAAGTTAATCCTTATAATATTAGCCATTAAATACGTCATGTTTTGAAGAACTTTTTAGACTTTGTAATATTTCGTGAAGTTTTTCTTCCATCTCCTCTCCTTTTCTGGACCTCACGTGATTAATGGACATTCCCTAATTGCTTGTGAAAGTCCCATCAAATTTGATTCAGCTGTTTCAGAGATTAGTCGTAAGAAACAGACTGACAGACAAAAAATTAAAAAATTGATTTTTTGATGTAAGTAATGTATATACTTTTATGCATTTAGTGAAAAGCATAAAATACTGTTCGACGTGAACCCTTAAATTGACATAACTTTTTTTTATGAATCGATTGAAATTAAATAAACACCAAATGTTAAGTGAACCTTACTGCAATATAATCATGAAAACCACATCTAAATCGGATAAGCCGTTTCTGAGATTAGCGGGCGCAAACGCACTGATAAACAGACAAACAGACAAAAATTGTAACAATTATTGTTTTGGGTTCTATTGCGTATGTAAAGGCCCAAATAATTTGTTTTTTTTCATATATCTTCTATGTACAGACAGCGACCCGTTAGAATTCTTTTATATGTATAGATTAAAAATATTTAAAATAGAAGTAAGCCTAAGTCACTCCTTATAACATTTGCTAACTGCAAGTAAAAGTACCATCAAAATTGGTTTAGCCGTTTTAAAGATTAGTCGGAACAAACAGATAGGCAGACAGACTGACAAACAAAAATTTAAAAATGTATTTTTTGATATAAGTACTGTATATATGTATGTACTTTCATGCATTTAGTAAAAAGTACAAAATAATGTTCGACGTGAACCCTTAAATTGACATAACTTTTTTATTTATGAACCGATTGACATGAAACAAACCCTAAATGTTAAGTGAAGCTTACCACAATATATTAGTGAAAACCACATCTAAATCGGATAAGCCGTTTCTGAGATTAGCGTGCACAAACGCACAGATAAACAGACAAACAGACAAACAGACAAACAGATAAGAATTCTAAAAATCTTTGTTTTGGGTTCTATTGCGTTGGTAAAGGCCCCCAGTAAGATTTTTTTTCATATATCTTCCATGTACAGACATCGACCCTCTAGAATTTTATTATTAGTATAGATAGATATAGATTAAAAATATCTAAAATAGAAGTAAGCCTAAGTCACTCCTTATAACATTTGCTAACTGCAAGTAAAAGTACCATCAAAATTGGTTTAGCCGTTTTAAAGATTAGTCGGAACAAACAGATAGGCAGACAGACTGACAAACAAAAATTTAAAAATGTATTTTTTGATATAAGTACTGTATATATGTATGTACTTTCATGCATTTAGTAAAAAGTACAAAATAATGTTCGACGTGAACCCTTAAATTGACATAACTTTTTTATTTATGAACCGATTGACATGAAACAAACCCTAAATGTTAAGTGAAGCTTACCACAATATATTAGTGAAAACCGCATCTAAATCGGATAAGCCGTTTCTGAGATTAGCGTGCACAAACGCACAGATAAACAGACAAACAGACAAACAGACAAACAGATAAGAATTCTAAAAATCTTTGTTTTGGGTTCTATTGCGTTGGTAAAGGCCCCCAGTAAGATTTTTTTTCATATATCTTCCATGTACAGACATCGACCCTCTAGAATTTTATTATTAGTATAGATATAGATTCATTCTGGTGAAACATGCTACTGTAATGTAGTGATCACTATTCATTTACTTAAATGAAATATGCTGCTTGTTGCAGTGATCATGATGACCAAGTGAAATATACTGCTGAAGTTGCAGTGATCACTATAACATTTTTATCATACTAAGTTAATTATTTTAAGTAATATTCGTTAAAATACAAATAAAAGTAATTCCACACTCATAAAAATCACTATAAATACAGTATCTAGCAAGAGTTCACAGTATATTTTCATATTATACACAATATTCATTTTTACTTGAATAACAAAACCTATAAAAAAAAAAATACTATATATCACATTCAAGTAATTTTCATTCTATTTACAGGACTCCCAAACACCAACTATCAAAAAAAAAAAAAAAAAAGAAAAAAGAAGAAGAACTAAGCAGTCCGCAGAGCAAGTTATAGATCAGAAAATTAAACTTAGATTCAACATAATTTTAAATAATTTTATCTCGGAACTATACTTTATATTTTACTTGATTGTAAATTTACAATTAGACATATATCTTAATTATGCTATAAACCGCAATAATCATTTGCTTAAATCAGGTATCAGATGTTATGTACAGAATTCTAGATTCTTAAGAATTAGTTATATTTTGTTTGATAACACATCCATGTATAGAGGGATAAAGTTTTTTTTTTTTCTTTTTTCTCTTTCTTCATTTTCTTTTTTTCTTTTCTCGAATGGCCGAATCGGAATAGGGACATTCCGTTAACAGGACGGCCGTCTGTTAGCGTTTTTATTATTTTATTTTATTATGTTAACATTTTTAAATATTTTGTCAAATTAAACTATTTTAAAACTGGATTGGCAACACCAAAAAAAGACAGACGGCTGCATTAAGGCTCAAAAGGGCTTGAACCCAGGGCCGTAAAACAAGTTAAAATTAAAAAAAAATACAGACGACTAAAAACGAGGAAAAAAAAAAAGTCAGACAGGGCGAAGAGGCGGGAGTTTTTTTTGACAAGAATCATGAATGTTATGTTAACAAATCTAAGAGTTAAATTGGAATAAATATTATGTACCGATCGGTTTTTGTGTTTCTACAACAACCCGTGCATTTACCGTCGAAAAGCAGCATTCAGTGCAACATATTCTAATATATATAAAAAAGTCCTCGATAAATTAAGAACCTCCTTTTTGGAAGTCAGTTAAAAATAACTTGTTATTTACAAACGTAAACATGAAAATGAGTTTACCCTTGTAACAGCCACTTGACCTAAAACATTCTAAATAGTTAAAATCACATTTCAATATGAACGTAGGCGCCGCCCACCATCCCCGAACATGGAAAAATATCCATATAACGATTACGAACATCTATACCTATACATATACCGTTTGCCTTTGTTATAATCTGTGGGCTTATAATATACGTCTTCTAAACAAGCAATAAATATGTTAGGAAATATTAATAAGTAGTAACTTCTGCCTACTATTTAATTGTATAATTCTTTTTTTAAGATAAAAATAACGGACATCGCACCCGCTACATCCCTGGTGTTGCAGATGTCCATGGGCGATAGTGACCACTTAACATCAGGTGGTACTATCTGCTCGTTTACCCCCTATTATATATAAAAAAAAAACGGACAAACGAGGAGACAGGTGCTGGTAAGTATAATCACTGTACTGGACATTTGCAACACCAGAGGAGTCGCTTATGCCAGCTAGGCCCGCGCCAAGCCTAATCGGAGCCGTCGTGCAACTGTCTTATATGCGCCTTTTTTGTATAGCGATATAAGTAGAAAATGGTTTAGTCCAATCAACAAGTCTTTTCCGCGAAGTTTAAGTACGAAACCCAATGTAAATATTAAAAATTTAAAAATTTTAAGTATAGGCCCGGCGCCCTTTTGACTCGGCGCCGTCGTGTGTCGCACGACTTGACACGTATGGACGGCGCGGGCCTGATGCCAGCTTAAAAGGAATTAGGGATGAAGGGAAAGGCATGGAAAATAGGGAATGAATAGGAAGTAAGGAAAGAAATAGAAGGGAGTTACGCTTCCGGCTCTCCCTGTACAAAACGAAGCTATATAAGTTACTTCACGCCAATATTATGTCAGAATTCGAATGTCATAAAATGACTTCAATGAACTTCTAACAAAAAGTCGAAATATGCAGCTTAAAAGGAGAGTTACGAAACTGCATAATTTTTCATAGTTTAGAATCAATAAAAATATATCTATCGTTTTAAATGATATATTTTTTACTTTGTGTAAAATTTGATTTATTATTGATTTATAATGATGTCTGTGTTAAATTATTCAGTTTTTTCGCCCTCCTTAAAGCTTATTGTGACTTTCGCTAGTTAGAACTACAATGACGACACTTAAGTACTTTAAAACGTTGTACCTATGGTAATTAGAAATCAAATATATTTTTAGACACAATTCTACTTTTGTCAATGTTTCGCTCGCATCAAGTTTCATTCCTCGATACAAATTTAGTGCAGCGTTTTTAAAGGTATTAGTGGATGAATATTCAAAAAATCTTAGCAGATACCGGTGTCATAATACCTACCTATGAGCCGAACAACCCAATCTGTTCAGTGGTTTGAGCTGTGTATTGATATGTCAGTTAAACTTTCTCGATTTAACGTTGTCTTAAATTTTCGCGATTATTACTCATTGAAATAAAACTATTTTAAATGTATTTAAATGGCGTATATTAACTATTTTTATCATCCCGACATTTCGAGCACTTTACAGCGTTCGTCAATTCAATGCAATTCTTTAGTTAATGGCATTACAGCTTTCGTGGTCACATTCATCTATTTGAGGTTTTAGAAAAATATTATTTACAACTACCGCCGATGGTTTCTTAGTTGGTATCTTGATTTACGTTCCGTTTGCACGCAGAAGGCACTAACTGAATCTTTGAGTCTCGCAGTCTGTTGGACTTGGGATTTCAAATTTTTAATAAGTGGAATCGAGAATTTAAAAAAAATAGTTTTATTTCTTTTCTCGATTTAAAGTTAATACATAAAAATAAAATATAATTAACATACTCATTTTTGTGCATTTAAATATAAAGACATATCGCATACCCACGTAAGTACCTTGTTTTTATGTCAAAAAAAAAAAACGAATTATCCACATTTACACTCATTAATCAATGTCCTTTATCTTAATACTTTAAATAAACAAGTCTGGTATTACCTATAGGTTCATACAAGGAAAATGTTTGTCTGTCCATGAAATATTTTAAAGATTAATATATAATCTTGATAGGTATGTTTATTTGTACGGGTGAAAATAATAACACTTTTGTGTATAAATATTGAAGAGTCTTTAAGTCAATAAATTAATAAGACATATATCGCCATTTTCTTCTGACATCAACAGCCCGGTGTTGTCTACACTCAAGCTATGTAGCCACTGACTTCATTGTAGAAGGCTTCTTTGAGGAAGTATCACACTCTCATAAAAAATCAGGATAAAATAAGTATAACTGCGTTTCATACGGTGATGGAAGGCCCAGAAGCTTGTCACCTCCATTCCTTTTACCGTATTTCTTACATCCTATATCAATGTATCTCTTTTTTTTAACTCATTTTTGGCTTTTGGTGTTGGAAACTTTTATGGGCGACTGTGACCACTTCACATCAAGTGACCCGCCGGTTGTTGTTAATCTTTACTACGATACAATGTAGTGCCTAGGCTTATATTCAAAGGACCAAAAGCACATAATAAGCAATTTATATAAAATATATTGGACGCAATAAAATAATTATGGCCAAATGTTAAACATGGGGTCGCCCACACCACAGCGAGTGGGTAGCGATTTCGAAAACACCTTTTGCGGCCTCAGCAAGGGCCGAACCTCGTATTATCTTGATGACTATTAACAGCCTCCCACGAGCCCTCACCAAGGTATTGAGAGAAAGCCCATCTAATTTGCCCTACATATGTAATTTGAATAAATTAATTAGTAATTAATTTGAAACCAATATTGCTCTTTCAAATAATTATAAAATACAAAATTTAATATCAATTAATTTTTTTTTTATTTTATTTTTTAGAGATCTTTCTTATGACTACCTATGGGTTGTGATAGTTTGATGTATGGAACGATGCCATTTGACAACAACGTTAACGAACAATATCAAAACTTGTACTAGAGTACAGTCATTTTTAACCATGTTCCACAAAAGAAAAGGTTCTCAGTTCTTCGTTGACTTTTTATGTATGTTCACCGATTACTCGTAAACGGTTTCACCGAATTGTTTGTTTTTTTTTTTTTGTTTAAGAGTATACCCTCCCATTGGTTCAATAAAATTTTCATAAAAATAGGTTCGGTTTTAAATTCAAAATAACTAAAATAAGTGTGTCATTCAATTCAATTAAATAACGTATTTTGTTTTTGAAGTCGGTTCTCTAATATTCCGCTTAAAGGATCGCAACTTCAAGAAACGCAATTTAAATTTGACTGACACTTTGGTGCAGTGACCTCACTGCAACAGAAACGTTAACGGTAACGGGTTTGATCCCCGCGCATGGAAAACACGTTGTTGGCCATAAGGATTGAGCGTGATGTGTATATTATATAAAATAAAATTAGAATTGCGTAAAGTTTTATTTTTTAACACAAAGTCATGGATAAAAAGAATCAGAATTATAAATATTCTAAGAAATACTTTAAAGCTTAGTGCCCTAACAGACCACCATTCAAAGACCACCAACGGAGTTACCAAAGGGTGTCTTTCAGCCTCTATTCCGTCACTTCGCTTGAGCTACAAAACAAATTGTCCGTACGGCGCTTCGAACGTCAACAAGCGTCGACTGTGAAGGAACGCAACTTTGATCGGTTAACACCATGATGTTTTTAACTATAGCTATGTATGTTACGTTCGTATTCATCTGTAATCCTTAGGCATTGAGTGCGAAAATTGGTCTATAATTTTTTTTTCTCTGTGTATGTACCCGAATAAAATTATTATATTCTATATCAATTGAAATTTGTCGCCAATTAACGTGTTCCCCCAAAGATTCTCTCGCCCGTCAAACTCAGTCGTCTAAAGAAGTCAGCATTCTGGATACCAATGTGCATGAGTTATGTAATATTATTGTTTTTTTTTTACATAAAAAAAATAAATAATATATTTTTACTCATCACTATGATAACCTTTTTCTAAATAGATACTAAACTGTTCCTATAAGTAAATAATATGTAAAAAGTTTTACTTGGCACCGCCTTCCAAATATTGTAGATAATATTTATTATTTTCCTTTTAAGTTTTAAGTCAACTTGTATTAAATTAGTTTTCGATGCCGGTTAATTTTTTTTTAAGTAAGAACATAAAAAAAACATTTAATATCTAATTATTATGCAGTGTTTTAATTAATTGTGAACCAATTTTAATATATTTCTTTATTATTATTCTTTACATATACCTCTATTATTTTTAGTAGAAGGCCATCTGGATGCTGATAAGCAATAATGTGTCAACCCACAAAAAATCGAATTCGGAGATATTGATGATGGTACTGCATCAACTATTCAACATTATTCAAAAAAAGTCAAGTAATATAAACTAGATTAGTACGCAAAAAAGTGTCTTTACAATTGTTTCGTATTTCAAGTTCGTTCCATATTTTGCAATTTATAGAATAATCAGAAATATTTTAAAAACTGTTTATTAGATAATATATTAAATATATCAATCTACTTTTAATTCATTATACCTTTTAAAAAAAAATAATAGAAAAGGTAGATATAAACTTCTTTAAAAAATTAAGTGAGAATAGGTTTGACATCTTTAGACGCCATTTTCTCAAAATGAAGTCTGTGTGGGTTGACACATTATTGCTTATCAGCGTCCATCTATTACAGTTAGTTTTTTTAATAAATTAAATAAATTCTTAATATAAATATATAATAATAATTTCCAAATTTACAAAACGAATTTCGCCAAATCAAAGCAACATGACGATGTTTATTTTCACCATATGGCATGTCTACAAAACACCTTGAAGGCATCTTGCAAGCATCCAGGTACGCAAGGTGGCAAAAATAATTTATAGTACAGACGAATAATAATAACTTTATAACAACATGACGTGCACATGAGAAAATATGTATTTTGAACTGGCCAGGAACTGTACGGAATAATAATACAGTGTAAATTTATTTTATAATTAGCTGGTGCTCGCTACTTTGTCTGGGATGTCAGTGATGCCTACGTCATAGTAGCTTTATGCATACAAAGTTTCAGCCCGATCGGCTTAAAATTAAAAAAGTTTAATACAAATTTAAACCATTATTTTGTCCCCTTGGGGGTAGAATTAATCAAAATCCTTTCTTAGCGCATACCTACGTCATAACATCAACCTGCATGCTAAATTTCAGCCTGATCCGTCCAGTGCTTTGGTGTGTGCGTTGATAGATCACTATGTCAGTCACCTTTGAGTTATATATATTAAGATTACCTATATATTGAACAATCGAATTATTACAGCAACTTTAAGGCAAAAATTACACATATAAGTTTATCTCTCGGGCTTTCGTAAAGATTTACACAGATTGTTTAATTGTTTATCGTTGCTTTACACATTTTCGCATTCTATATGCTTAAAAAGAGACTCCAATCACTTATTAATAATACTTACCATATTTATGTACAAATATTGTTACAGAAAATAAAGAAATTTTATTTTTATTATTTTTTACACCTGAAATAATACTCTCAGTAGCTTATTTCTTACAATCATAGCTTTTGTAAGGTTAACTCGGTATGTCGAAATGTTTTTTTCTTTAATTTATATACCTTTTAATGTTTTAGAATGGACAATTTAAACCAGCATATATTTTGAGTTTAGTATGACTTTTATAAGGCATCTCATATAGTGTAACCAGACAGTAATTATTTATACAAGTTAACGTTTACTGCTGCGCGCGCGCATGACGGCGCGAACTTGACATTGCACGGCAGGAAGCGACGCCGGAAACGAGCAAGGGGTTACAATGTTTCGGGGAAGGGCTTTAAAGATTATTTTAGGTACGCTAGTAAACGGGCAAGTGCTAGCTCGAGTAACGGTAATATTTTAAAAGATAACCCAGTGGTTTCTTTATTGTACACTATTATTAAAGTAATCAAATATAAATAGTTTGAAGAAAAGCAAATTTTTTAAATTCATCTTTACGGTCTATTTAAACAGTTGCTAGTTCTCTTATTGTTTGCGTTTTTATTGTTATAAATATATACATAAAATGATCGTTAGTCTTGCTTTCACGCTTTAATCGATTCTCGTAAAATTATTCACGGATTATTAAGACATTACAAATTGTCGAACTGAGGACATAAATGAATGATTTTTTTTAAAGCCGTTTTATTTATTTAACCTTTATTTCATAAACATTTATTGATCTAGATAAAAATTGATTTATTATTACTATTTAAATATGATAAATAATCGTTTTTTTACTAAATAATCAATATAATTCGATTTGGTTTTATTTACCTTAATATAGAGCAAAAAAAATTAAGACGTTTAAGATGTACAAGTTACACATTCAATGCTCCCATATGAATTATTATTGATTTTTAACCGAGTTTGAAAAAGGAGGAGGTTATATGTTCGGCTGTATGAAATTAGGATATTATTTAACTACATCAATACAAGTGACGAGTGTAAACGAAGCACAAACTCGGTGCTGTAAAGGCGATCTAATTCTGTGCTAGGATATGTTTGTACACACAGCAATAACATTGTAAAACATATGGGAGATGTGTTACAACTAATTAAAACAAGGTCACGACATATCCTGTATGTAATTTTTTTAAATCGTTTTTCATAAATAATGCCCATTCAATACGAGCTTGTAAGACGTCGGTTTCATCGGTATTTTACTTTTAAATGTCGATTTTGCTAACGCTGGTAAAACGTCCAACACATGTCCAGTTGACACTCTGTATAAAACTAACTGCCTCTCGTGGCTTTACTCGCGGTTATTGATTTGCTCCTATGAGACGTAGCGTAATGTAATATGGACGCTGATAAGCAATACTGTGTCAAGCCACACGGACTTCATTTTGAGAAAATGGCGTCTAAACACGTCAAACCTATTCGTAATAAATCTGTTTAAAGAAGTATATATCCATCTTTTCTTTCATTTCTTGATAAAAGCTATAATGAATTAACATCAGATTGATATATAATATATAATCTAATAAGTTGTTTAAATATTTGAGATTATTGTATAAATTGCAAAATATGGAACGCACTCGAAATTCGAAAGAATTAATTAATAATCTTTTTTCGGTACTTAATTACTTTATATGACT
The DNA here is from genome assembly GCA_037950945.1 of Hypolimnas misippus. Taxonomy (NCBI): domain Eukaryota; kingdom Metazoa; phylum Arthropoda; class Insecta; order Lepidoptera; family Nymphalidae; genus Hypolimnas; species Hypolimnas misippus. The sequence continues at coordinate 15,644,380 of JBBEEQ010000018.1, forward strand.
TCGAATTTTTTCGAATACTATTAAATAGGTGATGCAGTATCAAAATACATCAATATCTCCTAATCAGTTAGATTAGATGCGGTATCTTTGTGGATTGACACATTATTGCTTATCAGCATCCATATATCCTATAATTTTCCTCAATAAAAGGATTTTCTAATGCAGAAAAAAAATCGAATCGGATGAGTATCTTCAGAGATTACCCTCTACGTACAAACAAACTTTACGTTTTTATAATATTAGAATAGATAAATTTTTATTGCTAGTGCACCGGTATCCACTCGAATCGACTTCTATCTGTGACATGTAATTTTATTTACGAATTTTAGGAAATAGAAATACGTATTTTGCTTTTCCCTTTACTATATTTCACCGATACACATGTCACAAATTATTAATTTAGAATATAACCTATTACTATGCGAAGTTTCATCAAAATCCTTTTATAATTTTATTAAGAGATTTATTTCATAACATATCATTTTTAGTATAGTAAATAAAATTAACTCTAAATATAATATTAAACCGATTAAAAGTACAATCTTCCCATGACTTCAAAAAATGAAAAAAAAAACTAAATAAAATAACAGAAGCATGTAATCAATATAAATGTGCAGTACTTATTATTGGGATCCACGATTCACAACACATGCCCGCCCGGAGATCCGGTAGATGGATGCGCACGCGCATCTGTTCGCGTTTCCCACACCCAGGCGTTTTTTTTTTAAACGGATTTACGATTTTTTTAAATTAAAAATGCAGTCGAAAGTGATCTTAATAAATTAAATATATTTACAACCATATTAAAAAGATTAAGTACGTTATAATATTATCTTTGTAACATTCAAAAGATGTCGCCCTTAAAATAATGTATTTACAACTGAACTAACTATCCCTTGCGGTTTCACTCGCGTTTATGAGTCGTAGCGTGATGTAATATAGCCTATAGCCTCAATAAATAAACTATCTAACACAAAACAAATTTTTCTATTCCATCCAGTAATTCTTGAGATTAGCGCATTCATACAAACAAACAAACTCTTCAGCATTATAATATTAGTATAGATTTTGTAACACATATTATATATCAATTTTTTACTATGCCAAATAAATAAATAAATAAACGCATCACACTCAACGGTCCCCATTAAGATCGCGTGACCTTGTGTCGGGGGTCCGGTAACACTCACAACACTAACACAAACAACCAGACCACGACAAACATCCGTATACAATACAGACGTTTGCCGTGAGCGGGGATCGAACCTGCGACCGTTAGCGCTTGACTCAGTTGCAGTGACCACTGCGCCAACGTGTCTATCAAATGTCAAAAGTCATAATTCCGTACTTTGTCTCTTCATGTATTATATAAATTATAAATATATATATAAAGATCAGACTATAGATATATATTTTTATTAATGTCACGTTATACCTTCGAATTATTTTAAACCTATCAATCAATATACAAACGTAATTACTGTTCCAAAACCGCAGACATCGATGTAGGCGGGCAGGATTTCACGAACAGTCCATCACATTTCCTAATTACAAAAATAATACAATCCAATGTAGATCTTAAAACTAGTGATATAAGGAAGAATCTCGGTTGGAACATTTAGAATATGTAGGGATTCTAGTCGTGAAGAATAGGTGCTTGGGGACAGGTGGCAAATCTCTAGTTCCCACTCCCACAACACACAATAGTTTTTTTATAACATCCACAAGTGGCCCCAGATCGGTCTCTCACGAAGTAAAAAAATATAGTGGTGCGACATCCTAATAGTCGATAGGTTTTTAGGTGTGCCTTGTAACATTGATCTGAAATGCCTATAATTATAATTGTTAATGCTGGTGGTCTAAACTAACAAAAAACAAACATTCTTTGAAATTTAAAAAGAAATAAAAACAATATTTTATAATATTTTATTTTGCTGATAAAATATCTTCTTTTAAAACAAATAACAAAATCAGACTAAATCAATAAGTGACGAATTATTAGCTCTACAATGAATTACCACACTCGATATTCGATAACATTAATGTTAGTTGCACATCACTACACCTCTATGAACATGCGTCCTTTTTTAGACAACATGGAGTTTATAAAGATGGCACGTAATGAATGGCATACCGAAAGATTCAAATTATAATCTAATCTAAAACAGAGTGCACTTAAAAATATGTTATTTTTTGAGTCTATTATTGAGGTATTGCCTAGCTGTAGACTAATGACTACAGCTCATATACAGTCCGGCTCGACCGGGGCCTCACTCTCACAAGAAATCTGATGCAACTAATATGTTAATGCCTGTAGTTGAGTTTCGTACGACGAGTGAGAGAGACTAACCCCTTTCCCCCATTATTTTCCTTACTCTCTACAATCCCTTATTCCTTTTCTTTTAAATGAACCTTAAAATAAATTATTTTATTGTGTCTAAAAATACACAATCATCTTATTAGCTTATGGAAAAATACTACAAAAAGTTATTTCGGTAAGCTTCGCGGTGTTGCCATTAATTGGAATTTTTGTGTATGCTTTATAAGTAACCAAAAGAGAAACAATAAAATCATTGACTATGTTTGCGTAATGCAAACGCAATCCAGGACGCGGGAAACATAAATATTATTCCTTCAATTAATTTGCATGTGTAGTAAGATTGATTAACAATTTTAATTTTAGATTTCACCTATTCAGTCATGAAACTAAGTTGTAACTTTTTTTACATACTAACGAACTTTATAACTACTGAAACTGATTTTGATAAGATTTTCGGAACCAATCAGAAAGTACAAATAAAAAAAGAATGAATAAGAAAAGAAAGAATACTATACTAAAATTATATTTAGTTATTTCCGTTTTTACGGTAAAGGTTCCCCGCGTATGTTAGTTCGAAATGGATTAAAAACACTATCTTCATCCCGTGTCTTGACATTCAAATTATAATATTAGCATCTATAAGCATGAATCATGCTCTACTATTATGTTTAACGAACAGTTCATTGGATTTAACAACGATATTAAATCACTATGACCAAATGTTCTACATTACTTTTATCAACATGCTAGCGCGGATCCACCGTTGTGGGCACGATGGGCATGCCCTCAACCAAAAGACGTGTCACACACATGTCTTAATAAAATTTTAAAAAACATTCGTGATATAGACCCAATTTCATTAAAATTGGTTCAATAGCTTGCTGTCCTAATAAGATGTGCAAACAGACACCTTTTCACATGTTGAAAGATTCACATGAACGAGTACATACTCCGACTCGCACTGGGCCAATTTTCGGGTGCCCGTGGCCACAACCTTCTTTGAGAACTGGATCCGCCCCAGTCAACATAATAGAAATTGAAATAGAATTTTGAAGAATCTACTACAATATATTCCGTACTTTAACCGTTTACGAAGCTTTTAAAACGAATAGGCTGTTTTTGCAACAGGTTTTAATTATTCCTCCGCTCCTATTGGTCGTAGCCGCAGGGTTAATATTAAAACTATGACCTTTCTCGATAAATTGACTATATAACACAGAAATATTTTTACAATTCGAACCACTAATTTCTAAGATTAGTAAATCCAACCAAACAAACAATATTAGCTCTTCAGATTTGAATGCTGATAAGCAATAATGTGTCAACCCACAAATAGTGAAATTCGGAGATATTGATGTATTTTGATACTGCATCACCTATTTAACACTATTCAATAATAAATAAAGTAATATAAATAAAATAAGTACGGAAAAAAGTTTCTTAAATATTTTTTTCGAATTTCAAAGTCGTTCCTTATTTTGTAATTTATACAATAATCACATATATTTAAAAATTTTTTTTAGATAATATATTAAATGTAACAACCTGCTTTTAATTAATTATATCTTTAATCAAAAAAGTAAAGAAAATATGGATAATTACTTATTCAAACAAATTTATTATGAATAGGTTTGACATCTTTAAACGCCATTTACTCAAAATGAAGTTCGTGTGGCTTGACACAGTATTGCTTATCAGCGTCCATTTATAATATTAATATAGATTTATCCTTATCTAAAAGGGACGTAGTAAATTGTACTAGAAGACACCATTAACAAGTTAAGATAAACGCCCACTCTGAACACCAACCGAGACTCCTATTTTCATGGCTGCCTCAATACAACACAGACATAGCTTCGTCCCGAATTGACACAATATTTTACACTAGTTTTTGCGTTTAAAAGATTAACCTATTTAAACAAACTATTTATAATTTAAATATAATATTCGAATAGTTTAACCAATTGAATACGAAATAATACCGAGTCACATATTGCTAACCATATTGTAATACCACATTCTCCCAATTCACACGAAAATAAAGATTGTGCTTCGTCTAATTAAGCTGCAAGCATGATAATAAATATCAGTAATGCAATCATATATGTATGTTATATTTTGAAAGGTTGACGCAATTGTTACTGCAACTGCTTCAGCGCTTGCGGTCGCGGCTTCGAACCCCGCTCACGCCAAATATGACGTTTGTCGTGTTCTAGGAGCTCGTGTTTCTGTCGTGTCCAAGGATTATGAGATCTTAATGGAAGCATTGTATCTATAATTTTAATAATTTAATTGTGTTATATTTATTTATGGTGTTCTGACACCGAACACAATTCACTCACTCATTTTTTTTCTCACAAAATTTATGTATCCCGCCCGATAATTTAGGCGGGTATGCGAGGACCTGTTCATACAAGCGACTACCCACTACAACCCAGCGGTGATCTTATCGTCCTAGAAAGGCGTCATGGGATCGCTTACAGTTACCTACTGTCATGACGTCTTGACGCGTGACGTTTGACCCGCTTATGCAGACTTTCGTCACCTAGAGAGCGCTCCCGCGCACCTGGAGCAGTCTCCCGCCAAAAGGGCTCTTAATTTATATTAACCGGATTTAACATAACATGACTTTCGATGTCTAATTTTACGAGTTCAATAAATTTTACTTTAAAAACAATGTCTTAATAGTTAATCGTTAGAAATATAACGTATTAAGTTATATGTAAGGCCACAAACATTGTTTAAGAGATTTTGTATAGTCATAGTTCTTTATGTTTATTCGTAGTTTACTTAAAACCACATATATACCTATAACAATGTTAGCAAATACAAAGCAATGTTAATCAGTGAGTTAATCGCTGACTCATCCCTACCTACCTCATTGTTGCAGTCACGACTAGATTTAATTGTCCCAAAGACCTAACTGATAAGGTCATTCGTTCTAACTCATTTAGTTAAGGTTTAAATTAACAAATACTAACTCTGGTAGTTCGATATAGTATTTGAATGTGTTAAATGTTTTGTCTTAGTATATTGTTTCTTCTTATCAATAATGTCTTTAAATTTATTGATACACCAGTCCGTGGTATTACGTAAAAGGCTTTGAAGGAAGTTGATATTGGTGACTAAAGTACAAAAGTAAAATTTCTGACATAGAAGGAAATTATTTAAAATTCATTATTGTCTCCCGACGAAGCATAAAAAAAAATATGGATATTCAATTCCAACCTATAATAGGTTTCAATTTTGACATGGTTTATATTACATTTTTTTTCTTGAACATAATTACTTAAGTCATGTGTTATATAAACACTTAATGATTTTCCATATTCCCTATATTTTTTTAGATAACTACAATATACATTGCACTAACTCTAGGTATAATATAATTTGTCTATATGATAACGAAGACTAAAAAGGCATGTACAATCACCTAACTGTTTTTTAATGTGATCCATGAGAAATAACATAAGTTCATACTAGTTCCATGCATATTATAAGCTACGAAATGCAAAAATAATAGTTCCTTAACTCCAAGACTCAATTGGATGATGCGCAGTATCCACTTCCTCATTCCATCTTCATCTCGGTAATAGCTCAATTTTCCACTAATGACGAAATTCCGTAATCTTCTTAGCCAAAAACACGGTTATCGTGAGTTAAATTTTGCTACTCAGACGAATCGTCGTAGCACCAATTACTGTATTCGTTTTTGAGTATGTTTTTGTAGATTTCCCCAAACAGTTATTTTGTCCAATTTATTACCAATTTTAATGCACCCATAGTCAGGATAATCAGTAGAACCTTTAAAAATTAAATTAATAATGTGTCTGCATTTAAATAAGAAAGCTTATGTGTGAAGGACCGAAACATTGAAGCTGTGTACTATTTATTACAATTTTAATCCAATAAATGCAGTCTTAAAATGAGTACAGGGCATAATTTTATTATTAAATTGTTATAATGAAAAACGTCTGCACGAGAATCAAATAAATAATGACTTATTTGGTATTTTATGTTGTTTCATTTTTATTAAAAAAAAGACGTGATCACTGCCGACCATTTGCGGCAACAGTGGAGCCACAAATGCAAGCTTAAAGACCAATAAGAGATAAAAGAAAACAATCTTCCTTTTGTTAATAAGCGGAAAGGAATAGGGGAACGTTAGGTTAGATTAGGGCTGATTTAGGCTTCATGCCGATCTTCTCTGAGAATGAGATACTACCTAGGTCGAACAAGCCTGTATTTAAAAAAAAAAAAAAGAATTATCGTCGAAGATGACAATTTTAATTGTTAGATGTGTTCTTTTGTTGTGACGTTGTGACGATTATTCTACGTTTATTTGTTTTCATACCATTTTTAACAAAATATAAAAAGGATACCTAATATTTAAGTGTTTACTAATATTGAAAATAATGATTTTTTTTTGGAATTTCAAATTATTTTATTATACTTAGCTCAGTAAAACTTACTTGCACCGCAGCACAGATTTGTACTTAATTGTAATAACCCTTAGATTTACTATTTAAGTATGAACTTCAAAGTTTACACCATATTCACAAATGTAAATTATATATCTGTAATGACATCTATGAAGCTGTACAGAAATTAAAATAAACTTGCTGTTAATGCCAAAACATGTTAACAGATGGCGGTGAACCGAGTCCAAGTATCTTAACTATAAAAAAATAATCATTATGCATTATTATAGGCACTGCCTTAAAATTTATTTCAAGCTGTAAGATGTAGCTAAAAATTTTATCTTAAGATAGTATCTTAGTAAAATTTATAATAAAACCATATAGTACCCATATATATGAATATTGGCAATAAAAAGCATGAAATTAGGACCTCAAAAATATATTTACAGATTATGTAACAATAAATCATAATGTGAATTGTCTATGGTGTTAATTTATTTATCTTCCTTAAACATATCATAGAGTACAGAACACAGCCTGTATAGTGGTAATCCAACTACTGTAAAATAGTCACCCTCAACTCGTTCCACAAATGTGCCTCCGACACCTTGTATCCCATAACCCCCAGCTTTATCCCTGAAAATGTAGCATTTTAAAATTATTGATAGATATCATAATTTACTACTAAATGAATCTAATTTCCCATGCATTATTGTAATGGTAGCTTTACACTTTAAAATTATTTACACTTTTATTATAAATCAATAAAAATAATGATTTATAATTTGACAATTTCAAAGAGATTCAAAGTCTGCTTTAATAAAATCTTTGAATTCAGTAAAATCGTTTACTAGTGGCATAAACAGCAATCCCAATTCAGAAAAATTATGTAACAATAAGTAATTTCAATATATTAAAATAAATAAAATTGAATAATATTCAATGTTCAATATAGACATCAACAAAAAGAACCGAGTGACTTAGAGATATTGGGATAGATACTATACTAGAGAGCATTTCAGATTACATTGATGTCAATGAAACATATAATTGGAAAACAACTATAATTAAGTGAACAAGTATTGCTTAATTAAATATTGAAAATTACAATTAATTATCTCAGGGCTCACATAAAATGAGTCATAATAAGTAAATGTGACATCAGAAGTGATCAGTTAAAACATTCCTCACATAGGTTCCCCAGTAGCAATGTATCCTTTTATTTGGTCTTCATCTAACTTCCCAAATGTGACATTAGTTCTTTCTGTAAATTTAACCGTTTTGTCTTGAGTTTTTACTACTACACCCGTGTATACTGTATGACTTCTTCCTGAAAGACTATAGTATCATTTTAATGCATATTTTTAGGAATAAAATATTTATTAAACTTTCGTATATAATAAAACCTTTTTAAGATAACTTTTTTTGTTGATATTATAAGAGCTTGGCTAAAATAGGTTTGACAGAAATTTTATTCTCCATCCATTCCTCATATTTAAAAAAATGTGTTTTATCATATAGTAACTGTTTAGGAAAAATAGTTTAACACTAACCTTTTGAGCATATCAAATGCCTCATTCTCTGATGTTGGCTTGCCAAACATGGACTCATCAAGTGTGACCATTGTATCGGCTCCAATCACTACATCCGGAGGATTACCTTGCAACCTTAATCTATTATCCACTTCTATGACTTTCTGCAGAGCTGTCTCCTCTACGAATTCTGAAAAACTCTTAAAGTTCTTTGGATCGAGATTTTCCTCGAAAAGTGATGGGCAAAGACCAACCCTCAAGCCCTAAAAATATATTTGAAGATTTACTCATATGCTAAAACCTTTTTTTATCAATAAACTTACAACTTACGATGTTTTCTATTAATTCTTTTCTTCTTGGTGATCCACTCGCTAAAATGATATTTTTCTGTTTTAAAATATGCATCACGGGTTGTAGCATTGTCGCTTATTATAAATTATTGGAACTAGTGTCGAAAATCAAACTTTTAATTTATATTTCTACTTTTTTTCTCGCGAATGTCTCAATTTTATCAAATCAAGGTTATTTTTGATAAATCGCCACACTTGTCGAATTGAAATTACCGCGATTACATTTTTGTCAAAATGAAATGCAATGATTTAGTCATAAATCAATAAATAAAGCCATTTATTATTTAATTCTTAATATTTAATAAACATAATTTTATATTCATATCACAAATTGCAGTTTGAGTAGAACACTTTTGTTAATAATAAAATTTGTTTATTAATTATGCTCCATTTTCTGTTATCTGTCTTATACTGTTGTAATCTGCATTCTGCAATATTATTTATCTGTGGAAATAATTCACCGCTGCCGTGCGCTGTCGAGTGTCGTTGTGACGAATGGTGTTTTAAAGTTTTTCTAATTTTTAAGCCTTCCAAAACAGTAATAAAGGTAATGGAAACATAATTTGTTTAAAATGCAGTCCGTAGTGGCTTATGTACGTAGTTTACTTGGCTGGTGCGAAGAAAATCCTACGGTCAAGACAAGCTTCAAAAGAGACAGGTATGGGATTGACATTTCTTGTTTACAACACTATAATTTAGTTATGGCGGCAAAGTGTGTAAAAAACTGTTATTAGAAATTATAACAGAAAGAAATCATGATCAAAATACCTTTAAAAATCGCATCTAAGTTTTGGACGTAAGTGAAAGTTTCGCGATGTTTTGTGTACCTACCTAACGCTTCGATGATGTGAACCTTTCTATTTCCAGGACTGACGATGATTTCTCTTTCGGAGAGGATACACCAACCCTGAAAAGACTAAAAAGATTGAGAAAAACATCTTATCCAGACATTATGGAGTCCAAAGGTATTGTTTTTGCAATTGTATAGCATTTTCTTCACTGATACCTAAAAACAATTTTAATATGTAACGTTTGTTCACAGACATGTGGGAGGAAGAAAAACGTAGTAAAAATGTTAGATATGTTCCTATACAGATAGAAACTGGACATCCAAGTACTTCAACACCAAATGAAAGCACAACAAAAATAGGTAATCGATGTAGAACGGTTCCTATTAAATTGATAGATGTATCAAGTAATGGTCCATCATCACCACCAAGGAAACCCAGAGTGCACACACCAGTGAGACCTGTCATCAGAGCCATTATCAATGATGATGAGGATGACCAAGAGGTATTTTATCTTAAAAAATAATAAGATAGAATTTTATTACTTTTAATTATTCTGTTGTAACGGTGTTATTTCATTCTATTAACAAAAAAGATGTATATTAACTTTATTAAGTATTATTACTTAAAATTCAAATTCAATTTTAGTATTGATTTTTAATTATTTTTAATATGTTTCGGTGTTCTTTACTTAAAAAAATGTATTTAGTGATAATGTAAACCTATTTATTAAAAAATACAACAATTGTATGCAGCAATTACTATGTCAAATAAAAATTTCAGGTAACATGGATAGAAACCAAACCAGAGAAAAAGAAACCTCCAAAAGTCTACATAAATTTAGATGATGATGATGATAGTGAAAATAATGAGGAGGATGATGTTGTATTTGTTAAGAAAGTGACATCACCGCCACCTCTCATACCATATAAGTACTTCGTCAGCAAAAGTGATCTAACTGATCCGACAGAAGAGGAATGTGTCAAATATTATAAAATTTGTCGAAAACCAAACGAAAGAAGTACACAAAACTCACCTAGAGCAAATAAATTTAAAACCCCAGCTGGTATAACTAAGGTTTATAAAAAGGTACCCACACCTGTGCCCAAGTGGATGCAAACACCGAGGACGAATCTCTCACAATTTAAAAGTAGATATTCAAATTTAAATGGCAATTCAAGATCAACTCTGTCAGAAGTTTTTAATTTAGACGAAAAGAGAAATTACCAAGAGTTGATCAGGAAATTTTCAGACACAACAAAACCAGTGCTCATAGGAAAATCAAGAGATATAAGCAGTTTGGCTGAAGAGGCTGCCTCGTTTCGACGAACACAAAAAACACAAAGGAGCTCATTGAATGAAATAAAATTATTTGAAAAGGATTTAAGTACAGGGAAAGGTAGTGAAGATGGAAAGGAATATGATCCAATCACAGTGGCATCTATTAACTCCTCTGACTCGGAGATCGAAATCATTCCATCTGACGCGTCAACTTCTTCTTCTGTTAAAATAGGCCCAATCAATACTTTACGAGATACATTTAGGGATAGTGCAGTCACGTCTCGAGACTGGCTCACGAAATTGGATTCTAAGTACAAAAAGAAAAAGCAGGAAACTCAAGCAAAGTTAAAAGATGCGCGCCGAGAGTCAGATATTATTTCGAAAGTTAATTATGAACAGAAATTAGCACATTTAGAGCATAAGTTGAAATATGAATTAAGTATACCAGAAAGTTTAATAGAGGAAGTGCCGCCCACTGTAGAGCTGCCCCCTCTAACTCTAGAACAAGAGAAATTAGTCAAGAAAGCATTAGGGCCTGGACCTCCCGGACAATTACTTGTGGAGAAATTCAATTTACGGATACATAGGTATTGTTTAATTTTTTTATTTAAATTCTAACTAATCTTCATGTTTGCAATTATGGGGTAAGAATTACACTTGTAATTTTATTTTTAATGATATAAATCAACTCTAATCTGGTAAAATTTGCCTAGATAGAGCCAGCTGTTTGCCCACAGACAATACTTCATATACAAGTTAACTCAGTGAAGTGAGAACTCATGATGACCATCAAATATATTACAAAAACATTATAAATAATTATTAAAAGAACATTCTTTATTTCAGGCGTGATCTCCAAACATTATCAGGATTGAACTGGTTAAATGATGAAGTCATAAACTTCTACATGAACCTGCTGATGCAGAGGTGTGAGGAACAGAAAGATCTGCCAAAGGTGTACGCCACAAACACATTCTTTTACCCCAAACTTATGCAAAGCGGGCAGGCTGGTTTACGCAGGTGGACGCGAAAGGTAACCTTAATATCCCTTATTAAAAACTGAAAATATATTGATTAAAATACCTAAGAACTTTAAAATTGTTAATACAAAAAAATTATTATATTCGTAAAAAAAAACATTGACTCAACATCGCATGGTAGTTATGCGTTGTAGCCCTAAGATGTCTTAAAAAATTTGTTGTAAAAAAATATAATTTTCAGTTAACCAAGTAACATACTCTTTCACAATTCAGTACCTAACAAATTTATTTTCATAATTTAATTAATATGAAATAACCTTCAGGTGGATATTTTCGCGCATGATCTAATTGTGGTACCAGTACATCTCGGTGTACATTGGTGCCTCAGTATCATTGACTTCCGGAAGAAGAAGATAGCCTACCTGGACAGCATGGGCAGCTCCAACCAGGCCTGTCTTAATGCTCTGCTACAGTACCTGCATGATGAACACAAAGATAAGAAAGGCCAACCTTTTGATGATAACGGGTGGACTACTGAGAATCTGAAGGTATTAATCCTAACGATATTTTATTATTTGTATAATATTTTTGTGTTAACATCATTTTGGTAGGTGTATTCAACTTATAAGTTTTGCTCTCTGACTTTCATAAAAAATAGGATAAACGAATAGACGTTGTTACACGATTCTTGTTTGCTATGTTGTCATTTTGTCTGGTCTACTTTTAAAGTGCTTTTGTTTTTTGTACACCCTTTGGGTATAGAATTCTAAAAATGAGAAATCTAATGGACCACTACAAATATGACAAACATTTTACAGGACATCCTACAATTGGGTTTAAAACCGTATCAAAAACCAATAGGACAATAGTAAGTAAACATTTGTAATCGTCCGCAGGACATCCCGCAGCAGATGAACGGCAGCGACTGCGGCATGTTCGCGTGCACGTTCGCCGAGTTCAGCGGCCGCGACGCGCCCTACACCTTCTCGCAGGCGCACATGCCCTACCTGCGCCGCAAGGCCGCGCTCGAAATCCTGCAGGCGCGCCTGCTGCTCTAACTGGCTGCCTCTCCCGGCGCCTGCCCGCTACACCCGGCACCATCCGGAACTGCCGGCACTATCCGGAACTGCCGGCACTATCCGGGACCTGCCGGCATCATCCGGAACTGCCGGCACTATCCGGAACTGCCGGCACTATCCGGAACTGCCGGCACTATCCGGGACCTGCCGGCATCATCCAGAACTGCCGGCACTATCCGGAACTGCCGGCACTCTCCGGGACCTGCCGGCATCATCCGGAACTGCCGGCACTATTTGGGACCTGCCGACACTATCCGGGATCTGCCGGCACTATCCGGAACCTACCGACACCATCCGACACCTACCCACACCTTGATCAACGCATCTCCTGAACATGTGTTTGAAGACATCACCCAACCACCCGCACCTGCAGACAAGCGTCCACGACCATTTACCATTACCATCCTTAACCCAAATCATTTGCAATAGACAGTGCTGACTTTGAGAGAAAAACAGTCACTCCATAGACATTGTCATAAAATACAAATCGTTAGAAATTCCAAATCAATAAAATATTATAACATTAAATGTATTAGACTTTAACTTTTCTACAGCTTTCAATTTTCTCAGTTAATTAGTATGGGTCCAATCTGGCAAGCTAAATTAGATCCACTTCATCTTATGAAGTTGATGCTTTACATATTGGTTCATCTCTGATGACCTTTTTGTATTTATATTGAATTTAATATAATAAATTTAACAAAATTTAATAAATAAATCTATAATAATATTAAATTAAAGGGAGTTAATAAATATGTATTATTATTATTATTATAAAATAACTCATCTGGAGTGGATTGATGATTGAAGCCAGCACTGACAACAGACAAACTGCCTTGATTCACATAAGTCTGATGGTTTGATCTATGCACATGACGCTGAACAGAACACTAAATAAGGCTCCAGGACAGTTGCTTAGACATTTCTTTAATTTAAAGTATAAAATACTTCTTATAAAATTATATACTTCTGTCAAATTAACATATGTAGTTCATTAAATGATAGGAGTCTTTAATGAGATACATATTGGATGTGTTTCTCATATAGTTGAAAATGTTAATACTGAACCAGTGTATTTATTAGACAATTCGTGATTTTCGTTCTAGGATGTGTATTTACCATAAAAGTCAAATATGAATAGATTATAAATGTTATAACAACTGAGAATATTCAATACTTTATAGCAGTATACTTACTCAACTGTATTTCTGACTTGCCAAGGATTCAGACCATCACACTAATGTGAATCGAGGTTTCACTTCCATTACACTAAACTCTTCCCCGTTCCTTCCAAACATGCTTTGAACGGTACTTAAATAATAATTTAAGTTTTCACGGTGACCCTGTCCCCAGCCACCTAATGTCGATTCATCACATGCCGTCATTGCTTTAGTCAAACATGAACATATTCAAAAGTAATAATAACTCCAAAATCCTTCCCCTTTATTCCTAAAGACACACCCATAGAGAATTTATGTATTTATTACTAAGTTGATATTAAGTGATTGAGCGGGTGCATTCTCTAAGCGATGTGGTGGTATATTTTGTTTATTAAATTTACCATATGGAAATGATTACTTGATTTGTATATTTTTTCACACTGAGCACAAGGATTCTTTCACACTGGTTTTCATATATATAAAATTCTTGTGTCACAATGTTAGTTACCTTACTCCTCCGAAATAGCTTTTCGGATTTTTACCAAATTTTGCATATTCAGGAGATCTGAGAATCGGGTTCTATCAATTTTCATACCCCTAAGTGATAAAAGTTGTTCACACTTAACATTTTTTTTTTTTGATTTTTAGACAAAAATTTTTTGTTTTTATTTTTATAAAATGTGGAATTAAAAATTGCCTTTTTATCACCAAACCCTATTTTTAATAGCTATTTTAGTCATTAAATCTATGGCAAAACAACGTTTGCCGGGTCAGCTAGTATGTATATATAAAAGTCAACCGTTAATGACTGACTGAGCTACCGAAACAGCTTAAACCCATGGACCGATTGTGCAAAAATTTAGCGCACAGATTATTTGATTTTTTAGTTTGATTTTTCCAAGCTAAAAAAGAAATAAAGTGACAAAATGCAATATAAGCACGAATAGGTGCTTCTCGCCACAAACACTAGAACACGACAAATATTCGTATGGCGTATTTGTTTGTTTGTCGTGAGCGGTCTCGAACCCGCAACCGTGAGCGCTTTAGTTGCACTGACCGTTGTGCCAATCTGTCATCATTTGTGTTGTTTTTACATCACTACAATAATATGTATTACACATAATTGTATGTCATAAATATCTTTCTTAATCACTATAATATATTTACCTTAATCAAAGTTCATTTATTATACAGAAGCCATTAAAAATTACAAGAATTGTTCGATTTTTGTAAAATACAGATTATACAGAACACGAAAAATAATCTCACACATAAACATATTAATTTTATCCTGATTACAAATTCCCTTTTAATTATAATAAAGCTCAAAGCACCAGTGTGATAGAATCGTAAAACAGAAGTAAATCTAAACCGAACCACATCACTGGCGGTGCGAGATCTGTGTGTTTTCTAACTATTCCAATCAGACTTGTTTGTTACACTTGAACATGAACAACAAACATTTAAAATCAAGACTGATTAGAATGTTAGACGGATAATTTCTTAGCTCTAAATATATGATTTAGCTGTACATAATTTCCTTGGAACGACACTATCTTCCAGTAGCAAAGGATATCCTTAGACCATTCATTTCTATGTGATTGGATTAAGCATTTAGGTATTAATTAAAAGTAAGATGAAGTAACAAATATTTTATCTTAAGACTCCTTATTTATAATACAGTAAAATTTAAACCGACTTCAACCGTTTTGTCGCGGTAGATAAACTGCATTTACGAGTAAGTTTAATGTATTATATGATTGTGAAATTTAGTGTTAGTGAACGAAATGTCATTTAACATTTATTTTGAGTTGAAGTCGGAATATTGAATATTTGTAATAGTCATAGTATACGACCTAAGTCTCAATTTGATTGAGAAAATACCTTTTCACAATTTCCATGACAGAAGGCTGTATTTATTTTTATTGGATGAACAACCGATTTTTATATACAGGTATAAAAATCAACCAACTATTATATCTAAGGGCTGGCCTATACATAAATATGTCTACTTTAATTTGAGGGCTACTCAAGAAAAGGAATGTGAGATATCAAAAAAAATGTAGTTTTTTTTAATAGATTCATTTTTTAAATAAAAATAAAATATAGCTAAAGAATATATTTTTTCATATTATAATAATTTTTTAATAGTTAAGTTCGTACCGTGTCGTGACGAATTTATACCGAAATATTAAAATTATCATTTTTTTTTGTTTGCTCGTAAATTTTTTAATTTACAAAATAAATAATTTTGTTTTAAAATAAACACGTTTCCCAGCAATTAAACTGTTTTTAAATTCTGAATTACGTTATTCTTCGATCAAATCTATTAAAATAAACTCATATTAAGACAGTAACCTAATTTATTTTTCTGGTAATAATGAAGAAAGTTGAATCTAATGAACATGAGATGTGTGTAGCATTATTAAGTAAATAGATTAAAGATTTGTATGTTACCTGCTGGCCAGAAGATTCAAAATACATATAAATCTAATAAAAAATTGACATTTCAAGTATATATCGTATTTATTTCCTTTCTGTCATGGCCTCGTCGACTCGTGGAATAATGTAATATAATAATCTTCAATCCAACAAATTTGTTTGTTTCCTATCTGTTATTAAAGGTTTTCTAAACGATGAAATAAATAAAAAGAATATCAAATCCTATGGCATTGTTTTCTTTTTACATCAATATCATATCTGTTCAGACAGAGACAGAAGCCTTTATATTTTGAAAATTATCAGTAATTTTCAAAATATAAAGGTATGGTTCACTGATGCGTGACAGTTAACACTCTTCTACACAAATTACTGACGTTATCCTAGGCAGCACAGGCACACGTGATTTGTTCACGAATTTATTTTACACACGAAATTGCCCAAAAATATGCTATGTTCCTAAGATACATGCGAATGTCATTATTTCTCGAGCACAAAGGACAAGAGGCGAGATTTTTCAACGCGAACTATTCTTAACTATTTACGAACTTGTCCAAAGATAACCATATTATATTATGTTCCTAACATGCAGTCTCGCCAATTATCTATATTACAATTTTTTAGTTACTTGATTTGGTTCCAGAAATACATTTTTCTCAGAATTTCTCTTGCATGGTTTTCCTACAGCGTTCTTTAACGCCGAACATGAAACAAAATTATTTGATAATCAAAGATGCTACCCCAGGCTTGAAACCGCGATTATTTTATCCACTGAAACATCTTAAAAGAATAATAAACTTATAAAAACGTTTACCCCCGCAACCCCTAAATACAAACTTATACCATAAATACATACTTGGACCAGAATTATTTCCCCGCTAAGGGTAACGATCATTATCAGGATTGTGATAACAGCTTTACATGCTCTTCAAAGCGCTGTGAGCAGATCGGCAAAAACTAACATCCAGATCTAGAAACAAATAGGTATTTGTATAAATTATAATATCTGCCCCAAGTGGGAATTGAACCCGCATACGTCGATGTTATAGGTACACAGTACAACTATATAGGTCGATGATCGATGTTAACCTGTAATCATACCTATATCGAAAGTAAAAAATAATAATATTAATGTACTTTTGTGTTTACTATGTTTTATATTGTCGCAAATTTATCGTAAATAATTTCACAATTCAATTGGAACTGTAATTTTATTGTTGAAGAGATTTTAAAGTCTCATGTAACGTAGTGGGTATATACTCTTTGATATCGTGCCAATAAATAAATTAATTGTAAAATGATTAAACAGTTTACAAATTAATTAATTTAGATATCAGTATAGAAACTCTAAACAGTTTAAAAATAGATTTGTTATAATAATATAAACATTTGTGCACTCAATTCACATTACTTCATTATCATTATTAATTTTATTACATTCATTATTAAAATTACATAGAGAAGTTCAAAATTTCAAATAGTTTGCAGTTAACTTGCTGTATTGATCAATACGCATACACTAAGTAGTTTTATGTATGTATAAAAGTGACGTAGTGATCACGCCACCTTTTCAGAGTGCTTGCTGTTTTCTGATTGGAGGAATCTCTCACCCCGAATGAAAACACGGTACATTCAACACGTTCAGGGTTGTACCGTCAAATCGATTACTACTTACAATTATAATCGACTTTCATTATTTGATGGCTGAATTTTAAAATTATATATACCATAAAAAAAATAATTTAATGAAACAAATTCAATTTTTTTTAATAAAGTAGCCAAAATCAATTACAAATGTATAATACCTTTTATTTTTAACTTGTATTAAGACGAATATGTTTTAATCGATTAATTAAAACCGTCAATTTGACGTTTGATGTCATTTCTTGAAACGTGCGTCACTATCCGTTATATTGGTTAGGTTCGCAGACGTTTTGTAGGTTCTGCTAGTGTTTATTAAGTTAATTTTGAAAATTCTGTGATAATTTAAAAGTGTTATTTAAACAGACAAGAGAAACGTGAAAAGGCCTGCGGTAAGTTACTAAATTTATAGCTTCTTATTTTGTAACAAATAATGTAGGTAGTATTTTTAAAAATGTACCTTTTATAACCTAGAATTTATTAATTTAGAATATTTCATTTTTAAAGTTAATTTTTATTATTGTTGAATTGTTAAAAGGGGGACATTTTTAGGGATAACCCATATTTTAAAAGTATCAATTTTTCGTATTATTAAGATGCTATGCGGCGCGCAATCTCTACGTGTTACCGTCTTCTTTTGTGATTTTTAGCATCTGGTTCTTAACATTTGTATATTTAAATAAAATGTTAAATACATTCTTAAATGTAAGTCTATAATAATAAAATATTTTTCTCTATGAGTTTCGTATTATAATTAAAAAATACTTCGAAAATATTTTTAAAGTCGAATGCGGCTTGGAATCAATGAACATTTCTCATGATAAATTATAGCTTTCTAATTAATTCCAATCCCTATTAATGTTACTACTGTTTGAAAAAGACAAGTAAAACGAAATAATTATTTCTGAATGTTTTCTTATTTATTAGATAAATGAAAAAAAATAAGGCGTTGTAAAATATTCGCTTGAGGCTTAATAAAATTAATAAAGAAACCTTTATATACACAATCTTAAGGAGTAATGTAACATCTTTAAAATGTATGTCAAAAAACATCATCAAATCATACATTACCTTGTATTTATTTCATTGTCCTTAAACATATTAGACAATAGAAATAATTAAAGGTCATCAACAAAAAAACTGGCTTTTATCTGTATGAGGGTAGGTAGAAAAAAATACCAACACAAAGAAGCAATGAGATGTGAAGTTCTTAAACATTAACAATGACTGTACAAAGTATATTAGTAAACTTAATCTTTCTTTGTTCAAAGTCTAAAATGTCAGACATAACC
The DNA here is from genome assembly GCA_037950945.1 of Hypolimnas misippus. Lineage (NCBI taxonomy): Eukaryota > Metazoa > Arthropoda > Insecta > Lepidoptera > Nymphalidae > Hypolimnas > Hypolimnas misippus. The sequence goes on from JBBEEQ010000018.1 coordinate 15,663,663, forward strand.
CAATCCTCTTTATCTCTGACACACATACAGCAGGGTTAGCACATTGCTTAAAATATCATTATAATTAAATTTATATTATAAATTTGAATGGAAATGGAAATGGATGTGTATACTTCACAGTGTAACAACCCAATGGAATTAAGTGGTGTTTGAAATGCAAATAATTTTAGGAGTAATAGTAGCTATTTTTCTTTTGTGGGTTAATCTGCATTTTAGTTAGAAAAAACATTATTGTAATGATGTACAGCCATAATTTGAATGTGTGTGTGTGTGTGTGTGTGTGTGTGTATTGTAATAAGAATTTTGTAATTATAACTAGTAAACTTTATGGGTCTCTTAATTGAACTTTGAATATACTTTTCCTTAACACTACATTGAAGTAGGTTTATGAAATATTTTAATATGAATATATTATCATTTTTAATCCTTTGTAAATGAGATGTGATAGGCTTATAAATAGGCTTAGAAATTGTATTTATTCACATTTATTTTTTGTCATTTATATAAATATTAATATACTATTTTTATCACTACTATACATATTTATATATTTATTTGATGATGAATAATTTTTTCCAATAATGACAAGTGATTTATAGGAATACTATTATGTGCCATATTATTTACAATACTGTAGAATTTATATGACTTATTTTACAATGTGAAGAGCACCGCAATTAGTAATTTTGCACTCTGTTTTTTCAAAGCTACTATGCTCTGAATCTACTATAATAGTATGCACTACCAACATACTAATCCACTAAGCTTGTGTCTTTAATGAGTATACCTTGAGACTTTAACACACTTTATTTGAACAAGAAATTAACTCATTAAATAGTCAATGTTATACTAAAAATGCATTGTCCGAATGCACTTTAATCTATTCTATAAAAAAAATTATCAGCTCCTGTTAATAAGATAGCCGAGTTATCACCGTGAACTCGACAGTAGACATGCCTTACAGACCTCTGATAGGATATTGTTGACCTTCAGTCGTTGATAACACGGTCTGAAGTACAGTGGCAACAAATGCAAATGTTTACCATCACACTTCCTCGTTGTTTACATCAGTAGATAGTAATTGAGTTTTAATCCTGTTCATCGTATTAAGGATAAAATCCGATTAGACCAAATCCATTGGTATAATAATGATATTATTTGGGATGGCCAAAAAATGTTTTTTCAGTGGACCTAAAAAAGGAATATGTTCTCAATTTGTAGTATAGTTTTTTTTTATGTATTTGTTATCTTAGTACTCTGTAAATTCTTAAATGATTCTTTTACTCGAAAGGACATGCTTTCATAATGGTCCCATATAATTAATATAAAAATCAGTTCTGTTTAGTTTGAAATTATCAAAATAATGTATGTCTTTCAAGCAAAATAAATTGCGTGAATTTTAAGAATTTTTAATGAATAAGTTATTTATATTGTTTTTAGTCAGCAATATACCTTATTTTTATCTTCCAATATAAAAAAAAATCATATTCTGGGAAAATGAGAACAAAAAAGAATACAGTTGATGCAGTGGGGGAACTCACCCTTCTCTGACCTGATAATATGTTTACTAACAATTATACATTACATTCAAAATCCTGCAAGTTCCAGACATAAGCCTGAATAAACTCGGCTCTTAATATCGACATTGTACAAAACCGAAATTAAGTAGCCGTTTACGAATTTATAATATAATAATTCTTCCATCTTGTTTGCATTGCTTCAGCGTTTGAATTAGCGTGATCGATAGTATTTGCTCTACTCAATCTTCTGAAGCAAATAGGAAGCGATATCTTTAGAGTTCCGTCGTCAAACAAGAAATCGTTATAGTTTATTTTTGTCCGCTTATAACGTGTTTCGCATTACGACGGAACTTTGTGTATGTGGACACGAACTTGACTGTATTATTTGGGTTATGGGTAAATTATACAGCATTCGTGACTCATTTATTTAACAAAGAACAGTAAAAATTACTAAACAAACTATAATGTAATACAAGACGTAAATAAATTTATCGTAAAAATATTTTTTTAAACAAGCTATAAAATATTAATAACATTTTTTAAAATTAATTGAAATAAGAAAAAAACTTTGAAGTTAATAAATTATAATTTTTGCTGTGTTATAAAATTTTGTTTGATATAAAAGCTAGTCACGAGTTTTCCTTGTAAAAAATTATTTTACCAAAAATACGTCTGTTTCTACTCAGAATTATAAAATAATTATAATCTTGCAAATTTAGAATTTCGTTCACAAAAGCTTGTTTTGTAACACTTGTAACAACATATCAGAATAATGTATACATTATCATCAATTTCCAAGATTCAAATCACTTAAAATATCTTCAAGTCGATAAAACGATAGATAAATATAATGATTATGAGTACCTATACTTGCATTCTTACAAATGGGAGTAATAAAAATGTGAAACAATATGTAATAATGCGGGTTTATGTTCACTTATTTGATTACCATTTTACTAACCAATATTTGTTAAATATATTATTGTCCTGAAATAGGTATTTAGTCTCAATAAACCAGTGAAAACATGTCACATGAAGTTCAAATCAAGTTTTATGAACATTCACAGTTTGGTCCTTTGAGCCAGATGTAGCATTGGTAAAAAAATAGTATTTAAGCATCTTAGCAATTAAATATCCCAAAGATAATTGTGACAACACAAATTTCGATTACAATTAAATTATTAAAACTGTAAGTTATGTCTACAGTTAGAGTAAATAGAGAATGAAAATTTTTATAGCATGAAGACGATTTAAAAAAGACCAAATTACTTTCTTACATAAAAGTTAAAGTATGTGAGTTTTACAAGGATTTTTCAACTGTTCAAGGATTTAGTAACATAAGTTAATACGCATGACACGAAACGTTGTATAAAAACCTTGTATAATAAAGGCGTTGTCCTATAAAGTTTCAGAAGTGCAGATCCGCCATTGTTCTTTTGTTATGACTTATATATAGTTTGTGTCTTACGTAGTTCAGTTACTTTAATTAATTTCGGACGCAAAAACCTTAAACACCCCTACTATTATAAGCTCGTCCTTCTGTCGTCGGTGGACGGATTTCGAAGTGTCTATTCTTCTAAATATATATAACTCAAAGGTGACTAGCTGACTGACATAGTGATCTAACAACGCACAGCTCAAACCATTGTACGGATCAGGCTGAAATTTGGCATGCAGGTAGATCTTATGACGTAGACATCCGCTAAGAAAGGATTTTGATTCATTCTACCCCCAAAGGGATAAATGGGGATTGAAAGTTTGTATGAAACTTTGTCAATTTTAAACCGATCGGGCTGAGACTTTGTATGCATATAGCTACTATGACGTAGACATCACAGACATCGCAGACGAAGTCGCGAGCACCAGCTAGTAGATAATAATTGTTCTCATTGGAATATTAGCTCCCATATTTGATGAAAATCTGTTGTTGCAGGAAAGACAGCCATGCCAAGGATTTTATTGTTATTTACTTTTAAAACTTCAATTTTATAATTCTTTGTAAAAAAATATTCGGGAAGAGAAAAGTACGGATATTATTGTTGTTACCCTGAACTATCCCACAGTTGGGGAAAGACATAGACTTCTTCATATTTTACTGACCTTTTGCTAGTCTTTTACAGTATAAATTACAGATATTTAAATCTGTAAAAGCTGACTTCAAGTTATTGAAGTTAACCTTTAAGTGCTCACTGCTGATAAAGACAAACCTGGCTATCTTCCAGATTCTGCGCTTTGACCCCTGAAACGGTGCATCTCGAACAAAAGACGTTTAAATCTTAATATAGTGTGACTCCCCCAGTAACGAGTACATTTATTGCATTCGAAGTAATCCGCGTCGGTAGGTCTATTCTCGTCCGGGACGGTGGACTTCGCCCCCGGACCATTATCCCATCGCCTGCGCCCGCCGGGCCACAGCGTCGCGAGTGTCGCTTTCCGCTATCTACCATCCGTTTCTACTGACACCATGATTTGTACACTTGACGGATTTTAAAGACCTTTCTTATTTTGTGAATGCGTGTTATTTTTTGTATTTTGTAGAAAACATGTATGTCAGTTTCTTAACAGCATCTACCCGGATCGTTTGAACATAACAAAGGAAATTCGTTCGTGTATAGAACATGTATACATATTATTTAATTACTTGTCTTGACTAACCTACTATTTCATCAACGTAAGAGCCAAAACCACGGAAGCAATCTCGAAACTAGTCGGTTTATAGTTCTAAGAAGGGTTTTTGGAAATTTTAATCCCAAAGTATGAACGGTAGTATCATCAGTCCATCATTTTAAAAGTAATAAACACGAAATCTAAGATGGTTACTTCTAGTTAGAAATAAATGTATGTGTTCATCAGTTTTTTTTTTAATTTTACCCTTGAGCGGGACAATAAGGGGTTGTAAATCAATAAATTTTTTTGTATAAGGTAGATCAAACCCAAATGAGAAACAATTAGACTTTATGAATTATAGTTTTTGTAATTATATATTTTAAACTTTCGCGATTTATACTATTCATATTTAATATAACTGGGGTTATCGTGATTACTATTGGTATTAATACCTTTTTATTACCCGACGTTTCGACGAAATTATATTCGTCGTGGTCACGAGCTGCCTGGTGTACTGAGCGCCCTCCGGCGACGAGTGCGCGAGTTTTCTTTGCCTACCCTCACAATATTAATATTAAGGTATTAATACCATTAGTTATCATATAAGACCCGTTATATTAAATATGAATATTTGAAATAATTCAGAGTACTTTTATCTTTCTTCCGTAATCTATCATAATCCATCCTGAAGAACGGATGGATGAAGTGACTTGGTGTTATAGTAGAAAAATTAAGTTAATATACCACGTTGTTTAATCAAATCCTAATTTTAATCCTGTTTTCGAATTTGCAACACTTGTTAGAATGTTTGCCGAAATTGTATCCTTCTATTCTCTCCCTCGGGGCGCGATTTAGTATATTTTATTAATTTTTTTTTATAAGTATTGGAAAAGAGCTAGATGCAGTTTATTGTGACGAAATCGGAAACTTATTATTTAGACGATAGCAGAAAAAAGGCTACCCATTTTCTGTAAAAAGTTTATTCAATAGTATAAATAAATTTGAAAAAGATGTGATTTAATGGAGTATTTTCTTTTATAAGGTACACGTTTTTGTACTTATCGAGCAATTTTTCCTTGTTAAGTCATAATTATTATATAATATATTTTTTTATATTTATGTAATTTATATAAACCAGTTTAAATTGTTTTATTATTGCTTTTATTTTGCAGAGAGATACAAATAACTCGTTTTAATGTCAATTCACACTACTTTGTTAATCTACACTAATATTATAAAGGAAAGATTTGTTTGTTTGCATTGAATAGGCTCTGAAACCATTAGACCGATTTGAAATTGTTTTTTGGGTTGGTTAGCCTGTTTATTAAGGAGGGTTTAGGCTATATTACATCACGCTACAACCACAGGAGCGAATCAATAACCATAAACGAGAGTGAAACCACGTGGGGCAGCTAGTAACATTTATGTAAGAATATAACCGTTGTACATAACTTATATAAATTAATGTTTCTTTATTTATTTGTATCCCCGATGCCATTTGTTGAATTGCGATGCTACTTTGATAAACATAGATACTTAATACTATAATAGGTATCCGCGATTTTTGCGGCCGTAAACTAGCCTATGTACTTCTCCTTAGGTTTAATTTATTTCGATATAAAAATTCGTCAAAGTGATTTAGGTGGAATAACAAAAAACCTGAAAAAATTACATTCGTATTTATAATATTAATATGAATTTATATTAAATAAGCGTCCTTTGTAAATAGAACCTTCAAAGTTCACTTAACAGATAACACATCTGTGAACGTCCCACCGATATTATCAGAGGGAGAGAATTTTTTACAACGGTTCATTGACATCCGGTGCAGTCATAAAGAGAATAATCAATGGTGCGATAGCCTTTCTAAATTTAAAATAAAAAAAAAAGAATTATCAACGACCATAGTTAGTATATTTTTCTTTGAATTGCATTTGTACGCAATCATATATTACAATGCCAGATGTGTATTCAATTTCCGATCGCAGAACTCATGATATTCTCAAGGGATTTATTGTTTTCGTGTCCTTTATTGTTCATATATAAATAACTAATTATATACTATTCGTACGGCATTGCGTTGAAAAGATCGCGAAGAACATCATTATTATCGATGTAGAATCCAATACATCCTACTAATCTTCCTCAAAAACTTTCGCATTTATATTTACTTGTTTGTTCCTATTTTACTCAAAAAGTACTAAACGGATTTTAATGAAGCGTTACAGAAAGACAGCTAATACATCAGAATAACCCGAGGCTACTTTTTATCAGCACACCGAGCAGGCGAAGCCGCGAGCGATAGCTAGTTATTCATATTTTTTTTCTTTTGTCGCTGCCGTATGAAAACTTTTGTATAATTTTAATAGACCTCTGTAAGATGAGAGGTTATTTTTGCCGCCGGTCTGGCTCTAACAGGCATCCCACTTTCTGACTTTCATATTCAAGTACGACCTACGTAGTCATTGAATTAAGTTGGTTTTGGAGCATTCATAATCAAGTAGCATTTCAAACAAATATTTTTATAACATTCGCAAGTGATTCGTGAGATTTTATTCGTAGATCTCCGGGTTGTGTACATTTAAATATTAAAAATATAGATATGTTTTAAAGCTCATGGTTCCTGGCAACTAGAATACCGACCATTTTAGACGACGTTGCCTAGCAACGAGCTAGGGACTGAAAGGCGAGTGTATCTTTGTTAAACAAATCAATCGACGAGTCTGTTAAAGTTGAAAATGTTTACAGAATTTTAACGTCAAATAGTATGAAGGTAACATAACCGTAATTATAAAAAACCGTTCATAAGATATTAAAATATATAATAAATCATGGTAACCCTATTCAGTTTCTTAACTTAGTCATTCTACACGTTCCACTATTGTCTCACGTGTGTAGGAGTCTTAATAAACGTGGCTCAGTTCGAAAGGAACGAACGTATCTCTTATCACAACTGTCTAAAGTTCATTTTAAAATGACAAGCTCGGAACTTAGTATTACCGTATCCGCAGAGTAATTGCGGCCGTGATTACTGGTGATTAGTGTCGTTCACATGCTATTATTTCATACCAGTATCTACTGCGATTTTCTTACGTGTCATTTGTTTCAATTATAACATTATTATGTTTAAATGAACGCGTTTGTCTTTGGTATGGTGAAGATTATTCGAATATACTGTTCAGTCATGACTATTCTATTAAAATATCGAAAGACATCACGCCCGATTTAGAAGTTGTACTTTTTTGTTTTTTCTTATTTTTATACTCTCCGTTGATTTACTAATATAACAACTTAATTTTATTAATAATGGAATCATTATCATGTTTTTATAATGATTAACAAATAGTGTATTATTAACCTACGCGTATTTAAAGTTAGATTTTTTATTGATTCCTAATAAAGTTCTTGTTAATTACAGTTTTTTCACTCTTTTGTACAGATGTTAACTTAGACTCACGTAGTGATAAAACTTTGGCGACAATAAAGACGTACTAAAGACGACCACCAGCCAAATTACTTTTTGCAAATTAACAATTTACATTTTTAATGGCAGTATTTTCAAGCACGATTAAAGAATTTGTCGTTAATTCAAGATGCAATTAGTACTAGCCAGTAGACAGGGCTATAAATTCAGAACACACCCCATGATCACTATTGTGAGATAATTTGAAGGTGAACGGCCACCATTACTTTTGGCATTGACTCGGATGGCATTTGATAGTGCATTAGCCCGAAGCTTAAATCAATCATAAATACGTCATCCCAAGTATGGCTTTTTGCCAAAAATACATGCAATTTAACTTCTAATTTATATACTTATTCGCTCCTCTCGCAGTTTCACTCGCGTTTTTGTTTACTGCTTCGTTCCTATGAGTCGTGCGATGTAATATAGCCTATAACCGTTCTCGTTCGTAAAAATTATTTTCAAATCGTATCAGTAGTTTCTGAGATTAAAAATTAAAAATAATATGAATGATTTAATTTTTGGACCAAGTCCCATATATATTTGAATATTCCTTTTTAATTTTCAGTGTTAAATTACGGTACCATGAAGCAGTTGAGGTTTACTCTGACACTAGTGACGTATTTATATATCTGCATACGTTGTAATCGAGATAATAGTATAACATCTATTTAATCGTTACTGAAAATCGAATGAATCGAATACACTCAACAATTTACGTGACTATTATTTTGTTTTCGCTCCGTGCAAATGGGTCTCCAATGTGCTATATCAAGATGTATCGGAATTGCGTTTTAAATTGACAATACAGTTACAATGTATTTATTTTGACTTCAGTTTTGTGTTGATTTAAAGTATATTTTTTGATAACTTATTGCTATTTCCAGTATAACTTGACTTGATATTTGTAAAGATATGTAAAACATATTTAACTTGGGTCTGTACTGTTTTTAGTTATTACTGTTTTTTTTTGTTTAATATCTACTATCATACGTAATAAGCAAAGGTACCAAGTTACGCAGCTTTGCTTACTTTAATCGATTTTAATCTTTTAATCGATTGTTGCAATGAACATCTTATCCATTACAAACCAAATTTCACCGATTAAAAAAAACCTACACCAATTCGCATTCGAAATTCAAACATGGCCCATAACCTTCCATAATTTGTTTAATGTTGTTCGATTTTCGAATCACGGCCCAAATGTCGTGACGCGGTCAACGGAGTGCAAGTGCACTGGGAGCGTTCTATTTATGCTTGTGCGTTTCTCGGGGAAAACAGGGCTGGCCGCGCACGCTTTCCCGTTTATTCTGTTCGAGTGACGTCACGCCTAGGGCTATGTCTTTGAAATGTATTTATATAAACCTCCAAGAACATTATCCATCTGCGGCGAAGCCCAAAATAGGGTTATGTGTTAGACCTGTACGTATATACATAACTACTTAATTTTCATAAATGATACGTCATTAGATATGCCCTTAGGGCGTGAACGACACGGGTGTATAAAATCCTTAAAAAATCAAAATGAAAATCCGCTATTTTGATTTTTTACGCTCTATTGTGTAGTTTTTTTTGTAATTTTCTAAATTAATTAAGATTTTTTACCTATTTATTTGATTGAATAGTATGACTGTGTATATGTTTCAGATGAAATTTTCTGTTTTTAGTATGTTTTTTTTTTTTAATTATAACAATTTAGACTAATGATTGTATAAACAATCACTTCTTTTGCTTAACTGATCATGCGCAACCCAACTTTTTTTCTTCAACAAATAGACCGGCTACCGGCGAGTCCTATCAATTAGATGCGGATAGACAGGGCTGTCTGTTAATAACTGAAAGTTTTAGCATAATATTAAAAATAATCTACTCATATAAAATGTCCGAAAAATTATTTGTCATAAACCGAGACAAAGGAAAGGAGAGACCGAAATCTAATCGCATGAGAAAGCGATATGATGCATCACCAGACGAGCCGTCTCGCCAGCAATCTGAGAAAGTACGTTTTGGCGGTGACGTGGCGTGACAGCCCTGCCGATGATCACGGTCACGAGCGGCGGGAACGCGACCGGCTTCGTTCAAATTTCGAATTCAGTTTCCGATCGTGCGTCGCGTTGGACGCACGTATTTCCCGCCATTTTGAATTTACATATTTTTTTTTTCGTTATTTTTTTTAACATTGTGCCTGTGTTAAGTGGTTCTGTTATTCACGATTTCTTTTAGGTAAGTAAATACTTTTGTAATATGAAAACGTGAGGTGCAAATTTAAACTGGCCGGCGACTGTGTACTTGTTATAATTGTTTCATAATTTGATTTAAATTTACGTAGCTTGTTTTTGTTGACTTATGTTGAAAACATGTTTTACTTTATGGGATTTATTATAATACAGATAAAATATTATGTACCGTCATAACGTACATATATTTTAGGAATAATGTATTAATGTCAAAGCGAGTCTTGCAAATATATTTGAAAAATTGCAGCAAAAGTTTATTTTTTTATTTTTTTTTACTATGTAATTTTAATTTTTTGCGTATAACCTACAATTTCGGTTTGATATATTAAAATTATAACAAAGATTGTGTTTTTTGCCAAAATCGATATTTATTTAATAGATTTTAATATGAATTTGCAAACAGCGACATCTGACATACACATGAAAGGTTCTGTACTATCGTACTTTAAAAATCGTCATGTACAAAAGGCAGTTATATCTTATAACTCGATCTCTCGATGTATTAATGGAAACGCTATATCAATATGTTATGTATAACCCTTTATGTGCGATACCGATTAGTATTTAGCACTTGAGCGATTTTTCATTTATTATAGCATCAATAGAACACACATTCTGTAAAAATTTCAACTCTGTCTATTACGGACCATGTGATACAGCACGCTGACAGACCGACTCACGGACACGGCACCCGTTTTGTACGGAACTCTAAAAACAAATTTAATTCTTTATAAAGGAAATTATAACAGTAAACAGCATGTAAATACCCGAATGCTACTGTTCCACTGCGGGTTGACGGATATACACGTGTCAGAATTTCTCCATGAACATACAGGGGGTTGAACTCAGTCATCGGTTGAGATCGACGTGTTGTAATCACTATGCCATCTCAGCTCGTTCTCTTTCTACATGATATATAAATCGTGCAATTATTCTTATTATATGTTATTTTGAAACTGAATGGTTCTTGTGTTTCTGAATTCTAAACGAGAGTATCAAGTATACAAATTTATTTCTCCCCGGGAGAGGATACTCGTGTCATTTTCATTTCAATGAAGTAAAACTCTCGAGATTAAATTTAAAGACACTCGAGACGATTTACGAATTAATTTTAATTATTTACTTCCGATTATAAAAGAGTGGTGTAATTAGTTTGACGTGTGTATCTGTCTATGGCATTGTAGCTCCCTAACGAATGGACAGATTTTGATGTGGTTATTTTTGTTGGAAAGCCGATGTAATTGGGATGGATTATATTTAAAGATATGTTGATATGTTTGAATTGGTTCTATTCAAACACTTAACGAAGATTTGCAAAATATATTTGTATAGTCAGAGGGTCTAACTTCGCCTGTCGTGTTTAAACGTCTACTCGCAAATACGTACAACAATATAGTCAGAACTTTGATATTTATATAATATCAATGTCGATGTCAATAATTTTTTTTATCAAAGTTACCGGCTCATACAAACGTCTCAAACTTAAAGCCTAAAATGTCGTAATGAGTAAACACTCGTACATAAACATCGAGTGTGATTCACTTGCGTCGGGGTCAATAGCATGCAAATTTTATTTTTAGTTTCGAATATTTACTCAAGCGATTATCACTTGACTAATTAATTTATATGATAACAAAAATAAATATGTATGTAACTTTATAATGGCTTTTCCTAAATTCATGTTTAATGTTTTCAAATAAAAAAAACAAACGGGGTGAGCTAAGTAAAACCGTTTAATCAAAGAAAACAGTTTTGTTGGATAACCTATTATTTGAAACGCAGCGATTTTGGACTTCATGAGTAAACGAAAGCAAATTCTTATTCTGTTAAAGATTTTTGTAGGATTGTACGTATCTATTATTGAACTCGGGTAATTATAATTCAGACAAATATTTTTGACAAAAAATGCCGTCGAATATTCACGGACTTTGTTTTTTGTCGAATCGTTGTCAATTATTGATAATTAATCTATTGGGAAGTGTTTTTAAATCCATAATTAAGTCATTATAGTCCTGGACTATAATTATTTACGGTGTATCATTATTAGTTTTTTTTTTACATTACCGACATTGTCTCGTAGCCAAGTTAACTACGACTCTGACAGTTAACGCTTTGATTGATTGATAGCTATCTTAATCTTAGACTAAGTCTTTAAAAAAATCTTAAATTGTAAACTTCACACAAGATTTAACGACCAGAAATCATAGAAAATGCAACGCTACCTCCCTGACTATGACAGATCTGTTCCAATTTGCAATTTTTTTGTGTATAAATAATAACTGGCAAACAAACAGATTGGGTACCTGATGTTAAGTGACCCTCGCCCATGGACATTTGCAGTACCAGAGAAGCTACAGATACTTTTCCAGCTTAAAACGAGGGATGTAATATGAAATAAGGAAAGGAATGGGGGATAAAGGGCTAAAAATTGTCCATGCCTTTTGTTTATTTATTTATGACAATGTTTATTATTGAAAGAGAAGGTGGTTGGGCTTCCGGATCTCGCTTACCGTACGTAACACAACTGTATTACTACTTCTCGACATACTTCTGTGTGAGGTGGTGCCCCGGTTGAGTCGGCCCGTATACGAGCCGTAGTCAGTGCACTACAGCTAGGCTCTACCTCACTAAGCATAGAATAAAAAAAATAATACACAGATACGACATAACTTTTTTTTTAACCGACTGCGCGATGCAAGAGAGAGTAAAGTGTTTATCAGTCTATGTATGTATGAATTTGTAACTTAGCGACATTAATCAGACCGAATGCGTGGGCAGATTTTGATACAGACACGTGGTTAAATCGTCAATATGGCGCGAATTTTATAGAAAGTATAAGATAAAAAAAACAAAATGGCTGAATTTCGACGCCATAATGTGAAAAAAAAAAATGACAAAATTGATGAAATATATCAAGTAGTATCGTTGAATAGGTCCTTAAAAATGTTTTTTGAGTTTCTTATACCATATCTGTAAAGTTGGTTAGTAACGATTCTCACTTATAGGCTTTTAGATAGAACTGCGGATGGTCTGGTTACGCAGTTGGGTTTTAGATTTTTTTTTAATTCATTACTAGTTCATTCTGCCTATTGTAACAACAATTGTACTACGTAAAGATTGTGTGCATTTTACGTAACGTTTCAAGTTTAACCCACTTAGCTTCATAAATAAGACATGCGAAACCGGTTTTTCTTATCAACAGCCGGTTATATCCGGATAAAACTAGATGTAGGTAGGTAGGGATTTAGTCATTAGATGTGAGAGTGTGACATAATAGGCATTTACATGCGTACGTCCTAAGGTATGGAATCATCAAATTTGTAAATGATATCATGAGAGTTGCACTGTTTTCGAAACCCCTTAAAACTGAAACCCATGTGTGGTGCAAGAGCTACACGTCCATTCTCAGTGGTCCTGAAAATGTACAAAAGCATAAATAGGGTATATATATATGAAAAAAAATCATTATCTATAATAAAATACCACAGTATTTTTTGCAGTTTTCAATAAATAAGTTTAAATTGTATATTAAAAAGTCTAATAGCTAAACCATATTATTCTGTACAAGATTACGTAGATGATAATGATAGCGTGAATTTAGTATAGCTGGATTTCATATAGGATGTTTAATATTTGTAATTTTTATATGTTTGTCCTTCTTAACAGAATTATAAAAGAGTACCTATCGAGTTTCTTGCCGGTTCTTCTCGGTAGAAGCTACATTCTGTACCGGTGGTAGCTCTTTCTTAATTTAAGTACGTTTTCTATGATTAAACGATTCAAATTATATTTAGATTTTGATATAAAAGGCTAATTACCCATATCTATATTAATATTATAAAGCTGAAGAGTTTGTTTATTAGTTTGTTTGAAGGCGCTAATCTCAGAAACTATTAGTTCGAATTGAAATTTTTTTTTGTGTTAGATAGTTTATTTATCGAGGAAGGCTATAGGCTATATTACATCATGCTACGACTCAGAGGGAGCAGTAACCATAAATGCGAATGAAACCGCAAGTCATGAATATGATAAGTCACTAGAAAATGAATATAGAAAATAGATAAATAGTTTCTATATTTAAAGTGATTAAAATCGTTATTACTTTTCTATCCATTAATAAACAATTCTATTACTAAACAGCTTAGTAACATTTTAACTATAATCTTATTACATAAGTAAGCTCAATGATTAGTGGAGTGCATCCGTGCGTTCCAAAGAAGCACATAAGTCTTCAACATGATAAAATACGCATTTTTTCAATTCTGTTTTTGTTTGCATTGATGTTATGTGTTATCTACAGATAGTAACCCTAGCTTAAGCCGAAATCATTGTAAGCTATGTCAAGTAATGTAATTATTACTCGTAAGGCGAGAATTACACTTGTAAGTTTTGCTAACAATCTCACAATTCGATTCAATATTAGATAAATGGCTTTTAGTTAGTATTAGTGCCATATGAGCACTGGGATGGAAAAGACACGAGGAGATTGTTCGGTGCAGTCGAGGACACTTGTGCCATTTTACAGTATTTCATAAGATTGACACAAACTGTCAGTGACATATTTTTATTAATACTTCTAGCTTACGTAAGTTTACCTAAGTATTACCAATATTATTATTATTTCAGTTACAAGAGTAAAGCTTACAAGTGTATTTCTCGCCTTATGGAAAATTTTCAAGACATTTTAATTAAATTTGTACCAACAAACAGATGGCAATGGCATGGGATATTAAGGAAATAAATCCGAAAGCCCATTACACAAGGGGATGTTTGAGAATATAAATAGTTATCAAGAGGATACGTTTTAATTATCGTTCGGAAAGTCTCAACGTGCGCAACCCACAGTAATGTTTAACGGACCGGCAACAATACCTGTTAGATAAATACTTGAATGAATTCAAGATGGCCGATAGCGTTTGTAGAGGCTTCTTTTGTTGTTCTTATGAATCGATAATATACTATTTCGTGTATGGAATTGACTAAATATCTATATACCTATGTACTAGCCGTCGTCCAGTGGTCGAAATTCGACCAAAATATAATCAACTAAATTATATATTTGAACATTATTAAGGTTCTCAATAGAACCGCAGACTTTAACAATATACAAAAGAGTATGAATGAGTGTGTTTGTCAAACACATGTTAGTGTGTGTAATGTTTTTTTATTGATTTATTGTGTTTTTATATATAACTAAAAATGGAAATAAAATACATAAAAGAGATTCCTCTTTCCTTTTCGAAGTATAATTTGGCGACTTTTGTATGTACGAAGTAAACGTATTTTAAAAATTATATTACCATTTGAAAGATACATTTTTCTAGATTGACATAAGCTCTTAATGCAACGTAACGGACGCAAATCATACTATATAAACCATGTATGTATAGTATGATATGCGTTATGCGATTTCAGACGGGTCTGGGTGCAGCTTCAGCTCCCACATCATATTTACAAACTTAAGATACTTTCACAAAAGACAAAAGAGCGCGTTTTAACAAACAAAGATCTTCAGTGTAATGTATTTATTTGTATTGATGTAAGCGATGTGATCGCAATTTATGTTTTGATTACCTTTTTATATCTGACGCTTCGACACTGTTGCGTGATGCATCCGTCCTGCCCCGAGCTGACAGACAGACGAGACAGCTAACCGTTATGCGACCCGTTAATATATTAATATGAATAATAAGTATAAATCGTAAGTATTAAAATGAACAAAGGCTATACGAGAGTTATTGGTTTAGTCGAACATATGTTATACTGACGGCCCGCACCTGTTTCGTCAGGGTTACATATAGATTTTTAACCTTTGAGCCGCCAAGCCGCAATGGAACAGCGTGGTGGATTAAGCTCTAAACCTTCTTCTTAATAGGAGATGTCTTTGCCTACAGGCATTTACAGTTTGCTACTTGACTTTACTTTTTAACCTCAACGTCACCTTAGGGATAAATTAAAAAAAAATAACTCCTATGTACATGTATGTATAACCAGAAGTAATTATATTAAATTATTTAGTTCTTACTTCGAAAATGACTGGCTTCAACCGTCCCTTATTTTATGCCCTTAGGGTTGAAATTACAATCATTCTTTCTTTGTAGGTACATGCTTTCAATATAAGAGGTGTCAACTGCAAACATTTCATGTTAATAGCCTCAGCGGTTTAGGTTCTGCTCTGATGAATCAGTCAGTCGGAAGAAGTGATTATTTATCGCTGCTTTTCAAGAATATCGATGCAACTAAAAATGATGAATTTTAGGGAATGGGGTTTTTAAATTTCTTTATCAATGTGTTGGTGCATAGCTGCGAAATTTAGACGATCCCTTGATGTTATAACTATTGATTTAAAGAAAATTCATCATCGCAACTCTTTTCATGATGAAACGTCAAAGATTTATGGTCTTTTGACATATTTAGTTATATTTGTTAGAATTTTGAATTACTACGATATTCTTGCAAACCAGCAATATGTATACATGACTGTGCGTACAAGAATTTTGTTTTTCATAAAAACTACATTTTCATAATATCATCATTTTTTAATAAATGTGACCAAAATAATGCCTTATAACATTAGCTATCCGTAAGTTTCGTCAAAATCGGTCAAGGTGTTTTAGAGATTAGCCGGAACAAACAGAAAGACAAACATTTTAAGAATTGTGCTTTTGATATACTGTCTATCCTTTCATGCGTATTCAGTTTAAACTAGTAAATTTGAAATTACCAACAGACACTTCAATTTTATTTATTTATATAGATTAGTCCAAGTTGCTCTGAGGACATTGTAGTCGTAAAACCCTAGTAATTACTATATATTTTGAAATAACAGCACCGCTGATAAAATTACAAAGTACGAGCAAAGCGAAAATTACGACGAAAATAGTACGAAATATGAAATAGTTACACTCGTGACAATTTCCTTATTTAAATAACTACGTGACCCTGAAAGTGTTTCACATGGTAATGTCGTACTCTGTAAAAGGAAATACTATTTTAAAAGAATTTTACGTATGAAAAATACAACTTCGTGTTTTGTGTATCACTCTTCATGTAGGCCAATAATTCCATTTTTTAATTACTTTTGAATAGCTTCTTAGTTTACTTGACAGAGTTAATGTACGTCTCATTCTATACAATTACTAATTACGTTATCGTTGCTAGTTGTTAAAATAAAATTGATCTTGGTTTTTTAAATGTAACATTTTATGTCCTAAGAAAATTAAATAGATGATACATAATAATCTGTTTATAGGCACTGCTTCGCTCCTTAGCGTAATGTAATATAGCCTATACATATGTACCTTTCTCAATAAACTGTCCAACTTACGTAAAATGAATATTTCAAATGAGTCCAGTAGTTTGAGCTCATGCAAACAAATAAACAATCAAATCTTTCGTCCTTATAACATAGTATTAGTGTAGATATAAAATATTTGAATTTATTATCTTGAAATTAACTTCGCTTTGTTCTTCACATCTAAAAATTGCTCAAAGTATATGCTTAGATCTAATAATAATAATGTTTACACAACTAGCTGTATCTTTGATATTCCTTATAATCCATAACATGTATAGACCATAAAATAAATAATTATAGTTCCATTCATTATAGTCTATTTTTATAATAAACGCTGGAAAACAAATCAACAGCAACCTTATGTAATAGTTAGGTATATAAATATAGATAAATCACACTGTATACTTTATAAATCTGCTCGTTTTGTAAACAGTCTGTTACAATTTAATGTGAAAATATTTATGTAACAGTTCTTTAGTTATTGAAAATTAATTATTCATAAGGTGAAATAATTTAATGGTTTATTTTAGGTTTCCACAAATGTCATATTATTATTTATATTTAAAACTTATCTGGGTCGTCGTCAATATAAAATTTAGACTAGTTTATGCCTTCTGCTGTATAAAATAAATATTTATTCTCCTGGTATAAAGTATACTATATTCATTTATTAATTCGGTTGCTCATTAGTTTATACAGGTTCGCTCTTTATGTGTAAACTCTTTAACCGACTTCAAGAAAAGCCGCAGTTCTCAATTCTTTGGGGAATTTTTGTCCACCAATTACTCCACTGAATGTAGACCGATTTTGAATTTTTTGTTTGAAAGAATATATTTCCAAGTTGGTACCATTGTCATTATGTCAGGATCTGATGCTGTGATCCTGCAGAAATTGAGAAAATCCTTGAAATTTTATATGGTTTAGGTATATGGTTAGATATAAAATACCTAAATCAGTATGTTGTAGAAAATATTACTTTTGTGTTTTAGTTCACTTGTACCTATTATATTAGTTTTTGAAGTCGGTGTATTTTTATAAAAAAAAATATATTTCGAAAATTCGTCCGAACAAACAGACATACCAACTTTTTAAACAGTACATGTATCTGTTTATAATAAATGAGACTAAACATCAATTAGACTGCGAATGTCAAGCGAAACGTTCTAAGCGCAGAGGTACACTATCAGGGGTTATCAAGTGACGCGTATTATTAACTGATAGCCCGCGGTTCAAGAGATGCGGGGACCGGCGATAATTACTTGTTTTTCAATATAGTGCTATATTTGTAACGTCGAGGAGAAATGCTGTGGCTTTGGTGACGAGGGACTTTAATTTGGGATGTATTTTTGTAACAAGCTCTACCTAACTTGTGTTGCAATGACGTTTCCGGAACACCCCTAGCAAAGTTTCATAACTATTATACATACATATAGTATGAATTCGAAACATTAAATTTACAGACTTTTTTTCGTACTTATTTAGTTTAGATGGCTTGAAAATTTTTTGAATAAATAGGTGATGCAGTATCAAAATACATCAATATCTCCGAATTTGACTTTTTGTGGGTTGACACATTGTTGCTTCATCAGCATCCATATGTAAGTTTGTAATGTAATGTTTACGATAGAGATATACACTTTGAACCCGAGTTTAAACCTTGTGCAAATTGTATGATTAAATGTAGCAAAAATGATTAAATGTAGTAAAGTTTTCTTTCGTAATTGATTCAAAACTAGTTACCAGTAACTATAGAACCAGTAGTTCCTGAAATAAGTGCGTTGAAACAAACAAACAAACAAACTCTTCAGCTTTATAATATTAGTATAGATATATCAAAATGGAGCATACCTATAAACATTCGTTGAAAAAAAATCTAAAATTATAACGTTAATAGGTAACAATGGTATAATTAATTAACAAAAATAAACGAAAAGTGCGGAAAATTAAGCGGTAATTTATAACCTCATTATGTTTAATGAGTCGTTTTATAATAACCTTCATACTCGTCCACTGTAGTATCCATTATATGACAATTATATATTTCCTGATGTTTAGGTAACATCTTATCACGTTGTCGTTAAATAAAGCTTAGGATAAATAACCATTAGACACTTACAAAAAAAGGCTCGACCTTAACCTGTGCGCTCATTATATAAAAACTAGTGAACTTGGTACGGGTAGTGATAATTTTCAATAACGTAATTTTCGAAGGAGGAATATCGATTCCTTGACTAATTTTGCATACATGGACCGGCTACGCAAGTTACGAAAATTTCGCTTGTTGCGTGACTATTCAATGTATGTAAATTATGTTATCGATAACTGGATGCTGATAAGCAAAAATGTGTCAACACACAAAAAGTCAAATTTGGATATATTGATGTATTTTGATACTACGTCGCCTATTAAACATTATTCAAAAAAATTTTCAAGTTAACTAAACTAAATAAGTAGGTATGGAAAAAAGTTTCTTAACTCAATGTTTCGAATTTCAGGTGCGTTCTTTATTTTGCAATTATAAAATAATCTTAAATATTTAGAAAGTTATTATTAGATAACATATTAAATAAATCTGTCTGCTTTTGATTCATTATACATTTTATCAAAATAGAAAAGAAAAGGCGAATATATACGTCTTCAAATAAATTTATTAAGAATAGGTTTGATATCTTTAGACGCCATTTTTTCAAAACGAAGTCCGTGTGGCTTGATACAGTATTGCTTATCTGCGTCCAACTATGATAGAGGTAGAGCCTCATTTTTGTTTTCGCAAGGGAAATCTTCAAAAAGATACCTGATTCTTCGGATCGGAGATCAGGTTATGAGGAGATTTGAACCCACTAAATTCTCTGCGATGGCTTTTCTCAGCACGGAAATGGAGAGGTCTCGCGATCGCTTGCGTATGGGCATCCGCTGTGGAGGTAGAGCCTACCTGGACCATACTGACTACTGCTCGTATACTGTCTCTCTCACAGAAGTTCAGCGTAAAGTAGCTAATGTACTTTTGTTTCGTTCAGTGAGTGAGAGAGCAGGAAACCTAACTCTCTACCACTATTTCTTACCTTATTTCCTTCCATCCTTTATTCCTTTTTAAGCTGGCAACTCATTTGTGGCTCCTCTGGCTTGCATTTTCCATTGGCGGAGGTGATTTCTTAACATCTAGTGTCTCGCCTGCTCGTTTTCCAACTATTTTATAAAAAAAAATGTTTAAAACTTGTGTTAGGGGTTACGTTTTACTTTTACTGATCTTCAACAGCTTTTGCATATTGAGCGTACATATCAAATGTATTATGAATCAAACAAAATTGTGCTTGATTACAATCTTGTTGAGCACTCTGGGTTTTCGGATTTTTTTATTTTATAATTTCGTATTCACCTAACAGGAATTTTTGAGGTTATTTTAAGCAAGAATTTACTAAAAATCATTAAAAATGTTTTGTTAATTTTACAGAGTATGTGTACAAAAAATACAAATAAGTGAGCTGACAAGCTCGTAATTTGTAATTATTTGTACATAATCTCTATGTTACATAATATTGTTTACTCCATTAGTATCGATTTTACATTTAGTAACACATGGTGTTAAACAATTCTATTCTAGCTCTAACATTATATATATATATAGCTCTAACATTATAGTATATTATCGTATACGATAATATACAATAAACGATATTGACGGCTCAATTAGTCTCTTTACTGTCTTGATTCTTAGAGTAAAAGGTTTCATTTCATAATTATTATAATATAATTTCAACTAGCTTCTGACAATAACTTTCCCAGTTTTAGTTTATACAAAGGATTGAAATAAGGCGAGAATGACGCTTGTAACTTTTGCTCTCAAACTTTCATAAAGATCATTGCTTTACACCCAAAAGAATTTAATGTCAGTATCTTTATTTTTTACGGTTACCAGGTTACAGAATTGTTTTACACCAACTGACGACCGTAAATTTATAAATGCAATACTCGCCTAAAATGAAATGCTTAAGATATTATAAATGTTATACCATATATCACTCAAATCAAATGTTATACCAGCAGACGAATATAGAAAAGAAAAGTACTCTGAAAAGATGCACAATTCACTTTCTGGAATAGTCATTCACTGTAAAATGTCAATGCCCTTCCCCGTTTCTCAAAGTTATCTCCATTCCAAATTAATTTTACGTAGCCGTGAAAACGTCACAGACAATAAATCTCATTTGTATATTAATACGGATTACAACAAATAAACAGTTTATCAGTCAGTTACCAAGAACGCGAAGCTGACCCACTTACGCGTACCACATGTGCGACAAAGTCCAACAATAAATCGTTGCTTAATCGTCTTGGACCATTTAGTCAAATCATTTCCAAAGTCCATTCGACAGGCTAATTGTCGAACAGTTGCTATCACAAATTGATATTTCGTGATTTGATTTCTGTAATTTTCAAATGAAATAGATGCTAAGCTAGCGGAATGTTTATATTTTGATAGCGACTACGATCAGCCAGTCAAATTGTCATATAATTATCGGAG
Source organism: Hypolimnas misippus (assembly GCA_037950945.1). NCBI lineage: Eukaryota > Metazoa > Arthropoda > Insecta > Lepidoptera > Nymphalidae > Hypolimnas > Hypolimnas misippus. The sequence goes on from JBBEEQ010000018.1 coordinate 15,685,309, forward strand.
TCGGATTAACCTTCAGTACTGACCTGGGCTCCGTGATAAATGTACGATTTATTTTATTATAATAAACAAGTAGTTACACTAAAAATGTTCGTTTTTATACTGTAATGTATAAACACAGAACTTTTCAGAGTTTTCACCATATATAGCTAAGATCTTATCTATATTAATTTCTATGAAATCAACCAAATTTTGAAGGAGAAGGTTTGAAGACTATGATGCGATATAGAAATACTTAACTCCATTTTATGGGCTAGATATAAAAAAAGTGCTTTTATGGGATTATTATTTCATAAGAAACTAGAACCTAAATATGTTTAACACGTTTTCAACTATGTATCCACAAACATATTCATCATAAAGATAAAATTAGAACTGATAAAGATTTTTCTCCAGAAAAGTGATAACAATTTTTTTTGCAGGAAGTTAATATTATTTCATTAAATTGAAGGTTATATTGCTGTCGAAAACAACGAGGCTTTTATCTTTAGACTTCTTGCGAAAATCCTATTTAGACAGGAAATTACTCGCTTAGTTGGTTTTTGTTTAGTTCGTTATAGGGTTGTCAAACATACGAGCATACAGGTTCCAAGACAACTCCTTGGAGGCTGGAGATAGATGCGTAACTATTTCGTTTATAGACAAGTTAAAATATATAGAAATGTCAAAACTCGACTACCTTTTCACCTGTCTAGACCTCCCGTCCCAATACGTACTCAATTTTATCTAGCTGTTCAGGATTTGTCTTGGAAAAAGCCTACAAAACAATGTTGCCACTATATTAACAGTGACTTGTACCTCAACCTGATATAAATTGTATTGTGGCCTGATTGTATTTACCACCTTTTTTATATTCTAATAGATGACACCCCTGGAGAAGTCTTATATCCTGGCCTTTATTGTTATTAATTTCATTTCACTATGAATATACTTGAACTTCCTCTCATTTACGTTATAACTAGGTCACACCCACGACTTCGTCTACATGATAAAATATAATGCTTATTATATTAGATGATATACTGGAAAAAAAAAATAACCAATTAGACTTGTAAAATAGTCTGAATGGATACAAACTATATTCATTAAGATGTTTTCCTTCACTACACCACTTGAAAAACCCAGGCTACAAACACGTGACCTTGCGATAACGCCCACGTGATCTTGAAATAAAAATACTGGACCATTTCAGAATTATCGAAGTGTAAAACAATATTTTAAATATTGTTACCACATATAATAAACGTTTACAACTCAACAATTTCACCGCGAACAATTGCTAACCGTTTAGGATTAAATGTTAAGTATTTAATCGCGAAGTAGAAACAAAATAGAGATTAACATCAAATGAATTATAACACGAAAGTGGAACATGATTTTGGAACTGGGCCAATGTAGTGAATTACACTGAAATACCAGCAATATTATCAAATAAAAACTTTAAAAGCTCGTATCAGCTATTTTAAAGAATTAATTCCGATACAGTTATCAAGGTTGTTGCGTCTCGTCATGAGATCTCGTCAATGGTGCCATGTGATTGTAGTAGGTTAGTAATTGATAACGTATGATATCATCTTAATAGTACTATGCAATGGTCTAATAAATTATTATGGAATGTGAATGAGGATTGCCTTGTCAATAGAATGACGCCATTGTGATCTCGAAGCTAATATGTACACTTTCTCACAGGGTATTTGAATTTGGAACAAGTTAAAAAATAACTATATTAATACTCTAGTTTCTCACCGTCTAAGAGTGTGTATGATTGGCAACTTGAATAGAATTATGTGTTGATATAAACCTGTTAGGGAAATATAAATTCTATCTCGATCTGTCACTCTGCTTCATCGCGGAAAAATACGCGTCGGATTTTTTTTAATTTTCCTTGTTTTATTATGATGTTAAAAGTATAAATATCAATCTAACGTAACTTTTTAAATTGATAAGTAAATCCACATTTGGGAAACGATACAAAAAATTTGAGACACAGTGTCTTCAATACATAACAAGCTAGTATTATCTTAAAGTATTAGCGTTTCAGTTACACGAGACACGATGTTTGAATGGCAGTGTTTTATCAATAGCGTACTACCGTTGACATCGCTCCGGGTCTAAAGTCCGTGTTTTCGTTTCAAGATCAATTCCTCTGTGTGAAGTCACCCGGCGGACCCGTGCGCCGGCGCAGCGACAATTGCCCGCGTGGACTTCGTACCGTATTGTTTGTCTGTAATCCTGTACTTATTTCATTTGATGATCGTGTTTTGTAAATATGATTTATTGTTATCTGTTTTTTCATTTGGTTTAAATGTTTTAAAGTGGTTTAAAATTTAACTACCTTTAAGATCGCTTTTCGGTTTTTATATGGTACTTAAAAGTTATTTTAATGTGGTGATGAAGTTATAACTTAAAAGTTCGCGAAGATATTAAATACCTTAAAAATACCCCCAGGTAAGACTTAAGAATGTGAATTGACTTAATGATAATATAAATCTTATTTCATTTAAACGTTTTTAATTTACTTTAATCTTCAAATATTTTCCTTCGAAACTATAGCATAAAAGCCACGTCTAGAAGTTAATACGTATATTACGTACGTTACACATTTACCTATGTACTTATTATATATTAAGAGGTAAAATTTGTTTGTAGGAAGTAATCTCTCAAACTATTAAACCGATTTCAAAATTCCTTTTGCCTAAGTTAACCCGTTTATTGGTGAAGGTTATAGGCTATATTATATGACGCTACGACTGAAAGGAGCGAAGCAGTAACCAACGCGAGTGCAATCAGCAGTTGGTGCATTAAGACTACTTATAGAAATGTATATATAATGTGTAGGTTATATATATTTCTTACGATTCCGGAGCGTGACTAAATGAGGAATACGGGTATGAGTGGCAATGATAAGTGTCGTTCTTGTAATGAAATTAACATTCGCGACCTCGCTTCTGTCGCACTAATTGTTTTTAATTATGCTAGAATATTTTTTGTTTTAATTGCTAATTAATTTCCCAGACTACTTTTTTAACACAATATTGTAATGGCGTTTTTGTTGGACCAGTATAACTTGATCTGTACCTACTGAGGAATATTGAAGAAAACATTTGAGTAAACTATAAGTCCAAATATAGGCAAAAGTTTATCAATAACGAAGTAAGTACAGTAATATACATTCGAATTACTCAAATGCTAAAATACTATTTCAAAGGAAATTTCAATATGTTTTATCTTAGACTATTAACTACAAAATAACGGTTAATTCAACTATAAATATATATATTTTTTTTTGTTTTCATGAACCTGGCTCAAGGTTATTCAATCCTGCAATAAATAAAAAAAAACATTACTCCTGTTTAAAATAATCTTTAACCCCTTGACATATATGTATTAAAGAGTCTTATATATCTACGTATCGAGTTTCTGCTTCATTATCAGTACGGATAATATTTCCTATTGTCTACAAAGAATTGAAGATATGTCATTCCCTCTTAACCCAATAAATACACAATGTACGTTACTGTCTAGCGTCAAGTATTTTTACACAATTATATGGTTACCCTTTTTTATACCTTCATAATATCAAATATTGTTAAGAGTACTTACAGGAATTCTTGTCCTGAATTTTATCGTGCATTATGACTTATTGCAGGCCAGTGTGTGGACATCAATCAATTACTTTTGTCATGCACGAATTAAGGAGATAAGATATAAAGAATAACTTAATAAAAAACGTGAACGAAAATAAAGTACGTTTTTTTTGCAATAAATAGTAATAAAATGAAATTTCTAAAGTATACTATGGAAAAGATTATACGACAACACTCTATGAATATTAAAAATATGTAAAATTTATTAATTGGCCTATAGGAAATCATTTGTAAAACATAGGAACAAATCCATTTTAAACGGATTTAATCGCGTATATTAATTATAATTGAAAATATTCCCGATGTTTCGAACACTTCACAGCAATCGTAGTCACCGATAGACTGTCAACTCGTTTTTTAACTAAAAATCAGAACATAAATGAAATCGAAAGGTAAAGCTGCGCGTAGAAGTTAGTATTAAATTATTTAAAACTAAACAAGATTGTCCTTATTTACTTCATTATAGAAAATGCTGGCCTCTAACCTTTACCCTCTGACGTTATTTACCTCGTCATATTACCCTTTGATCTTTGACACGATGGTTGTTTAGAACAGTGGCTCTCAATCTTTTGATTTCGACATACAATAAACTTTATTTTATGCAATATTTCAGTATATATAAATGCTTACAAAAGACTTACTTAAGACGTTTTTGAATTCAACAATACAATGACTAAAAGGAAATTGTTTATTATAATTATTTTAATAATGTTAACTCGTGCACTTATTTTTTTGTGGAATAAATGAAGTGGGTACAAGTGGGTGGGGTTTCGCGGCGTACAAATTGAGAACCACTAGGTCATAGTGTCATATGACGAAGAGCGAACGTGACTTTTCGCACACGCAGCAACTTACAAGAACTGGTTCATGTTTTCCTGATACGTGTTTTATTAATACGTAAAAACCATCAGATTCTGCTGCCTCATTCTATGGATTCGATTCTACAAATGTGTGTCATAGGCTACAGCTGTGAATCACTTAGCATTTGTCCTAGTTGTGAATATAAAATCGTTTAAATACATTATTATGAAATCAAAATGAACTAGGTTTTCACAAGCACTGAAAGAAAAAGAAACAAAAAATATTAAAATTATTAAAGCATTCGCCGTTTTGGAATGTAAATTCGGTCTTTCTACCGAGAAGAACCGGCAAGAAATTCGAAGAAGGAAAGTTTTACGTTTTTAATACATTCTCTTAGACTTAACTACAACATTATTGGAGGAAAATTACAAAATGAAATTATTTGAAATTGTCTTTGTTCCTGGAATTCCTGGAAATAAGTCAAAACCAATGCAATGTCGCCTTAATATTGAAGTCTATGAATAATAGAGACATTTTATTTTTATCACTCGATCCAAGATATAAAAATGTTTTTAGGAAAAATCTTTTTAAATAAAAGCTGACACAAAAAAAAAATCAAAACTGAATTTATTGATCAATTGTGTATGCATAAAAGAACCAATATAATGTAAAGTATAGTTCATTCTCTTACTAGATTTTTTAAAGTTTTCATTATTTAACGCCTAGAGGAAGCGACCCAGTTTTAACTGAGGGCATATAACAGGGTTTTACATAGGTGGGAAGGAAGTGTTACCGATGTTCACACTTCCTTCCCGCCTATGCTATTTGCGGGTACAGGTATAAACAAACTAGGGAATAGTGACATAAATACAATTACGTCTTTATTCTTTACTACATTTACAAGTGACAAAATAGTTTATATTGGAAAATTAACGTGCCGTTTTCAGTATTGACCTTTACTTATTAATTACGTTTCTCACCGTTTAAAGTATTCCTGAACTAACACAAATATTTCCAGATCAAAATTAGCCAAATCGGTCTTGCTATTCTTGAGTTTTAGCGAGACAAAGGAACAGCATTTCATTTTAATAAATATAAAATAAAATATATATATAGATTAGATTAGAAGCATACATTCTCTTTTAGAACGTAAAACAAATGAATCTACCAATCATAAAGATTACCTCTAAAAGTAAAGAATAAATAAACAAACAGAAACAGAAATTTGTAATATTTGAAAAGTTTGTTCTAGTTGAAATCTTGGTTTCCCCGTTGAGTACACACTGTGATTTGTAGAAGACTTAAAAAGTGTAATATGACGTTATTCTACTATGTTATACCTAAAAGTGTGTACACTAGGTCTTTGTACTCGCGATTAGGTCATTGTTTTAGATAAAGAACGAAGAAGACCTGTGTCAAACCGTATCATAACAAAGGAATTATTTTGAACAAAAAACTTCACGTAAAAGAATAATATTGGTCAAATCTTTTCAGATATTGTGTTAATCTATACTAATATTATATAGCTGAAGAGTTACTGTCATACCACAAAAGACGCATTAAAACCATGTTGAACACGTGTCTAGCTAAACGGTGTTTAAAAATTAAACATTGCTTAAAATATTATCTAAATTGCTTAACAGCGAATAAACTCATAAAAAAACTTATTGATAAATTGTTATACGTTACATTTGACAGCTGAAATAAGTTTTAGACATCTATTAAACTCACTTACACGTATGTTAATCTATATCTAAAGCATGTTTAACTCAAAACTGGGCTTAGACGCGGATTCGTAGTACGGATTTTTTTAAACACGCGTTTAACGTCTGTTTAAATCTTTTGTAGTAAGGCAGCTAGTTTCTTTGAACGCGCTAGTCTCAGGAACTACTAGTTTCGAAATAAACAATTATGTTTGTATTAAGTAGTTTACTTAGTGAGGAAGGCTACATCACGCTACGACTGAAAGCAGTAGCTAGAAACGCGAGTAAAACCGCAAGGGACAGCTAGTATATTACAAGCATTACATCAATTATATACTACAAATTATTTCATGAAATCAACAGACAAGACAAGATGCTTTATTATATTTAGATTTTCTGGATTTCCTTTTTCTAAAATTAAGTTACGAATTCTAAATCCATGCGAGTGAAGTCGCAACTAGGTGAATTTGTTTATAAGTATATTTTTTATCTTTATATGAATTCGCTTATTTAGGTCGTTACACTTGATCTGTGTTATCAATTGATGCAGATTGATGAGTGTACCAGAATACTATATTTTCCGTGATAAAATATCTCTTTATTTATCTTTATGAAAAACCCGCCTTTCATTACTGTAAACTGTATAAATTCGTTCCGTTGGATATATGTATTGATTACATTAAATATTTAAAAGACTTGTGGTAATTTTGGATAGTGACCGAATGAAATATTCATTCGTTGTGCGTTGTCAATATATTTTATAAAGCATAACAACAAACCTGTCCTTTAACATTACAAAACACCTTGAAGAATATTTTCAGAGTGTTATTAGAACAGATGGTTCTGATGGTTTTCAATACGTATATATGTACTAGCTGCGCCATAAGGTTTCACACGCGTTTATGGTTACTGCTTCGCTCCTATATGTCGTAGCGTGATGTAATATAGCTTATAGCCATCCTCGATAAACAGGCTATTCAACGCAAACATAAATTTTCCAATCGGTGTTGTGGTTTTAGCCTATTCAACGCAAACAAACAAACAAACAAATCTTTCTTTGCATACTAAAAAGTCAAAAGTAATTCATATTATTTTTAGAGAAATCATTTATTATATAGATCAGGAGATGTGACTGTTCTCTATACGTCTGTATATATTTTGTATATTTTAATATTATATTTATAGTATAAACTACGATTACTATGCTTCAAGTCTAGTAATCGTAAGATGCGCGCGCCGCGTTGCTATAATTAGCGCGGGGGCGCGTCCGTGGAAAGCGTCTCCTGCGCCGATGCCGTCGACCTGGCAGATGTTATTAGTATGCCAAACACGATCTTTATTGATGTACGGACATTAGCTGCGTTCGAGTGCGAATTATAAACGGTAGTAAATGTGAACATGGTTACATCACAAGTACATTATAGTTATTGAAGCTAATAGTGTTATTATGTTGTTGTTTCGACTTCTGATTTAAGATGCGTTTCAGTATTATTTTGTAAAGAGAATTAGTCAAAATCGAAAAAAGTATTTAAATTAATGAAAAGCTACCACCGGTTTGGAATGTAGATTCTATCGAGATGAACCGTCAAGAAATGCGATAGGTAATCTTTTAAAATTTTGTTAATAAGTACATTTATAAATTAAAAATATGCATATTAAACATCCTATATGAAATCTATAGCATTTGTAGTGTTGTTTGTTTTTTATAAATTTCAATTGTTTATTTAGTGGTTATTTTATGTCAATGATCTACGATTGATGTTGATTTAAAAAGGGTTTAACGTAAAATGAAATAAAAATAAAAGGAAAACCATAATTTTTAAACGTAAAATAATTTGCAAGTCCAATCGATAGCAATATGGTGGATTCATACCGGAAAAAATCTTTAGCGTTCACGTCTATAACTGTAAGTCTACCGCCAAAAGTGATCGTAATAAACGCTGTGTAGTTAGTTGGATATTTATTCGCAGTGTAGCTTAAAGCCCACATAGAGTCGGACTATTTGGATGCAGATAAGCAATAATGTGTCATCCCACAAAAAGTCAAATTCGGAGATATTGATGTATTTTGATACTGCATCACCTATTTAACATTATTTAAAAAAAATCAAGTCATATAAACTATTTAAGTACGGAAAAGTCTCTTAATTAATTGTTTCGATTTCCAAGTGTGTTCCATATTTTGAAATTAATACAATAATCTCAAATATTTAAAAATCTTCTTATTAGATAATATACTTAAATATATCAACGTGCTCTTAATTAATTATACCATTTATCAAAAAAGAAAAAAAAAGGATAAATACTTATTCATACAAATGTATTAAGAATAGGTTTGGCATCTTTAGACGCCATTTTCTCAAAATGAAGTCCGTGTGGCTTGACACAATATTGCTTATCAGTCCATTTATAGTCGAAAACTTAATTAGTATGAAGTATCAGCACACAATAATTCGCAATATAATTTGTAGTTTCATACATTTTCGTAGGAGATGAAGTCTATGAAACTGTTAAAGCTAAAGTAAAGCTAACGTTACACGTATTTGATTTAAACTGTTCTTCGTCGTGGGTGTGTTATAGTGAGTTTGCGGTCTGTCGTTGCATGCACGTGGTTGAGGATATTAGAGTATTTATACGAAGTGTCATCTGCACGTGTTGGATTTAGTAGCGTTACTAGATTCGATTTTTAAAAGTTAAAAAAATAAAAAACTAAATAAAACTTTTTCATAAATGATGCCTATACAAGCCTGCCTTGACCAAAAAGAGACCTTGTACTCAATGTTTAAAATAAAAAAAAAGTTTATTCCAATTTTTTTTAACATCGATCCTGCTAACACTGAAAAATATCCAACACATGCCCAGTTGACACTCTGTATATGAATTTCTAAATAAAACCCGTCAAGTGCGAGTTGAAATCGCATACAAAGTTTCGTACTGTAATGCAAGATATGATACTGCCCTTTTTAAATAATTACACATATGAGAGGACCAAGATATGTGCAAGACAATAATGGATACGACTCGCACTTAACCGGTTTTTGTTATTTATTTATTTATTATTACAAAATCCACAGCTTTATATTAAGTAAATAATATAACAGAATACGAACAAGCCCAAATGAAGCCAATTTCGGATTTACATTATTTATGTTTAATAGTTAATATGTTATTATAGAGGAAATAGAACATTCTGTGAAAATTTCAAGTTTGCACCTATTTAAGAGATACAACCCACTGACAGATGGACAGACTGACGGCGGGCTAGTAATAGGTTCTCGTTGGCACCCTGAAAATTAACTCCACGTAGACAACAGGTTGGCGCAGTGGTTACAGCAACTGAATGAACTACTAATGGTTGCGGGTTCGATCCCCGCCCGTGGCATCTGTATAGGCTATACAGATATCTGGTCTGGGTGTTTTTGCTTGTGTTCTGTGTTTCCGAACCTCCGACATAGCATCATAAGGTTAAGATGGGGGCCGTTGACTTTGAAATTAATATTTTTTATTTATTTCATTACGGATGATTTCTTTTTCGCATATAAACGAGACCAAATTATATTAAATTATAAAAAAAAAACTATGAAGGGACCTTTTTTCTGCATTGTTTACAAATGTATGAAAATTGAAACTATATTTTTTTTTTCTTTTTTTTTGCAGGTTGAAAGCGTACAGAAATGTTTATAGACGAGAATGAGACGTGAGTATTTTATGTATTTTTTTTTATCTTTCCAGATAACGTATCGCTTGTTATGAAACATGTTCTGAATCGTTTATATCAATTGAATTACCTAATACTGTATTGGGTTATTAAAAATAACATTGTTCGATAATGTTATCGCACGTGTAATATTATTTTAAGCGAGTGTTCTGCGAACTATAGTTACGTTTGAGTTATCATTGAGACTGACATTTCAGCTCGTAGATAAAGATAATACGACTTTTATATCCAATTAGTCGCGTACATATTCTGTATAATAAAAATTCGCCAGTCTCTATTAGTGATGTGCCGTATATCCGAAGGAGAAGAAAGATCCGTATCCGTTACCCGGTTTAACAGGTCTTTTACAGGTATTTTACCGTGTTAATTTTTACGAAAAGGTAAAATTTATATTGGGACGCTGATAAGCAATACCGTGTCAAGCCACACAGACTTCATTTTGTGAAAATGGCGTTTAAAGATGTCAAACCTATTCTTAATCAATTTATTTGAAGACGTACATATATATCCATTTTTTATATATTTTCATAAATAGTATAATGAATTAAAAGCAGACATTTAATGTGTTATCTTATATTAACTTTTAAAAATATTTGAGATTATTTTATAAATTGCGAAACATAGCACTTAAAATTTGAAACATTGAATTAATTTGTTTTCTGTACTTATTTATTTTAGAGGGCCTAAAATTATTTTAATAATATAATAGTAATAGTGTCAGTCATGCATTATCAAAACACATCAATGTCTCCGGATTTGACTTTTTCTGGGTTGATACATTGTTGCTTATCAATATATGATATATAAAATAATATATGATATATAATAAACAAAACAAAAGAAAGATAATACGAAGCTATAAAAAAAACAATACTTGGCTGTCAGGCAAAAGCGTCAAGTAACGTTAAGAATCTTTTCAAAATTGCGATCACCAATACCTGTTAAGTAACAAAGTTTATATCCCTAACCGCGGATCTTGACACCAAATATCATAATATCCGCATCCGCGATTTAACATTTTTAACGATCCCGCACATCACTAGCCTCTGAGTAACTTTGTCTAAGTTCCCGGCGGGTGATTGTCGAAAATTCTCGTTATGAAAATATAACATTCTGACAGCTGAAGGCGTTATTTCGAGCTAGTTTAATTAGCACAAGTATTACAAAAACAAAATAAATAAAATAATGTACCTTTATTAATAAGACATCACCCACACTTATAAAATACGTTAATATGGTTTGGAACGTACTCGAAACGCATCAAAATATAATAAACTCTGATATATGTATAACGACTATCGTGCATTCGCGTGGGGTTAGTTTTTGTAAATAAAAATCACTCATGTACCTATTATGTATACAAATATCTATCTGTTGAGAGTTAGATACGAACCCAAACATCACGCGAATAAACAATTTTGAAGTTACCAAGACATCTTTATCTAAAATACGGATTCCCAACATTTTCATGTCCCGCTTTCCTTATTAAAGTTCTTAATAAAACGCGAAAACAATGTTACATGATAAAAGTTTTCATATAAACCAAGCAAAAATGAAACATGAAAATAAACATCTACCTCGCACCCTCAAGGAGTGAATAAGCAATGGTTGGGAACCTCCGTTCAAAGGATAATAGCTTAATAAAAGCAAAACATTGCTTTAAAATATAGGGGCTGATGTTTCGAAACAACTACTGAAATAATATTTGAATTGGACATGCTAATTGGATGTGTCCGCCCGCATCAATGTAAAGTTCAACTTTGGCGACAAAAATAATTCATTTGTGACACGTGATATGGTTCCGCAGACACGAAATACAGATGCAGTCACTGTCGCTATTAAAAAAGCTGTCAATTTAAATTTATTCGAATTGTTATTAACAATTAAAGACATTGTCCATTTATTTTATAAGATTATATAAAATTTAAATTATAATAAAAACCGATCGAGTTTCTTGCCGGTTCTTCTCGGTAGAGACTATATTCCGAACCGGCGGTAGCTTAAAAAAATCTGTAACTGGTTCGAATTGAAAAATTATTTTTGTATTAGACAGTTTATTTATTGAGGAAGGCTTTAGGATATATTACATCACGCTACGACTCATAGGAGTGAAGCAATAAACATAAACGCGAGTAAAACCGCGAGGGACATCTAGTAAAATATATCCAATCAAAACCATAAATGTGAAATGAAAGCCAAGTTCAATGGTCAGTCCTGAAATTTATTTATAAATAACAGTATAGCATGTCATATCTTCTTATAACATAAGATAATGTATTGTAGCTTAAGGTCTGTCTCGGCTAGTTTTTATAAACCTATCAACGAATTATTATGTTCGATTGCTATTTTCTACCAACGATCCAAATTTTCGGAATTATAAAATAAGAACGGACAAATACTTGTAGGTTTAGAACTTGCGAAGGCTATAATTCATATATGCGTCAAAAGTGGCTCCAAATGGTTCGTGTAATATTATTTATTATTAGCACACACAGTTCTGTTTCTTGAACTTGGCTTGACACGCTACCGCGTGTCTAGATTTTTAATTTGCATGCAGGTGAGATATCGCAAATTTCTTACTTTTACGCCGTAAATGTGGAATAATTACGGATCTCCAATTTTACGACTTTAGAGTTATTTAAGAATTCGTTTGTACACAACTTAATATTCATAAAAATTATTATCAAGTATGATGATAATCGAATATTTATTTCCATACATTTTGATTTGTGTTCAAAATGATATTCAATCTTTCCTTAGGCGAAGAATTACATTTGTAAGTTTTGCACACTCACAGACTTTCAGAAGTTTACATTAATTGTTCATCATTGCTTTAACCACAATTTACTGTGAGTGGCTTATTTATTGATATAATTTACAGCTTTCGTTAAGAGTAAGATTACCTAGATAACAGAGTTATTTCATATAATTTATGCGTAAAATTTACAATGGTGCATCTCGTCTTAGTCTAGTGCTTGCTGTCCAAGAATATTCTTATGTGAAGATTACATTTACTTTCGCGAATGATATAAAACAACTCTGTAACCTAGTGACAGATACATCGTAAGTACTTACGAAAGCTATCACTCTTTCAGGTGTAAAACAATGAGAAATAGTTATGTAAATCTTTATGAAAGTCTGAGAGAAAAACTTATAAGTTAATTCTCGCCTTACGCAAGCAATGTCCGGTATGCGTCCGTGCATTCGGTGTCCGTCTTGATAACTCTTATCAGATAACTTATCGACCGGCTAGCTATAAAACATTAATGATTATTACGAAGTCTCAGTAACAGCGCCGCTTGTTAACTATCACGCTTCTGTGGTGCACAGTGGTTAAAACAATTTTAATACATTCCATACATTTAGTTAGTTTTGTGACGCGATGGGAATATACAATAAAAAGTGAGTCAATATTTATTTACTAGTAGTAACATTCATATTTATACATTCCGCCCGCGACTTCGTTTGAGTGGAACTCGGTGACCGCGCACCCGTTTACATCGCTTTCCCACAGGGGTTGTGCCTTTTTTCGGTATTAAAAGCCTGACCTGATGAGGCTTGCTCAGGCTCTAGACTCTGTCCAAATTTAATTGAAATCGGTTTAGTAGTTTAGACGTGATTGTTTAACACACAGTCATACACTTTCGCATTTATAATATTAGTTAGGACTAGTGAGGATTAGGTTTTGCTCGCGACTTCGTCTGCGTAATACTCTGTATGTATTAAGATAAAACAGACACACGACACGACTCGACACGACAATTTAAGTTAGACCAGTACCAATACAACTGTGAAAAGTGTATCCAATTTCATACAATAGTTTTTGCATGATGCGCGACAAATTTCGGCCAGTTATATTTTTATTATGTAGTATTTAGATATATAGACTTGCTGTACCTGGCATTGCAGCCACGTAAACTACATAGATTTTTTCGGCCAGGAATCCTCGTGGGCATCCCAAGAACATTTTACCAAAATTTCATCGTAATCGATCAATGGTTTCGGAACGCGTAATGGAAAAACACACACATTGATTTTTATTTGTGTAGATTATTTAAATATATGAAAGTATTTACGTGTGGTTTCCTCAAGGGTAAAACCACAAATACATGAATTAAACAATTATGTAAATACATATGTAAAGTGAATGTTATTATGTAATTATTTATGTCACGAACTAAATACGATATAAAATATATCAGAACGTTCTTGGAATCTACATAATTATATTATTTCTCAAAGGTATTTTTTGTCGGAACGAAACATCTCTTAATGATGTGTCAAAATTGAATGCTGATAAGCAATAATGTGTCAACCCACAGAAAGTTAAATTCGGAGATCTAGATGTGTTCTAATAATGTCACGTATTTATCTTTATTCAAAAAAAGTATTTATCTTTATTTCAACCCATCAGAACTAAATAAGTACTAAAAAAGTTTCTTAATTCAAAATTTTGAATTTCAAATGTCTTCCATATTCCGTAATTTGTACAATAATGTCTTATATTTGAAAAATATAATATTATATCAAAACTTTTAAATTCGGTATATAAAAAAACATATAAAAACACGTACTGAAATAAAAAGTCAAATTATGTTTATATTTTCTTTTGTTGTTTTTTTAGCAAAATTAATGTTAGGAAATCATTGATCTGTTACATACGCTGGCATCGTCTTCATTACAATGTAAGCTATAATGATGAGCTATAGTGAGTACTATGTAGTTTATTTTGGATTTTCTTTTTTTAAAATTTGTTGAGTACAAACTTAGAGCGCGTCTTCGCCAGCGTCGATTACTCTTGAATAGTAAATAACCGATCAAGTATGAGTCGAAATCACATGGAGTTCCGTATCATCGAGATTTAACATGTTAAGAGTTAATATCGAATTTCTTGTCGGTTCTTCTCGGTAGACTCTACGTTCCGAAACGTTGGTAAATTCATCAGTTTCATTTTTTTGTTTTTGTATTGACGATTCAAAAGTGCTTGTAAAAGCTTACCTGAATAAAGTATACTTTAATTTTGATTTTATAGACAATTTAAATATTTTTGTAAACGAACCGTTAACGCGCAACGATTTTGTATAGTCGACTCGCACTTGACGGGTTTTTATCTTAATGATATTATAGAACGGTAAAAGAAGTATTCACTGTATAACTTACTCTCTACCTATTGAGATTCATGAGAAATAGCCCGCAGACAGACAGACAGACGGACGGACAAGACTTTGTTAGAGGCACCCGTTGGCACCATTCGTTACAATGTTTATCTAGTTTAGTTTAGGATATACTATTTCATTTTAAATCAGTATCAATGATTCGATGATTTCTGGTCAGATCTGATTTATCTATATTACGATTAGCCAGTTTATTGAGGAAGGCTATAGGCTACTTTACATCACGCTACGGCTCACAGGAGCGAAGCAACAACCAAGCGCTAACGGTCGCGGGTCCGATCCCCGCTCACGGCAAACGTCTGTATTGGCCATATGGATGTTTGTCGTGGTCTGGGTGTTTGTGTTGTTGTGAGTGTTTCCGGACCCCCGACACAAGGTCACGCGATCTTAATGAGGGCCGTTGAGTGTGATGCGTTTATTTATTTATTTATTATAGACGCGAGTGATACCGTGAGAGGCTGCTAGTATATGTACATAATTCAATACGACGTAAATTATTTCTTATTGATCAGCTCACAGTACAAAGTCATTAATAATATTATTATCAGGCGCGACGAGTTTATTATTAATTGGCACAATCGTTTAGATAAGGTCCTTAATGTTTTACAATTATTTTAACTATTAATTTAGTAAATAACATTAGATACGACTTTCGTGATAAGTATAGTAAGGCTAGATCGTTATCTGATTTATCTAAAAAAACTCTACGAATTGAGAACCTCCTCCTTTTGAAGCCGGTTGAAAAACCTTATAGTGGGATTTTTTTTCAAGGATTACGTTACCTTAGACTTCCGTCATTTCGTTACAGATGTTGAATTTATTTTCTTTTATTTAAAAGGGTTTTTATCAAATCGTTTTGTTGTTTATGTATTCAAAATTTATTTTAAATTTGAAAAATTATGTCAATATTGTTAAGTCGTTTATTACATTTTTATTAATGATATATAGGCCAGCTATTAAAAATTGCTACCACATGATTTAAATGTCCCTAAAATTTCTATCTCTCCGTCTCGCGAATCGCACGTTTTTATAGAAATAAGAAAAATCATCTATTTATGTAAATAAAAATCAATTTCCCACTCAATGTAAATTTTTACACGCGAATTTTTACACGCTTTTTCAAAGGGGTGTAGCTCAATACTAATATTAAACAGAGGTAACATTTATTTGTAAGATTGTATGTAATCTCTGAAACTAGTGATCCGATTCGAAAAATTCTTTTTGTGCTAGATAAGCCGTTTTTGAAGAATATTATAAGGCTATATAACATCACGCTACAACTTACTGAAGCGAAGCAGTAACCATAAACGCGAGTGAAATCGCGTTGGGCAGCTAGTCTTTATATAAAAAGTTAACGAGCTATCCGTGCGAAGCTGGGGTTGGTTAAGCCAGTTACTATAAAACATAATCGAGTAATTAAGATCCTTTATTTTCTTTTCAACATTATAACCTATAAACATTTTAATTAAAAACCAGTTTTGTCCACGTTTGTCCGTCAGTTGCACAATGGCACGTATCGCGGTGCAACTGATGCGCAAAGTATTGACGCGTTGCGCGCCGGAGCGTGTCGGGTCTCGCCAAGACGCACTTTCACTTATTCTTGACCGCCTCTTTCATGGAATGGGCCAATTGATGGTGGTTATTTCCTTTTTCTATACTTCAAAGTGTAATCGTATAGTCGGGATTTTTTTAAACTATTGATCCGATTTGGATTGGGTTTTTTTTTATTTAAAATTAAAAAATTTTCAAGGAAGGTTTTAGTGTGTAATCTATTAGGATTTGATGAAGATATTCGGTGATGGACATGAAGAGTTCCATCTTCAAAACTAATAGCAAATGAGCAGTAATCGCTGCGTTCGTATGACAATGTATAACGACAGTTCTGTTTGAAGTTATATTTTTCTACGTAAACAATTATTTAGTATTATAGCAATAGTGTGGATGTACGATAATAAATATTTCTATTTATGTGGTTGTAATTAGTATTGTTGTTACGAACTGTACAAGTTACAGACTCGTTAAACGGGTAATTTTATAGCTAAAAAAAACGAAATGGAATAGTTATATCTATTATTAATGGGGCTGATGTACACAACTTGAAGAGTAGCCTAGCAACGAGCGTGCGTCAAGATGATTCTTTATCTTTAAATCAACAGTATGATCTATATTTATTGTCACAAGAGTTGGAAAATAAAGACGTTTACGATAGGAGAACTGAGATGTGAGACTTGGTTTCTCTACAATTTATGGTTTGATGGCATTATACCGGAAAAAATTAGGAAATCTCCTTCGCGAAACACTTTTAAAATTGCTCTAAAAAAATACTACCTAAATCAAAGCAATAATGGTTGATTTGGAATCTTCATTATATGTACTCATATTATATTGTATTGTATTGTATTATATTATATTATATTATATTATATTATATTATATTATATTATATTATATTATATTATATTATATTATATTATATTATATTATATTATATTATATTATATTATATTATATTATATTATATTATATTATATTATATTATATTGTATTATATTATCGTTTCATTATTTAACACTATCTTATGTTTTTTTGTACACCTACATCTTTCTTTCTTGTACATCCTAAGGTTGGCTGGTAGAGAATGCAGTAGCATTAAGCCCGCCTTTTGTTAATACTTTTGTATTGTACAATAAAGCATTAAAATAAAATAAAATAAATAAATAAATTATACTATAAATGCACCTGCTGTACGATGAAATGAAATCTGAAAAAAAACAGACCTTTCGGCCCAGAACCTCTCCTACCAAAGTTTTATCACAATCCGATCAATGGTTTCGGAATGTAGGACAAACATACAAACATTGATTATAATTATATACATGCAGATTATTTATTTATTAAAGACAAGTCTAAATTCTTTCAAAGATATACCTACGTTAAGTTTGCGGAAAAAAATCGGGTGCAAAGTCCGCCGCACAAGGTGATACCCAAGGCCGCGACCTTGTGAACACGCCAATTACCGCGATACCCCACCTCGGGGCGGCTGATCCGTGACGTGCCTTTGTTAGGTAAAAAAGTCTTAGATATTAATTTTATAGGCTAACATATCACCTAGTTATGCGTACATATGAATCACTCAACACGTAAATATGTATATATATCTATTAAGTAACTTAATCTGTATAATAATATAATATTCAAATTGACAGTTGAAAATCAT
Organism: Hypolimnas misippus; assembly: GCA_037950945.1. NCBI lineage: Eukaryota > Metazoa > Arthropoda > Insecta > Lepidoptera > Nymphalidae > Hypolimnas > Hypolimnas misippus. The sequence goes on from JBBEEQ010000018.1 coordinate 15,703,565, forward strand.
CGTCAATACATTTTTGGTCTAAACTAGGTCTGAATTCACTCCCTGCACGATATTTTTTAGCAAGCAGATTAACCGATTTGGGTAATTCCTAAATAAGTCCAGTTATAAATATTGTTTTAATATTTTCACGTGATCGATTACGCGTAATAAAATTATCAATTTTTACTGTACACGTATAAATCAACAAAATTGTAAATAATGATAAATGATAGACGGTCGTTGACCTAATACGTTTTTACAATACATAGATTACAATTCAATGCCGTTTGTAATCCGATTATTTCATAATTTATACAAAACGATTGATTTATTTGATAATAAAGATAAGCCTACGAGCTAATCTAAAAAGATAAAAAACTACTGATTTGCTAGAAATAAACAAAAGAGGCGCTATAGGAATGTATATGTAATAACTATTTTCGTAGAAAATATAACCGACTTCAAATAGAACTTATGTTGTACTTGCACATATGTCATACATAGACAAACTATCGAAGCAATCGCGGGACATTTATTAATAGTAATAAAGGAGTTTTTTGTAACATATACATTTGAGTAGCGAAAACCTCATCTAAATCGGATCAGTAGTTTTTGAAATAAAACGCAAACATACGAGCGCAGATATATACGGAGCCTATACATACATATACGCCCTAAAAAGAAAATTGTTTGATAGAGAAGAAAAACTTACTCAACTGTTTTGTCTTTGCCTATTACATCTACATAGATGAGTGATAATTCTTTTGACCAGTCGCGTAAAAATAATCGTTCCGCAAAGCGATTGTCATCGCTTTTAATCTCAAACTTTACTGAATAAACGAACTAAAGAAAATATTAATTTCTTTACGATAAAGATGATTTGAAAATTTGTAAAAAAATTACAAATGAAATTATTGGGTTGTTAAATTAAAAAAAAAGTAAACGAGAAGGTTCTTCATTCAGCGGATTTTTTTTTCATATCACGCGATACCTTTACAAAAGTTGAAGTGACTTTAATGATTCTTTTTTTTAGTAAATTGGCTTTACTTAAAAAATCTTACGAGATATCTCTGTCAAAAAATAACTTTTAATATATGTTTTGTGTTTTATAAAAATACATTTCTCCAGGTTGTCCTATTTACATGTAATAAGCAAAAAAGATATAATTTACTAAAATTCCTTCGTTGTATTACGTTTCAGCTGGCATTGCTTTCCATATAAGAAATGATGGTCATGTATATGGTATATATGTGCACCGGTTATATAACCTTGTATGTTTATATGCCACGTGAGCAGCTGTTAGTAACATCTTGACTCTAAAATAAGAATATATAGAAAAAATTGTCCGAAAGATGACATTGATAAGTATTTTAATAAACACGTTGACGATGTTAATTATTTTCCACAATTATTAATTAATACAAAACAAATAAAACGTAGTCTGCCTGCGTAATATTATTATGCCCTTATTACACTATATTATATATAATTTTTACAAAAGAATTTTACATCTGAAATGTTAAAATTCATGAAGTTGTAAGCCACAGAGTATATCAAAGAAAAAGACACAAATATACAAAAAAAACATTACACTTCTTTTCTCTTTTCGTCGGGTAAAAATATAAATAATTCAATGTACGATAATACGAAAAATTCTAGTTTTGATAAATTATCAATTTGTAATTCATTGCTTAAAATTACATTATTGGTATTATTAATATTAAAACAGCTATCAAATCAATAAATCTAATATTTTCTTTATTCTCCCCATTTTTTAAAACAAATAAATAAACGCGTCACACTCAATACAATAAGGTACACAATTAATTTCTTTATTGTTTCTACTATCTCCATCTGTTTTCTCCAGTCCACGTGACATTGGCGAAATAATATGTGCCTAATTGGCACAACTAAAAGCCATAAACCAAAGAATTGAATTGAATTGTTTCTACTATGACTTCATGATTTCGAACTTAAAATAAGCAAAAGGATTATCTACGGTGTATTTTATGTGTATAAATAAGTGCATGCCCTAATTATTACAAATAAAAAATGTGTCTCTCTGTCGTCGCTGCGGCGCCCGCGGAATACATCTCTCGCAAACCTGCAAGCAAACTTTCATAATATTAATGTGACAGGATTCCTACAATGCGGTGACAAGCATTCTTGCAAGGTATGCCAATATGACTATTTCATAGAAAAACGTCTTGGCTCTTGTAAAGTCGATGGTATTATCTGTACAGTTTTATACGCGTGGAATACTATTTTATTATATTTAACGGCAAATGATTCGATTAGTAATTTTTAAATCGATTCGCTAATCGAATCTTGAACTTTTACTGAATAAATTGACTCTGATAAGCAATACTATGTCGAGCCACACAGACCTCATTTTGAGAAAATGGCGTCTAAAGACGTCAAACCTATTCTTACTAAATCTGTTTAAGGTATATGTCGATCTTCTCTTTTCTATTTTGATAAAAGGGATATTGAATTAAAATACATACAACATATATTTAAAAGTTTTATCTATTAATATGTTATTGTAAATATATGAAATTATTTTTGCAAAATATGGTATAAGGCACTTGAAATTCGAAACATTAAATTGAGAAACTTTTTTCCGTATTTATTGAGTTTAGATGGCTTGAAAATGTTAAATAATGTTCAATAGGTGACGAATTATCAGAATAAGATAATATCAATGTAAAATATTCGTATCATTATCGAAGCCAACATTCAATGGATAAATTTCAATCTTTCTCATGTTTATCTGATTGGGTCGAGTCCAAAGTCGACAAACTAATGTTTTTTACAGCAAAAAAAAGGAATTTAGGGCGTTAATACATTAACAAAAATCACTGTGTCGAGTCATCATTCAAAAATATGTTTGTGTGTTATTTTCATACATTTAATACAATACAGTCAAAAAATTTTTAATAATTATATTGATTGATAGATTTTTGAATAAACGGTTGTCTCTTTTCCACGGAAAAACTACTGAACAGATTTTAATTAAGCTTTAAACAAATATAACTTACTAGCTGCCCTTTCGGTTTTATCTCTCTCCTGTGAATCATACAGTGATGTAATATAGCCTATAACCTTCCCAAATAAACAGGCTATCAAACTTAAAATGAATTTCTCAAATCGGATCAGTAGTTTCATAGATTACTCCCTACATACAAACTTACAAACAATTTACCTTTATATAGTATAGTATGGATACATGAGAATAACACAGTCTACTTTTTATCAACAACACGCGTGCGAAGCCGCGGGCGGAAGCAAACGTATCATAATTTATAGGTTAGTCACTATCATAATATACGTTGTTACAGCCATTGAACATTGCAAAAAACGTGTAATTTTGTCTCTTGAATCGTGGCTGGTTCACCTTGCTTCTTTAATATAAGCGGATAAACCGGGCTTCCTTCGCAGATAACTAGAATGTTCCATTTTACACTGCGGCAAATTTGGTGCATACAGCCCGAGATGGAATTCAAAAATATCTTTAAACTATCTTTTAAAGTAAATTTATACTTGCATTATTCAAAAAGTATTTAAACGTCTATTCGAATAAGAATTATTTAATGGAGTGTAAAAAGTTCTTATATGAATTCAAAACAAAAATTCGTTGTGAATTTTCCTTGTATGTGACGAAGACATTTGTAAATGTTACATCTGTTATTGAAAAAAAACTTGTCAAGTGCGAGTCGATCCGGCACTTAAGGGTTCCGTACCACCCCACAAGATATTACATAAATATTTAATAACTTAATTTAAAAAATTAAAAACTTGTCTGCGTAACAAGAACATCTGCAGTTAGTAGTGCTGTAACAATATCAGTTTTGTCTAAATGCCCATAACTGGGAATCGTTACTATCCAACTCCAAATCGTTATAAATCCTAAAAGGTAATTTTGAATGTAAAACGATATGAGAAACCTGAAAAAGATTTTTAAATACCTATTCTACGATATCCCGCTTATAAATAGTCCAAAAATATAAATAGTCCAAAAATAGTGCCACAAATGTACAAACTTACGTACATAGGCTGATATTATCCTTCTATACGTCGCGCAGTTGCTTAAAAAATACAGTTTTTAAATACTTATGTAAACGTAACAAGATATGCGCTGTAACAATATGCAGTAGGTACATGTAACCCTTCGCTTACGAGTCCGAAACTTGACCGGTTTTTATAATTCGTTGTTATAACGGCAACAGAAATAAACATTTTGTGAAAATTGTATCTCTTTATCTTTTATGATTCATGAGATACAACCGGCTTACAGACGGTGAGCCAGCGAAGGCTTAGTAATAGGGTCCCGTTGGCAACCTTCAGGCACGGAACCCTAAAAAGTAAAATATTATCTATATCTATACTAATATTATAAAGAGGAAAGATTTGTTTGTTTGTAATGAATAGGCTCCGAAACTATTGGACCGATTTCAAAAATTCTTTCACCTTTGGAAAGCTACATTATCCCCGAGTAACATAGGCTATATTATATTTTTTTTTAAATTAGGGATGCTTACTAAAACTTTAATAATGTAACCCAATCGTCACTGGGGTACGGGGGGAGTCAATGTAATGTATGTAATAAAATAAAGTGCCGCGAGTACATTAATAAAAACTATGAATAAAAAAAAAATCATTAAAAAAAATTCAAACTTCCTTTATAATTTTACTTTTTTTTTTTGAAACCCGACGCAAAAAAGATGGATGTATGTGTGTGTCCGTGCGTGCGTGCCTGCGTGTGTGTGTGTATGTATGTACCAGCGCGAAGCCGGGGCGGGGCGCTAGTGATTAATAAAATATTTGTAGTATAGTCTATTTTTTTTTCTTGTCTTATGTAGCAGATAAATATGGCGTATATCTAACCACACAAAGGACTTAGAGATGAGAAATTATCGATCGAATGATTGAACTGAATCATTTTTTATAATGAAAAATTACATTGCAAATTCGTGACTTTCGGTTCGAGTACTGTTAAATGGACGCTGATAAGCAATACTGTGTCAAGCCACACGGACTTCGTTTTGAGAAAATGGCGTCTAAAGATGTCAAACCTATTCTTAATAAATTAGTTTGAAGACATATATATTCATCTTTTTTTTCTATTTTGATAACATGTATACTGAATCAAAAGCAGATAGATTTATTTAATATGTTATATAATAATAAGTTTTTAAATATTTGAGATTATTTTATAAATTGCAAAATATGGAACGCACCTGAAATACGAAACATTGAGTTAAGAAACTTTTTTCCATACTTATTTAGTTTAGATGACTTGAAATTTGTTTGCATAATGTTAAATAGGTGACGTAGTATCAAAATACATCAATATCTTAAAATTTGACTTTTTGTGGGTTGACACATTATTGCTTATCAGCATCCAAATAAGACAAGTAAAGAAAAAAAAGAGTATATGTAATTTACGTATTATATTATTTCTTTATGTCACATACAATCCTGTGTTGTTAAAACAAGTTTTTGCAACGAATTGTTAAACATTTATCACTGGTTCGCCTCCACGGAGGTCAAACGACACTCTTTGTGTATAAATCCTTTGTAGAAAAACGAGTAGTTGATGAATTTACATTACAGTAATGATGACCCTGAAAATATCAGCGAGTAATGTTGAAAAAGAAACCGGAAATTAAACATTTACAACTAGAAATATAAATGCTAATTTATAGTTTTATAAATTATAATTGCGAAAGTAACTCGATCTGTCTGTATTACGGTCTTTTTTTTAAATTCAAATTCAAAATTCTTTATTCAAATTGGCTTTTACAAGTACTTTCGAAACGTCATTTTTATAATTCATTTCGGTGGAGCAAATATTATACTTTTAGAATTTTTTTTTTAATTTCCCTAGCTAAATCGCTGATCTAATTTTGATGTTGGAAACTGTCACAGGCTAATTAAAAAGGTCACTTATTTTATTCTAGAATAATGTAAAAGATCTTCTTAGTAATGTTGTAAAATTTAATTAATAAAATTTACACTATTCTTGAACACAAAAGGAACTTATGCGATCGAAGCCGTGGGTAGATGCAAATCATAATAATATTAATGTATTCACAGTTGACTAGTGAAAAGGAAAAGCATAATTGTTCGTTACGATCGATATCGCGGCGGGTTGTGAAGATTGCTAGGTCAGTGTCAGCTGGCGTGCATCTGACGACAGTGGCCGTGACCCGCGGGCGCGAGTTCCCATGCATTACTGGTTGATAAATTAATATCAATGTTGGTAGGAAATTGTATTTGTTACAGAAATATGAAAAAGAAAACGCTATTCACTGTTGATTTCATGAGCGCATCATCGGTTTAATGTATTAAAGTCATTAAAACAAATTTAAGCAACCTAAATCAAAGAGTTTATTAAAAGCCAATGAAGAGTTCCACTACTCAGCTACTGGATCTATCATCAAATGAACTCTGAAACTAAATTGTATTGTCATTTATTTTACATACATTTGGAAAAACTGAAATCGATTCAATTATAAGCTCGTTAAATTAGATTTTCAAGATTTGCTTAAATACAACGTTACAAGTAAAGTTAAAAGGGTATTAAAAAAAGTATACACTTTTACGCGCATTTTCAATCCCCATTTCTCAAGTCTATTAGCTAGATATGCGGGCACGATCCGGAAAGTGGAATCACAGAAATGGCTCGGTTAGAAACTCAGCAGTATTTTATTCTATTTTATAAATGAGAGTATCCCACGTCATCACTTTTAGCCCAAACATTCTAACCTAAAATATATTCCTAAATTACTAACCGAAAATGATTTAGAGATTTTTTTTCTTTTCCATTTTATAAGCAAATCTTTTGAACTGATTTCTAATCCAATTTATGTTAGACTTACTTGTGATATATGCAATTCGAAATACCTCAAGTTAATCTCAAGCAATCTAAGTTTCGAAGGTATCGAAAGCAAACGATGAAGCAAGTGACGGAAATCTCGTTTAAGTCGGTCTCAATTCGAAGCAGATTAATTGCACTTATGACATGGTAACACAGAGGTATCGGTTTCAAAGCAACAATTTGTGAAACTCTCCGCAGACAGAATACAGAATGTCTATCCAATAGATTATATGGGTGTTCAAATCGTATGAAGTACTGGTCGATACTGAATTGTAATGACGTGTGGCATTGCATACATCTTTAAGCGTAATGAATACCCGATTACGTTACGGCCAATCATAGTGTTGTTTGCAGCTATTCAAAACATTGAAATCGTATTAAATGTCAACGTTTAGAAACAAAAAACATATTGCAAAAAATCTCCTTGCTCTAAGCAACTGGAGCGTTGCTAAAATTCGCGTTTTTAATAACATGCAAAGACCCGACGTTCTATTAGAAATTATTATAGTGATATTTCATTTATATGTTAAAAAAAATATTTTATTGACAAAATAAATTGCTTCAAGTCATTCACGCGTAAAATATTAGATATTGCAAACGATATCCAAATATTTAATTACAAAAGGTTTTTCCTTTTAGAGATAATGCAATCATCGGTGATAGAGCAAAACCACGCGGTCACTAGCTTTCACAATAAGGTCCATTTTTGTGCAATGGAAAATGCCCATAAGCCTTATTTTTATCAATAATGTGATTTAGTATTTCATTCAAATTTAAACTTTATAGGAAAAGTTAGATACGCGGTTTTGAAATATCCCCGACGATATGCATAAAAAATAGTACGTACGCTTCCTTAAACTATTTCATATTGGTATAGGTGAAAGATTTTTTAACAAAAAAAAATATTTGTTCTAGTCATGATTTTTTAAACAGTTTTTTTTATAATTAGCAAAGTTATAACGAGGAAATAATTAATTAGAAATTTAGAGCAATTTTACCCCTCTTTTACACGATTGCGCAAAAAATACTATAAAACAGTAATATGATAATTAATTTCTTAATAGTATAAATTAAAAATGATTCACCTGTATCTGCGATGAGTGTTATAACAATAATGTTATAATTTCTTCGTCTATATATTATGCTCCTTCTAGTTTTTGTACTAAATAAGATAAAAGTATCTTAAAATAATAAACTAATATTCATAAGCTTACCTAATTATTTAATTTTCTAGCAGTTTTATGGTACATTGTTATCTACTGTTACCTACGCGAGTAACTGCGCATTTCTTAACATGAATAGATAAATGCCGCGTTTCAAGGTAGAGCATGGTAGAAGCGCATATTTAGCATCATTATATGACTATAATAGGATAAGATCCTATTATTATTATTTTTGCTCGCCAGGTGTTGTTATTAATGTTACATTTAATACGGGAATGACTTCGGTTTTCAATTCTTTGGTTAATGGCTTTTAGTTGTGCCAATTAGACACATGCTATTTCGCCAATGTCACGTGGAATGGAGAAAACACGATGGAGATTGATCGGTGGGGTCGAGAATCCAACCTTAACTAAATTTTGAAAACACCCTAAAATAGTGTGAATTTCATTGTTAGTCCTTAACCTAGAACACAAAAATAAATATAAATATTATACATAAGAATATCAAATTACAGATAATTTTAATGAGACAATCACATGTTTTATTTACAGCTTAATTTTATTATATTTGCATAGAAACGAACACAGTGGACCAAACACAAGCATCAATAAACAATCAGCATTTATAGGGCGGGGGACTTTAGCAGGGATTCGTATTGTTAATTGCAAGCTTTTTTTTAAAGCTTTTTTGTGTCACTTTGTTTGTACTTGTCAAATCATGCAATTAAACATTAAGACAGTTATCCCCAAGCTATTGAGCTGTTTTTTTTTTGTTTGTAGTATTTCTTTTACAACATTATTCATATTTGAATGCGTGTAATTTTTACAGATTTGTTTTATGCCGACGTTTGGAATATATTTATAATTGTAAATTTAATCTCCGATAATATTTTTATTTAAATCCGTACAAAGTCGAATTGGATAACTAGTTGATAAATACAAGTAACAATATATTTAAAAGATTTTTAAAAATACATTTTCATATTACATTGACAGCTGATTGGCGCAGTGACATGATTTACGATAATGAGTAATGTATTCGTTTTAAGATTATTGCCGTGGCCTGTGTCTTGTGCAGACTGAGAACAGCAAGGTAAAGTATTTGTTTCTCTATTCAATGTAAATTCATCCATAAGTTGTGGTAACAAAGTACAAATTCCAATGCTTAAAAACGAAACCAATGCATCACACGACATTAGAATCTATACCTTATTACCATTAGTTACGAATTAATTTACATTGGATAAAGAAATGAATACTTTGTCCTGCCGTCTCCGATGTACGCAGGCCATAATTGTTAGTATTCGTGTGTGTTATATATTCGAAATAACCAATCTCATATTCTCAAAAGCGTAGCCGAGATTTTTAACGAAGCGTAGACTTAACAAATAATTCGTTGTCCAAAGTTAATTTTACTTTAGTCATTTCGATATTTTCTATTAGTGGAATAAAATACAAGAGCATAATTGATTTCCGTATGACCTGTCTCGTGTTACATAGTTTTCAATGGGTTTTCGCAGATGATCGAGTATAAAAAATAGGTTAAGGTCACACTGTTCTCATTAAAAAATAAAAGAATTTGTTATACATATTCAACGATCAAAAAATATATTATTATGTGACTATAAGTTCATTTACGTATTAAATATAGATGTTACTCGTCTTATCAGGTCCTTATTTCCTACGTTATCGGGAACAAACACTTATAATGTAATCCACTAGGCGGCACCTTGGGGCGTATTATAAAATGGAGTCTAGAATGTTGATGTCGTAACTAGGACGTAGCGAATCCACCGTATCGATAACTGTACGGGTTACCTAAGAAATAATGTCGGTTATTCGATTGTGTCGATTTATTATTGGTAATATTTTCACTTGCATATCGGTTTGTTAAGCTTTAAGTAACTATGCTTCGAACTTCAATGGTACGTGACGTCATCAAAATACAATATGGCGGATGACTATCACCGTACGGTAAAAGTTCTCTATTTAATCTCTATTATACTTTTCATCTTAAATTTTCACACTGTACTGTAGTATAAACTGATACGTTTTCTTTGTCACTGATTTATTACTGAATAGTATTTCTCATTAATAAGTAGCCCGTAAAGGACTTCATTGCCAGCTGTAGGCAACTCAAAGAGAATACATAACATACCATGCTTAACTGCGACTGCGGTTTTGCATACATATTTTAGAGATTAATCTTGTGAAAACATGGTTACTTTTACTTATGAATCACCAAAATAAAAGACATTTAAAAAAGTGAAAAGCTACCATCGGTACATCGAAAACGGAATAAAATGATATTTGTAAACCCGATAAAAATTTCAATCAAGATCCTTATTTCAATCCAATAGAATAACTAGTATGTTCTCTATTTTTTTATTAAAGTAATATTTAATTTTCATCTGATGTCATGGATAATATTTTTAAACCGCGTTAATTCACGGCCAAGGTCACGTGAAAGAGGTCACAACGCTTGAACCTCTACTGTTTTGTATATAATCCATTGTTTTCACGAAGTTTCGCTTACATTTGAATAAAATATAATTAAAATTGTGAAAATTTATATAATATTTAACTTAAAGTCTAAAATGAACTAAAGTACATTCAAGAATTGTGATACACATTTCTTGAATGTACTTTACACAACTTGAGATTTTCTTGGAATAGTCTGTTTTGCCTTAAAACTACATTTCTGCGTAACTGCAGTACTAAATTATTGATGTGATGCATTATTGTTATGTGGAAATGTATACACATAGGTGTTACGCATACGTTACCGTGGTATCATATCATGAGCAGCTTCGTCATCATCATGAGAAATATTTTCAAGGGGTTTATGTAACCATTTATGTTTTCTGTATACGCAAGGGGGATTCCAGGCGCAGTATTTAATAAACGATCTAATAATTATAGATAGACCCGAGATGGCTTAGTGGTTAAACCGCTCGTGCCCGGTAGTAAAGGAAAACTTGCATGTGCCGGGAGAAATTCTGACACATGTATATCCGTCAATCCGCAGTGGTCAAGGCCGGCAACGCACCCGCAACATCCCTGGTGTTGCAGATGTCCATGGGCGATAGTGACCACTTAACATCAGGTGGTACTATCTGCTCGTTTGCCCCCCTATTATATATAAAAAAAGTGCTTAAACTTCTCTTTAATAGGAGAGAAGGCCTTCACCCAGCAGTAGAACATTTACAATATTTTACTTACTTACTATAGAGATAATGTTATCTTCATGTCAAGGGAGTACAAGTGACCTCGCGCCCGCCAGCGTCATTATCATATCGAGAGGTAATTGTAAAAACTCCTAATTTTGTTACAGACCAGACTCATGGTGGGTGTCAGCGGTGTTGCGGACGATACGCGCGGTCGCGCTAGTCTTCGACGTGCTCACCTTCCCCATACACCTCCTCATCCAGCGGCCGTGGAGGAAGCGGGCGCTCTCCCGCCGGATTAAAGTAAGATTTTGCATACCCACGGAAAAAATTACCGACCGTTATAACATAAATGCACCAGTTTTTGGGCTTGTCGCGTCGAATGTAAGATGGCTGTTCTTGCTTTTAGTAATACAAAGCAAAACTATCTGTATCCTAGTGCTTTGTAAAGATCCTTATTAAAAGAGGAGAATTACAATTTACTTGGTTATTTTACTTACCAATAACTAATGGCAGGAAATGACGAGTAATGTAGCGATGTAGAAATCTTTGTCGTGTAGTGTGACTTACAGAATGTTACATAACATATTTGCAGTTCCGTATTTATCCTAAGGCCAAACGGGGCGCTAGTCAAAGATTTCAAGTCTTTTAAGGGTCCTGATATGATGAAAGTCATTTATATATCGTATCCAGTAAGTCATTGAACGCATAACATGAGTACATTACAATGTTCTTTTAGTAAAAGGGTTTCGAATTCAGTGTGCCCATGGGCCTCTGAATGGCTTACGCCATTCTTCTTTGTCAAAAATTGCTATATATTGCTTAACACATTCACTACCGCTATGTATGCAATGTATTGTAAATGGACACGCCTGGCGTGTCGGCGGCAGTGGATGTGTTAATATAAAAATAACTGGTCAAGTGCGAGTAGGACTCGCGCACCGAGGGTTCCGTACAAACTTATAGAAATCTATATAAGACTAACCCATCTACGCTATTTGTGGTCTTCATCATCAGTTCCAACATAAGTTACTATCAAAAATACCTAAATCGGTATACGCTTGCCTATAATATTTGAGGAGTTCCCTCAATTTCTCCAGGATCCCATCATCTGATCCTGACCTGAAGACAATGGGACCACCTTGGAAGTATACCTTTTCAAACAAAAAAAAAATTTGAAAATCGGTACCCAAATGGCGGCGTAATCGGCGAACAAACATAAAAAAAAATTAAATACAAGGTCGAATTGAAAACACTCCTTTTTAGAAGTCGCTTAAATATAATCAAATATTATGTAAATATGGATCACGTCATAAAAACTATTTTGAAACTATTTAGGAGCACTTTAATTTAAAACACAATCATGGATGCACAATCCATGGAAACACAAAATTTTATTTTGAGTACTAATACACCTTATACTTTCAATAACGCAAAGTTATAGCGCGATTCAGGATACACCTAGCGCCATCTCTTAACAATTTCAATGAACTAACTGGTTGACTTTGACATTAACAACATAATTGTATTATATTTTATTCTCGTTTTATTTTTATTTATATTCTACTACACTCCACTACCCCTGCTCTACGTTCGTAAAATATTTAGATTTACATTATCAATCAAAATATCGAAATATATATTAGTGTTGCCAAGACGAAAATAATTAGTCCTTAATTCGAACAAAACTAATTGTTTATTTATAAATAACTAATTATATTACTAATAACCAGAAGACTTATATGTGTAGATAAATAAGTAAATTAAATAACTCGATCTGTTTGAATTTAATTTTAAAATTTTCGTACTAAGTCAATACAAGTACTTAAATCAAATCGCGTGAAGCTCTTATATTGAATGTTAATTACGTAATGACGTTATAAATCGACGATAAAACTTTTAAATGAAAAGTTTATTATATAATTTTTAGCGTGTTTAAATAATTATTAAAATAAAAATTTTTATTAATCGAGCAGAATTATATCACAGTTAATGTAATAATGTTGTAATAGATGGCATTAGTTGTACGCTGCATCGCGCTATCATTTTGTTAGCTGCGATATATAGATTGCATTGCGTTGTTTATAAAGGTTTGCTGCTTTTTAATGTTTTCGTATTGATACAAATTTCTTCTCAGTGTTTGTAAAATTGTTTTTTTGACCATGGTCAACTTCTATGTTAATTTGTTACAAGTACATATAATTTTAATTCTAAGATTAATATATTTTCCGCTTGATCAATTTACAACTTGATACATTTACGCGTTCCTGAGAAAAAGGTTGAAAGACAGACGTACAGACTGACAGACACACGAACAGAAATTTACAGTTTTCGGATTTTTTCCTTTATGTATACTAAAGGACCTTGCTCCTGGCCAAATTTCATAATGCTTGGTCAATGGGAAGTACCCTATAGGTTTTGATTCCCTTGCGAAAACGTTAAAAACGCTATCATACTTAAAATATGTGATATAAATGACCGTATCTTTTGATTGCGTTAACTTAGAAGTTTGATTTTTTCACAGCTCTTAGTAATTACAACTCTGAGTACTTGACGTTGATAAAAATTTGTTACCTTCACGCGTTTCTGAGAAAAAGGTTGAAAGACAAACTTACAAACAGACAAACATACATACAAAAATTTACAGTTTTCAGATTTTTTCCTTTATTTGTACCATAAGATCTTACTTCTTGCCAAATTTCATCGTGCTAGGTCAATGGGAAGTACCCTATAGGTTTTGATTCCCTTGCGAAAACGCTAAAATGGTCAAAATATACGATATATTTTCCATTATCTTTTGATTGCGTTGACTTAGAACTTTAATATTTTCACGGCCGCATGTCATCGTAGACTTGAGTATATGATATTAATTTTAACATGATACGTCTATGCATTTCTGAGAAAAAAGGGTTGACATCCCGACAGACAGACAGACAGACAGACAGACAGACAGACAGACAGACAGACAGACAGACAGACAGACAGACGGACAACAAAGTGATCCTATAAGGGTTCCGTTTTTCCTTTTAAGGTACGGAACCCTAAAAAAAGTTATTATAGTAAGCGGATGTCAGTAAAAGTAACAGTTACTTTCCTTGATTTTTTTATACAAAAGTGCACATTTTAATAATTTATTTGGCGCACGAGTGAAAGCATATTTCGTTTAAGAGCAATGCCCTTCTGTTTACGTTCGGTGCAGTTATATCTCGAATGTTTAACTTCACAATCGATCGCTGTTTAAACTGTAAACTAATAAATTCACTTAACACTTTAAGAAGTTGGTGGCGTGCATATGGTTTTTGTTAAAGTACGAGACTAGGATATAAGGACAATGTTTATGGATAGAAAAAGCTATTGGATTTTATGTATACAGACTAGATGGTGCCTGCGACTTCGTCTGCGCAGGATTATTATTTCAACCCTCTTACAGCCCTTTCTTCGCATTAACAAGTAGCCTATGTTCTTTCTCGGACTCTAGACTATCTCTGTACCAAATTTCATTTAAATCGGATCAGTAATTTCGGCGTGATTGCGTAACACAAACAGAGTTACTTTCGCATTTATTATATAAGTAAGGATTATGTTGTAGATGCAAAATAAATAATGTTTGAAGAATTAAAAACTTTAAAATTTTAGACATTAAAAACATTGCTTTTATGAAAAAAAAAGGTCTAACTTAAGTGATTACTGTCGCCCATGGACATTTACAAGACCGAGGAAGTTGCTAACGTAACTTGGTAAATATAGAACAGATTAATTATAATAAATTTTAGTTTTCACAAAAAAGTGAGTCACAAAACAATTCTGCTTGTACATTTAAAGGAAATTAATTTAATTAATGTTTTAAAATTTATAATCTTTATTACCATCAATCACGCTACTACTCATTTAATTTATTAAATATTTCCCTAAAAAAATTATACCAGCGGAATCATAGAATACTTAGTCATATTTAATATAACGGGTCTTATGGCGATAAGTAATGGTTGTAATACCTTTTTATTGCCCGACGTTTCGAGTTTTCTTCGCCGCCGCACGCGCACTCGTCGTCGGAGGGTGCGCGGTACATATAATAGAATACTTAGGTATAAAATATCTTCATTTTTCTTATAGTATACAATCATAGTAAATAGATAATTATACTGCAATTTATCAAGAGGTGTCGCATTATACTTGGCTATTATGACGACGACAATACGCTTATTACATAAGAGCAAGGTATCGTGTATGGCGGTAACTATGAACGTCGATTTGAATTATCGTATACAATACTCGAGGAAAATTACTTTTGAAAACTTTTATTGCGTTTTAGTGAACTACTGGCGACTATGTTAGGTATATTTTAGAGAGCCCTTTATTTCCCTGGAGCCGAGATGGCCTAGTGGTTAGAACACGTCGATCTCAACCGATGATCGCTGGTTAAAACCTCGGCTAGTACCGTTGAGTTTTCAAGTGCTAACTTTGTATTTAAATTCATCTCGAGCTCGGCGGTGAAGGAAAACATCGTGAGGAACCAGCAGAAATTCTGGCACATGTATATCTGCCAAACCGTAGTGGAGCAGCGTGGTGGATTCAGTTCTAAACCTACTCCTGAATACGAGAGAAGGCCTTTGCCCAGCCGCAGGATATGCTGTTACTTTACTTTACTTTTTTTAGTCCCCTGACTGAAATGCTTATAAAAATTTGTACCGTTGCTATAACACCTAGGGTTTTTTAGTTTTCTAATCATTCAATAAATGGTATCATGGCTCTCTTTTTCAATATTCACCAGCAAGTGAATTAACGAAATATCGAAATTATAATATTTATTATTTCTTCTGTAAGTTGCTTTGGCATATTCTCTAGGTTGTGAATATCCTTGTATGTACGTAATGTTGTTATATAAGCGTCGAACCGAGTGTATTTTATGACCGTCATATTAGTCTTTATGAGTTGAAGAGAATGCATTTACCATGTTACTGTCTTTTGTGAGTTACCGCTCCCTCTTCAGTTTTCCATTATAAAGGTCACAGTGCTCTATTCACTTCCGACCGTGTTCAATAAACTGCGAATATCTATCTGTGGTTAAGCCTACTAGTAGAAGATTTTACATTATCTCCCTTTATAATATAATATTGAAATATTGACAACCGCACATATGTTTTTCATTTGTCCACTTTCACGGATTGAGTTAATTTAAAAATTCGTAATTTCTATATAAATAGTTAAATAGAATAGATTTTCGTCAAATGAATAAACTAACAAAATGAACAAAAAAATATTTTAACGTAACTTTAATTCAAAAAAGTAAGGAACTTCCTACTTAAATGTTAAAACTTATTGAAAAGCTAACGATTATAAATATTATAAAAATCATATTAAGCAGCCCCTACTTTTTTCTCTATGTTCCTTACAACACTAATGGCACATTTTAACTACCTATTCCAGGCCCGAATAATAGAATCAACACCAGACAGCATCACCGTCAGATCTGTATCAGAACCCTGCGACCTACACCTGCGTTTGGTTCGCGATGGAGTCACGACAATGGAAAGTATGCTGCGGGCGGCGGCGGCTCGCTGGCAAGAACGACCCTGCCTCGGAACCCGCGCCGTGCTCAGCGAGGAGGACGAGCCCCAGCCCAATGGACGAGTGTTTAAGAAGGTACGTTTGAAAATGTACTCCCAGTAGGCTAGGTTATGGGAGCAAGTACGTTTGATATGTTCAACGATTGTTTCTTTAAAAACATATGAAGTGGAAGTTTTTATTTAGATATTAATTTTTGCAATTTATTATTCTTTTAAATTAAGATATGTTAAGTTTTTAAATTGTACATTATAAATAGTAGCTTAAATAATCTTAAACAATGACCCAATTGGTTGTTGAGACACATTTCCTGATTTCAAAAAGATTGAAAAGTACTGAAATATATAATATACTTCATGAAATAAGAAAATATATCTCACTTGTCCGTAGTACAAAATGGGCGAGTACTCGTGGCGTTCATACAGCGCGGTTAGTACGGAAGCGCGCCAGTTCGGCGCGGGGCTGCGCGCGCTGGGCTGCGCGCCGCGCAACAACATCGTCATGTTCGCCGAGACGCGCGCCGAGTGGATGCTGGCCGCGCACGGCTGCTTCACGCAGAGCATACCCGGTGAGGAACGGCACATAAATATAATTGTGTTTATCAGATAATAAATAATTAATCGACTCACACTATACACAACACAAACACATACATCCAGGCCATAAACATTCATATGCCCTATTACCGACGATTGTCGTGAGCGAAGATTGAACCCACCATCGTTTGCGCTTCAATCAGTTGCTGTGACCGCTGCGCGAAACTGTTCATGAGAGCATCCTCGACAACTTGGACCCTTAACTTTACATAGTATATGTGTTATGACTAAATTTCTGGAGAATTCGAAAAGTAATATCTTCAAGTAATCAGCAATGATTAGAAACCAGCATGTCTGTTGTGACTGTGACTGGATGGATTCTGAAACACCGCATCTTCGGTGAGTGACCAGTTTTAGTTTCACACCTGTGATAACATACTAGGTGTGAAATAAAAGCTGCACATTCGCCGATAGGTTGACATCATCAAGAACGCCGAAGAAAACTGGCACGCAGAGCTGACCTGGTGAGTGACCAGCCTGAAATTTATATTTACAGCTGTGTTATGATTAAAATTGTGTTACTGGTCATTAATAAGAACTGAAAACTTATAAATTTGTTAAAAATAAACATTTCAATCATTATTTATTTAAACCAAAAATTCTCTATCCAGTTGTGACAATCTACGCGACGCTGGGCGACGAGGCCATCGCTCACGGCATCAACGAGACGGAAGTGTCGACTGTGATTACAACACATGAACTGCTGCCAAAGTTCAAGAAGATCCTCGCCAAGACTCCACGTGTGGACACCATTATTTTCATGGAGGACCAGCTGAAGACCACGGCGCGAGACGGCTATAAGGAGGGTATCAAAATCGTCGGCTATAAGGAGGTTTTGGACATGGGAAAAACATCGAAAATTGGTTAGTTCTTGATGTGCTTCTAAAATGTTTGAGCTAAGAATTATCTTTGGATTTACCATAACAATGTGTTAAATAGAATAGTTTTTACACAAGACTATACTACTGTTTACAAATCATCCAAGTTGCGACTGATAGAAAAATATGTTTTAGAAGGTTCATTCGTTCGCTATAACAACATCTATACTAAAGCAACTAAAGCAGCAACTGAAGGTAGAGCCAGTAAATAATACAATATCCGTACATTACAGAGCCCGTGAGCCCGTCCCCCGCGGACACGGCCATCATCATGTACACGTCGGGCTCGACGGGCGTGCCGAAGGGCGTGGTGCTGTCGCACCGCAACATGGTGGCCACGCTGAAGGCCTTCGCGGACGCCATGCCCATCCACCAGGGCGACGTGCTCATGGGCTTCCTGCCGCTGGCGCACGTGTTCGAGCTGCTGGCCGAGAGCCTGTGCATCATCGGAGGTGGGTCTCCATCGGCTGTATAAAGTACACCGCGACATGGTGGCCACTTGACAGATATCACAACAATTTAAAATTTTTGATTATTTTAGGAAATTTAAAACAATTGAAAATAAACGAAAAAAAATATTTTTTTGTTTTTTAAAGTTAGTAAGCATTAATTAGATCCTATAATTAAAGTAACATAATTTTCGTTGCAGGTGTCCCGATCGGTTATTCCACACCACTCACAATGTTGGACACGTCAAGTAAAATCATGAAGGGAACGATGGGAGACGCTACGATACTCAGGCCTACTTGTATCACAACTGTACCTGTAAGTTTCATTTGTAAATCTGTACAAAATTTGTAGTCATAGTTTTTTTTATATAAAAGTTATTTCCAACATAACAAAAAACAAATACTACATTCACACCAACCTCACAAAACAACCAGGCTTTTTTTCTTGCGTTCATATTTGTCCACAAAAGCTACGCCCAATCCGAAACAATTAATGCATTTGAATTAAGAATTCCGTACGTAGCTGGACCCAGTCTCTAGCTGACTATGAACGGTATCAGACCTATCATGTCAACCTCCTAAAAATAACGCATTTTAGATAAGGACACGTTACTGATCTTTGTCTCCAGATGACCATGTACCTTATCAAACTTCCTACTCCCGACCTCCTAAAAGTGACTCACTTTAATTAAGAACACCTATTTGGACTCCCCCCCCCCCCCCACATAACTTCTTAAAAATAACGCACTTAAATTACGAACACCTCTAATACTCGCTATTCCGTTTGCAGTTGATAATGGACCGCATCAGCAAGGGCATCACGGACAAAGTGTCGCGCAGCGGGCCGCTCGCGGGCGCGTTCTTCAAGTGGGCCTACGCCTACAAGCAGGGCTGGCAGCGCCGCGGCTACGACACGCCGCTGCTCGACCGCGTCGTCAGTACCAGCCTCGTGTCTTACTGTGTTGAGCACGTGCTCGCAGCGAACTGACCGCAGTGTGTGTCGCCAGGTGTTCAAGAAGGTGCGCGCGCTGCTGGGCGGGCGCGTGCGGCTCATGATCTCCGGCGGCGCGCCGCTCGCGCCCGACACGCACACGCAGGTGCGCCTGTGCCTGTGCTGCGACGTGGTGGCCGGCTACGGCCTCACCGAGACCACCTCCTGCGCGACCGTCATGGACCCGCTCGACAGGTACCCACCGCACTGACACTGGCTCTACCTGAATGTAGGCTTACTTCATATTAGACCATAACGTGTCTAGTATGTTGCTCCTTGCTACCAGATAAAAAATATATACAGTATTAATACTGCTGAATACGTTCCAAACAGCTCTCTGGGATATTATATATGATTAAAGTAAATTACAATTATAGAACTTAGTAATTACAGCAATCAAAATCCTCAATTTCAATTAATTGGTCACATGGTCATTTATATTTAAAACCGTAGTCATCCATTATTACGACTAATAAAACCTGCCTCGCATAATTAAAAAGAACGCCTCTGCCCGCAGGTCGACGGGGCGCGTGGGCGCGCCCACCACCGGCACGGACATCAAGCTGGTGAACTGGGAGGAGGGCAACTACCGCGTCGAGAACAAGCCCTACCCACAGGTAACATCACTGCCCACTGAGACCGCTTCTTACTTATTGATTTTGTTATGGAGCTTTTTAATTTTTTTTTATAACAGTGTTCGTTTTTTATAACAATTTACCAACCAATTATCGTATAAAATTGAATTATTTTTTTAACTGACTTAAAAAATAGGTCCTGCATTCGTCCCTTATGTATCTGTATACCTTTATATGACCGCGATTTTCTTAAAAACTACTAATCCCATTTGGATGAGAGCTCACTATTTAAATGCATATTTTCAAGAATGATTTTAATGATATATGTCCTAACTTCTGATGAATATCTTCGGAGATAAAAAATAAACTGTTTAATAAATAACTGCAAATGACCCGCGGTCATATGTCTATGTATACAACAACAGTTCCGTTGAAGTTGGTCATATTTTTTATGAAAAATAAAATGTATTAAAACATAACTAAAAAAATGTTTTATTACTTAGTCTTTTCTAATGAATATGTAGTCTGCATTGTGTTTGTAAGAAAATAATTACCCGAAAATTGTCAATAATATTAAATATTGTATTAGAGTTTTTGTACAAATACCTTAAAAATGTATGTGTCATTGAAAATAAAATTTGTGAAATTTGTATTAGGTTATAGTAGATTTAAGTATTATTTTAGATTGATCTAGTATTAAAATATAATTTATAATGAACTACAGGGAAACATTTTCCCTAAATATTATATTATAATTAAAATAATATTAACGATATATTATTCCAGGGCGAGGTGGTGATCGGCGGCGCCAGCGTGGCGGAGGGCTACTACCGCAACGCGCAGAAGACGCGCGAGGAGTTCCTCGACGCGGCCGGCCGGCGCTGGTTCCGCTCCGGGGACGTGGCCGAGCTGCACCACGACGGCTGCATCAAGATCATAGGTGCGTGGCGAGCAGTGCTCACTATACAAGAGGTTCCAATACCTTCCATCTTGGAAGCTCGCATATTTACTGTTTATGCAAAAGAAGTTAAAAAAGTATAATTTTTTACATTTAAATATCAATTGATATCGCAGTTAAAATATTTAACACATGGTTCTTAACACGTATATTGTCTGTCGCCAGCTATTTTTATGGTTTAAATGTAGCAGTTGTGTGGGCTTAGGAATTAGTAATAACTTTCCATTAATGTGATTTGGATACTGAATTAATAAAATATTTCTAATTTAATTTAAATGACACAAAATAATTTTATAACAATATATTTTTTAAGCTGTATTCTATATAATAACATTACAGAGGTTCGATCGTTGCAGCTAATAATAAATCGAGGCGTAAAGTAATAGTGTGTCGTTCCGCAGACCGCAAGAAGGACCTGGTGAAGCTGCAGGCGGGCGAGTACGTGTCGCTGGGCAAGGTGGAGGCGGAGCTGAAGACGTGCCCCATCGTGGAGAACATCTGCGTGTACGGCGACAGCTCCAAGACCTACACCGTGGCGCTGCTCGTGCCCAACCCGCGCCACCTGGCCGAGCTGGCGGCGCGCGCCGGCCTGCCCGCGCTGCCCTTCGACCAGCTGTGCCGCGCGCCCGCCGCCGAGCAGGCCGTGCTGCGCGAGCTGGCCGACCACGCGCGCAAATGTAATGCTTTGTCGCTCCCTACTCTTTGATATACTCTCTTCCTCTCTTCCTCCTCCATTACGCAGTACGCATACGTCATTCCCTAACGTGCATACCTTTCCGCGCACTTCGCGCACACTTGGAACTAGTTCCAATGCGGAAATCAGTGTGCGCTCACCTATAATAGTCTCCGGAACTACGTATACATTGTCATCCGCCCTAATTATACTTCTAATATTTATCACTTGTCCCAATAAATATATCTAACAAGCTTAGATTAAGAAATCGGTGAATAAACATTTTTAAAAAATACATAAGCTGAACATAGAACTTCCTTCTGTTTCGAAGTCGCTTAAAACATTAAGTTTAACTATATATACATCATATTTTATATAATAAGATCATACATTATAGAATGCAAGTCTGTATATGCAATCTTATAAAATAGTAAACCAATGGAGCACTCTTAAATTATTGAAAGTATAATAAAAGCAATGTCCAGGCGGACTGGAGAAGTTCGAGGTGCCGGCGGCGGTGAAGCTGTGCACGGAGGTGTGGTCGCCCGACATGGGGCTGGTGACGGCCGCCTTCAAGATCAAGCGGAAAGACATCCAGGAGCGCTACAAGGAGGACATCAAGCGCATGTACGCGTCGTGAGGCGCGGCCGCGCCGTAGCTTGCTCTTCTGTTCGTTTACTTTCGTCCGGATCAACGATAGGAGGTGTATTATTTGTATATCGAGCGCATCACATGTAACTATGAGATTGTATAGAGAAATTATCGTATTGCCAAATTTATATCGGAGATTGTAGACTAGCGGAACCGTTTCGATCGTTTATTTTATTTATGAATTAGGAGCGAACTCTACGCTTTTTTTCCCGTTTAGAGTTTCTATTCGTTAAATTCCTATAAGCCTGTAAATATTTATTTATGATTAATGAAATTGTAGTTTGTATATTCGTGTAAATTTTAATCGCGAGATCGCGACTGATTTAATGGTATATGTTGCTTTTCGTCGAAATCTGTAAGAATAAAAAATATTAATAATAATGATAGATAGTTATAAATTATAGATCTGATGTCGATTGGGTACACACAAGTGAGAGTAGATTTTTATGAAGCATAACGTTGCGCGGTAAACTATTTTCTGTTCCTGTTTTGTCTTCTAGATCATAAGTTGCCAAGTCTTTAAGGCGATGGTAGTAAATTCTGATCCATTCAAGAGCAATAATCTTATATAAATAATATTGGCCGTTATGTTTTAATATCTTATCATTGTTGGAAGTGTAACAATATTTATGTTTTGTAAAATAGGTGTTTATAAGAAGCTTGGGAACTTGTGATCTAACTTGCAAATACTTTGCTATTTTACCGCGCGACGCCGTGCCGTTTCTAGTAGCAGGCCTAGCGTCTCTATGTGTAGTCAGCGCACAGAACATGTCCTGAGACAATGGTTCGGTGACTCGTACTTGTATAATAAATTCTTTGACCTTGTTAGGCTAAGTTATCGTTTAGTACTTAGGGGGAGGGAATACGAAACTGTTGTAATAATTCCGCAATAATGCTTTTATTTAATTATAATTTCGTCCGCGGCGAATCATCAGCATAATCAACCAAATGGTTTTAGTTCGTAAGCGAGAGATCGCTTGTAGCTATTTGTATAAAGTGGGGTCGATGTTTGATATGTGAAATTTTGTTGATTATTATTAATTTGTATGTGTAATTGTGTCTCGACTGCGCCAGTTTGTAAAGGTCCCATTCACGTGAGGATGATCGCACCGATGGTATCATGCGACTAATTTGATTATAAAGCCTTGAGTCGCAAAGCGAAAAACGTTTAGAAGTTCGTATTTACAATCAAACTTGTCGCATTTAACCACACCGTGATGGATCGTCTTAACATGAATGGCTCCTTATTATATACTTTTGAATTTTATATAAATTTTGTTTTAACAATGTTTTCAAAAGCGCAGCCCTAGCCTATTACAGAGCATTTTATTCAAACGCTTGTCGCATTTCGTCGAGCATTTATACCTCAATAATCCGTTGAATATACTGTATAAAATATTATTAATCATATCGTATTTGTCTGCTATATTTAAAGCATAATGTGCGTTAAAATAGCAGGCGAGTTCGAGTTTAATGTAAACAATATGATTGTATTGAGAATATAAAATTCATTATATTTCATGTGGAATATACTGTGTGTTACCGTACGGGTAACGTCATATTTTTCGATGTAATCGTTTTGAATAAATAAAATTGGATGTTTCATAATATAAGTAGAAGTCATTTGCTCAGTTCATGTTTACGTTTGAAATTCATTAAAATTTCAACTAAATAACATTTTTGTATTATTTATTCAATAAATGTTTATAAAATCGTATATCTTGTTTGATTTTTCTCTTAAAATGTTCACAATAACACTGAAATAATATAAACTCATCAAATATAAGTTTTTTACAAATTATTTAATTTTGAATGAAAGCTCAATCAATTTAGTAGGAAATTCAACTACTATGTTTATGTAATACATATATAACCCACGTAAATGTTATGTTAGTTCGTTCACACAACTTATAAGTATAACAAGGCCTAATCCTGTGCATTTTGATTAGATAGAATTAAAGCTTATGAAACCTTATTTAGTTTATTGAATGACAATTTTATTTAGTAGATAAATTTTATAACAAAGTCACGCAAGTACTTGAATAACCCAATCAATGGGACATCAATTAACATACAGATCATTTACAATATTTAAAAAATAATGTTATTTAAATTAGATATGGACGCTGAAAAGCAATACTGTGTCAAGCTACACGGATTTCATTTTGAGAAAATAACGTCTAAAGATGTCAATACTTATTCTTAATAAATATGTTTGAAGCAGTATATATCAACCTTTTCTTTTATTTTTTGATAAAAGGTATAATGAATTAAAAGCAGATTGATGTATTTAATATATTATGTAATAAAGTTTTTCAAATTTTGAGATTATTGTATAAATTGCAAAATATGGAACGCACTTAAAATTCGAGACAATTAAGAAACATTTTCCGTTTATATGATTTCAAATTATTTTGAATAATGTTAAATAGGTGATGCAGTATCAAAATACATCAATGTCTCTAAATTTGACTTTTTGTGAGTTGACACATTATTGAATAAGAATAAGAATAAGAATAAGAATGAACTTTATTTGCAGCATTTCATAACTGCTAGACAATAGAAAACAAAATATAAAAAATACAATAAAAAAAAAGAACTTAATAGTAAACATATAAAGCAAAAAGAAGAAGATAATAAAGTGAACAAAACAAAATTATTGCCTAAACAGCAGTATGACGCCACAAATAGGAGGTCACTCAGCTTCGCTGCTGTCTTAGGAGTCTCATAAACGAAAAAAAAAAAAAGAAAAAAAAATAAATAAATAAATAAGAAAGCAAATTATTTTTAAAATTATAATCTATTAATCGTTTATGCGACTCCTGGAGACCACAGCACTGATTTTCAGTGACCACCTTATTTGTTAAGTCATATGAACGACATTGACAGCTATTATATGATGTAAAATTTAACATGTTACATTACAAATTCATTAAAATGTTAATTATATTCGTAAAAAAAAAGAAAGAAAATAAATACAAAACCTATTTTTATATTATAATTATAAAACAAAAAAAAAAAATGTAAAATTAGTTGAAAGAAACAGTAATCAACAGATATCTTCTTTACATTGTAACCATAAGTATTTGTATAACAACTATAATTTCTTAGAAAACAAGACAGAAATATAAATAAAGTAAAGAAAATAATAAAAAAAAAAAAAAACGAGACGAGACTAGTTATGCAATCAGGCGCCTCGCGGCGGCGGCGGAGGTTGGACGTGTCGCGCCACTGGATTATATTTCAAAAATTGAAAACATATTTATATTTTAAAATAGTACGTTAAATATTGTATTGTAGTATTGATACATAATGTTTTAGTAAAAGTTAAATCGATAAAATGTTAAATAATTTTACGTAAGTATCAATTTACAATTTCTTGTTTTTTTTTTTTTTTTTTTCGTTTTTGAGTATTACACAGTAATAATAATTTCAATAACTTCCATTCATCATAGTCTCCATATTTATTACAGAGGCCGTATGTAAGTCACGGCGTGGAAAAAAAAAAACCATTATACATCCGGATTTTGCGTACATTAAATGAAGAAATTACTATATTTATATTAAACAAATAAAAATATATATATATGTATATGGTAAAATGATAAGAAACTTTACACCCCCAAACTGCATATTTTAGCCGTATCGGTAAAGAGAAACGGCAAAGCCAAGTCTGAACAGTACTCCATCTTGCAATTGGGCCATAAACCAACGGGTAAGTGGATATTATATAATAAACTTGTGCGTAATGTTAGAAATGTGTGTCTATTATGCTTCATTAATTATCGTTAAAATTATATTAATTAGGTATTGTTATTTAAAAAAATATATATATATATAAAAAATATAAAAAAAAAAAATATAAATAAGAATGTTATGATTGTTTCTGTACGTCAAGAAGCATTTTTTTGTATTTTATTTTAAAAGTATGAATTGTATTTAGGTCCCGTAATGGCGGTGGAAGGTTGTTCCAGCACTTGGTAGCAGCATATCTAAAACTACCACGAAAGGCAGCAGTTCTATGGGAGGGCATAAGAAGTAAATATGCTGTCGCTCTAGTTGTATACTTAGTGTTCGTATCGCGCGCCCAACGAAGCTTGTGGTAAAGGTATGGTGGAAGTTTAAGTTTTATTATTCCGAACAAAAGTGTCATAAAATGCAGTTGCATACGGTATTCCATTTTCATAATTCCTGCGTTATTTAAAAATGGTGTTACGTGTGTACGTGGCGGTATATCGAAACAATATCGTGCACAAGCATTTTGCACCTTTTGTATGAGATTCTTTGTACGTTGTAAAAGTCTTGGGCCCACCACCACATCTGCATAATTTAATTTGGATAGCACTAATGATTCGCATAGACGGATTCGTACATCTACTTTTAAAAATGTTCTTATTTTGTACAAAACCTTTAGACGATAAAAGCAGTTCCTAACTACATTGTGAATATGTTTTTCGAACCTAAGGCCTTCGTCCATAAGTACACCAAGGTTCCGTGCTTCTGTAACTCTCTCGATCGTATCATTTTGAATTTTTATTATAGGTAGTTGCATAGAGATACGTTGTATTTGGTGCGTCGTGCCTAGTATCAAATATTTAGTCTTATGTGGATTTAAAGCCAAACAGTTTTTTTCTGACCAATCTGCTATATTTTTTAAATCGTCGTTAAGTTTATCTACAGCTGTCTGTGTTTCTTTTGGAGGAAACGAGATGTACATTTGAATGTCGTCAGCGTACATGTGGTAGCGGCAATTTTTTATCACTTTAACGACGTCAGCGCAATACAAGATAAACAAGAGAGGACCTAGTATCGATCCTTGCGGAACACCCCGCACTACTTGTCTACATTGCGATGATTTAATAGTACCATCTTCGTTTTTTATTTCTACGGTTTGTGTTCTACTGCCCAAATAACTAGAAAACCATTGTATCGTTTCTTGGCTAAGTCCGTAGTAGTGTAATTTGGCTAATAAAAGAGGAATATTAATGGTATCAAAAGCCCTAGAATAATCCAATAGAACCAGTATTGTGCCCTGTCCTACATCTTGTGCATTTAGTATCTCATCAACTACATCAATCAATGCCGTTGTTGTACCGCGATTTTTACGAAAGCCTGACTGATTTGTAGGTAAAATACCATTCGTCTCGAGATAATCAGAGAGCTGATTGTATACTATTCTTTCTAGTACTTTGGACAAACAAGGTAAAATGCTAATCGGTCGAAGATCTTTAAGCTCTGAAGGAATATCATTTTTAGGGATGGGCTTAATTAAAGCTTTCTGCCATATTGTAGGGAATGTACTGTTCTTAATGGACATGTTTATTATACTAGTTATTATTTTTTCCGTGTAGGGCAATATGACCAACAACATTTTTAGTGTTATTCCATCCGCCCCAACAGCATTTGATTTTATACTACGTATGATTTTAGTGACTACTACATAATCGACGGTATTGAGAGTAAATCTAGCCTTAGTACCTTGTTGAGTTTCAAAAAACAATATATCTGCGGGGGAAGCTTGAGATCTACCAGGTAGATTGAGAAAATAATCATTAATTTTGTCGGGCTCATTAAAACTAATAGGCAACACTTGGTCCTTTTTGTTTTTAAAATTTACATGACGCTTAATATGTGTCCATAGATACTTTGAATTTTTGTAATTATTATTTATAAAAAGACTAAAATAAACAGTTTTTTCTGTGTTTAAAGCTAATTCCACCGACTTTTTAAGCTGTTTATAATAGTTAACGTGAACATCTAGCTTTGTCCCACGAGATCTAATATGAGCTTCATTCCTCCTCTTCATCATTAATTTAATATTATAGGTAACCCACGGGTGTTGAGTATCCTTAATGTATCGCAGTTTTATTGGACTCAGAGTGTCGAAAACCCACAATATACTGTCATTAAAGCCTGCAACAGTTCTATCAATGTCTTCATCTGATATTACAAGTTCCCAGTTTATAAGTGTGGTTAAATAATATTTTAATTGGTCTATATTAATATCATCTATTGGCCTACAATATATTTTTTTTGATATGGGCTTATCCTTGACAATATTTAATTCGAACGATAAAAATGCATGATCGCTTAATGTGCACACATAGTCTACCCACACACGATCGATGCTTGTGTCGGAGCAGATGAGATCGAGAAGAGTTTCGCTATGACTGGTGAAATGTGTGTGTTCGCAAACATATTGCCTCATGTTTGTATATGTGAGAAAATCTTTAAGCATGTGTGTATTTAAGTTGCTTGTATCCATAAAATTTATGTTAAAATCGCCTAACAATACCAAGTGATCATGGTATGGCAAAGACCCATATGTGTCGGTTAAGGCATCGATAAAAGTTCGCGTACTTAACCACGGTGGTCTATATGCAGTGCCAATGATTATTATTTTACTATTCACAATAACACTCAGCCACATCTGTTTAATTATTATAGTTTCTGGATTTTTAATTATACGAGCCGAGATACCATGTCTTATATAAAAACCAACGCCACCGCCGCGAGTACGCATCTCCACAGGTCGAGGAATGTGACGTAGAGAGTATCCTGGTACTCTAGGCGCACGGGCTTCTTCGCCCTGTCGTAGCCATGTTTCATTTATGCCCATTATGTCGACATTATGGCAATCCATGGCATATAAAAACTCATCGTGACCAGTACCAAGTGAGCCGGCATTTAAAAAACCAATTCGTAATTTCTTTGACTTAGTCATTTTACATAATATATACGCAAAATATATAAATACACACATAACAAATACCTATAACGTACTATCCGATTCTTATAATTATTATACCCATCCAACTTGCATACAAAAAGTTTAATTATAAATAACATTCTACAATTATAATTACTTGCCATATGCGTCACTCTGCTGTCTACAAAAAATATAACAAATAAAATAGATTTCAAAGAACCACAGAACATTATTTTAGACCTATTACAAGTGCTTATTTTATGTAAGTAAAATTGATCTTTAATTAAATTTATCAAACTTATCTTATATTCATTGTATTTCAAATAATACTTTTTCCAAAAAACTTAGTTGTGTCATTCAACGTGCGTATACGGCGAATTTCTAATCATTGCTAATCAGCATCCAAATAAAGTTATGTTTTTATAGTTATATGTAGTTACGTTTATATAGTTTAGATTTCGGACGATGTTGCCTAGCAACTATCAATCAAACAATCGACGAACTATTTAACCAATAAAAATGTTAGGAATTAAAAAATAAAACAGTGTAGTTTGCGTATTGTTTATTTAGGTAAACATGAAGGTAATCAATTATGATCGTGAAATAAATAAACGAATGTATGCATTTTTATTTAAAATATAAGGCATCGCCTGCACAATGCAAATAAAAATTAAACACTTCTTGCTCATCTGAAAACTATACAATAAAATGTTTACTCGATTAAAAGAAAACAGCGTTTTTATTTTGTAATTTCCTTTTAAAGCATACTTTGAGTACTTTTGGAGAAATAATTAAAAAGAAGGCTATGAAAATCGTATCAAAAATTGCAACAACTCAAACCTGACAATGTACCTAACTCAGAGATACTCTGGCTTATATATTCTTAATTTGTGGGTGTTCATTACAGACATTTTAGCTATTCTTAACACACATTTTATTATTAATTTTTCGATATTTTTGAGACTTGCCTACTGTATTAACTAAGGAAAAGAGCATAATACAAAGTCGCAGTCTTACGTCATGATGATACGGATCTTTTGCAGATAAAAAAGGCAGTTTATACATTTAATGTACATACAAAAAATCGCCGTTTACTTACACAATATCGGATGAATAATTTTATGGATGAAATGTTTTATATTTATTACACTCGTGCATGGGTTGAAAATAAAATATATATTTCAATCTCCGGACATAATTATTACCGTTGAATAATTAATATACTTCAGTGATACAGTTCCGAGTATCGTGGTCGTGATCCTCGCGCTCGCGTCGCACTAAGCGGAGGCCATCTTGCAGAGGTGCCGCAGTTGCATGATCTTGATGTCGTCGGTGCCGAACTTGACCACGCCCTCCTGGTTCTCGATGGAGATGAGTTGACCCACGGCCTCGCGGTCCTCGCCCGCTATCACCTGGATATGATCATTTTAATTACTGATGCAGAAATTTACGGATTTATATAGATTTTTTTAAATCAAAATTTAGAGAATAGAATATTAAAAAATCGTAATCACAAATTCTGCCTTGCTGCAGGGACGTCTATATCCAAGTCGGCGTTTTGAACGATTATTACAAGAGGGTTTAGAGTATCTTTAACTTTTGGAATATCGCGACCAATAAAATGATGTTTCTCTGTCCGCCGCTAAGTTTTATATTTACGCGCTTGTAGGTAATAATATAATATGTTATCAATTTTACTTTACGTACTTAACAAATCTTTACTTTACACTTTTTTTTAATGATAATATGTCAAAAAGAAAAAACGTTACGGTAAATTCAGGGAAATGCAAGGAGCCGCGTTCCGGCATTTCGGAGGTTAAAATGAAATTTTCAGTAGGGAGAGCAACTGAACGGGCGTCACCTTGACGCGGTCGCCGCTGTGCGGCACGACGGGCTCCAGCAGGTGCGACGGCAGCGTCAGCACGCGGTCCTCGCGCGGCAGGAACACGGCGCACGACGCGCCCGACACGCCGCGCAGCGCGCCCGTCTGGCCGCGCAGCGCCGCCTCCGCGCCGCCGCGCACGCGCACCTCCAGCTCCGGCGCCAGCCACTCCTCCTCGTCGGCCGAGCCGGGCGAGCCGGCGGCCGGGCTGAGGTAGCCGGGGCTGGGCCGGTAGGGGCTGTACGTGTGGTCGGAGCCGTACATGGTGCCCGGCGTCTGCGGCGTGAAGGGACCCTGCGCGTAGGCCGAGTCGTAGGCGGGCGGCGGCGACGCGGGCAGGCTGAGCAGCAGGTCCAGGTCGGGGCGCGGCGTGTGCGCGGCCGCGTCCCACGCGGGGTGCGCCGGCGTGCGCGCGCCGTCGTGCGCCGGCGTGCTGGCGCCGTAGTGCGGCGTGCGGCTGCCCGCCTCGTACACCGGCGTGGCGGCGCCCTGCAGCGGCGTCTTCAGCCCCGCCTCGCGGTACGTGGGCGTGTGCGCGCCCGCGCGCATCGGCGTGCGCCCGTAGCTGCGCCAGACAATGTGTGTTACATTAGCCGACTATGTCGACACGCTAAAGCTTATATAATTACTTTATTGAAAAAAAAGTACTTTTTTAACATCTTTTAACATAAAAATCTAAATTCAGCATTATATGTAATATCCTCGCTTACTATAAATTAATGAATAAATCTACTGAAAAGTGTTTTATTACACAATCTGGAAATCTATTAATAGAAAGCATAAAAAGTAGTCGCATCAGCATACGAGCGCCAGACCTGGAGGCGCCGCCGCGGGGCGCGCCGGTGGGCCCGCCGGCCGCCGCGATGTGGCCGCGGTCCACGGAGATGGTCTGGCACGTGGCGTGCAGCTCCACGCGCGCCGTGCTGCCCGTGGCGTCGCGCACGATGCCCACGTTGCCCTTGTAGGGCCCGCCCGTGATCTTGATGGTCTGGCCGATGAGCTCGCGGTCGCGCGCCACGGGGCCGCGCCCGCCGCGCCCGCGCCCGCGCGCGCCGCCGCGCGACGGGTGCAGCGGCGACTGGATGCGAGGCGACATGAACCCGAGCGCGAGTCCGTTGGCACTCGCGTTGTTCTTGGCGCCTCCGGCCAGTTGCAAGTGGCGCGTCTTGCACACGAAGATGCCGCCGTTGTCGAGGTACATCCGCGACTGTAAGAACGCGAAGTTCCGGTACAGGTGCTTGATCTCGCCCTCGCGGCCGGCGTGCGGGCCGTCGATCACTTTGACGATATCTTTCTTCTGGATCGTGTTCTGCTCGGAGTCGAGGGCCATCGTGAAGCGGCTCTCGCGTCGCTTCTGCAACGCCTGCGGCTTGCACTCGATCACTTTACCCTGCATGCCGAGAACGTGGAAGTTCTCCTTCTCGAGCCGAACTATTACGCCGACAGTTTGAGCGTCGAGTAAAACCATGTCTCCCCATTGGAACTGCCCGAGAGAGTCCACACCCGTAGCCATATCAGAACATAGCTGGAGATCTCTTGGAAGTACTTCGAGCTCGTGCATTGTGAGATCGGACACGAGGACCACCCTGTGGGGCTCGACTCTTACTATTAACCCTGTGTCACCCTCGTATCTACCGGCCAATACTTTTACGTGATCTCCTTGCTTGAAGTACTTTCGCAATTCGTTAGGTTTAAAGACTAGTGGATCTTTTAAAGCGTCGTGCTTTGGCATTACTGTGATCATAGATCCATCTATAGCTATAATTCTTGCTTGAAGATTGGCCAGATCACCAGTGCATACTTCGACATTATCTCCCATAGAGAACGAGTGCAAACTCGTTGGATCGTCCTTGGCGGGAGCCGCGAGCTCGATGTCGATTCCTTCCGGCTGTTCCTCAAATCTTTCTAATTCGGTAAGCGTTGGCTTAACACCCTCTGCTAATATAGCAGACATGGTGAAATTTTTGTAAAGAAAACCCTTTCTTGAATATCTGTTACCTTCAAATATCAAGAAATCACCATCGGAAGTGACTTCACCTCCAATAGCTCGGATAGCTTCAGGATCGAAAGGTTTCGCTGCAGGTCTACGCTTCTTCTTTCGCTTAGCAGCCTCACTCTCGCTCTGAACAGTTCTTAAAGCTCCTCTCAGTCTTGTATAGTCTATTCTTGGTAATAATTTCAAATGTACTTGATTTTGAGCCAGATCAACATAGTCTACTTGAGCAATATCATCTTTATATAGACCTCTCTTCAGCCGAACCCATTGTTTTGGCTTTAAACCTGACTGTTCTTTGACAACTCGTAATACATCTGTCATTTCCTTAATCGGTACCATTTCCTGCTTCCAAATACCCATTCTTAGGTTTCCAACATTTTCTATTATAGCCTTTACGTGTGTTTGTTTGTATGCCTCAATATAAATATACCCTTTCACACCTTCTGGTGCCACTACCGATTTAATCTGGAATGGTTCTTCAGAGTTCTGGTATGTTATGTACTTTCTCATGAGTAAGAGTACAGTTGCTTTCTCCTCACCAATCCTGCATTTAACCATCCACAAGTTAGGGTCCTTGATTCCTGGCAGAAGAGTCTGTTGTGTGATCTCATCGGACATTTCCTCCCCACCTTCACCAAAGTGCCTGAGGGCAGCTGATTCATCAGCATACTTATTTCTTAAATACTCTTCAATTTCCTCTTCTTTCTGAGAGTCCCATAGGTTTGTTCCTCGGCGTCGGCCTTCAATTTCCCGCGCTGTGGGTCCGATTTCATCAACCTCATTACCAACAATTCCCATTTCTTGAGCTCCTTCTTCCCATTCATCATCCTCGTCAACTTCATCATCAACCTTTTTAGGAAAAATGAAAAGAGTTCAAATAAAACATTAAACATTTATTTACTACTATGAATTAAATAGAAATTAGATGTCTTAGAATGATAACATAGATGTGATGAAAAAAAAGAAAGATCATGTGAGTGCTAAGAGAAAAACGTCACAGAGATTGCTGGCCCACTTTACATTTTAGTGGCTAAAGAAAATCTAGATAAATGTCTCTGGAAGTGGTCTATGCTGCTACACTAACTCTGTTTTTAATTACAAAATATGTAAATTAAAACACTATGTAATACTTATGTAAGTAATATGTAACAATAAACTAACCTCAGCTTCGTCAATAATAAAACCTCCATAGCGACTGTCTTTTTTCCTTTTCTTTCTGCGTCTTTCTTCTTCCTCGTCTTCATCATATTCCTCTGAGTCAACTAAATCTTCTCCTTCAGGCTCTTGTTCATCCTGTAAGATTAAAAAACATAAATAAATCTGAATATACATAGATCAAAGGTGACTGACTGTCATAGTGATCTATTAACACACATCCCAAACCACTGGACGGATGGGGCTGAAGTTAGATGCAGGCATGCAGGTAAACTTTGTCAATTTTAAATCGATTGGGCTGAGATTTTGCATGCATAAAGCTACTATGACATAGTAATCACAGACATCGCAGACAAAGTCGCCGGCACCAGCTAGTTATATATATACTTCTTGAACACATAGTAACTTCAGATTTTTATAATAATAATATCATCCATTATTTTAATATGCAGAAACATATCTGTTTTAAATAAAATTTGGTATTTTAACACCTTATGTTGATGAAAAAATAACATAAGAAGTTTAGTATGAGAAAATAGAAACTAATAAAATGTCTTTTTATTTGTTCACATTTTACTAATTTCAGATACATTTATTTAAACACTAACTGATCCGGAGGAGTTTGCGTTACTTACTAAATGTATCAGAAAATAGATTTTCTTATAATTTTTAACATGAAATTTTTGTGATATTTTAATAAATATTTTGCTAATCAGGGCAGAGACAACAACAAATCAAATATAAAAAAATTTACTCAGTCATTCTTGAGTTATAAATGGTATAGCTGTGAACAAAGTAATAGATTTAAATTTATTTTGTAATTATCAACAAATTGCTTATACCTAATCACCACACTCAAAAACAACACTATGTTTTATGTTATAATTTGTAACCTTAAATTTATTTTTCTCATAAAAATACATAAACAAACCAAATATTTACTTAGAACGAAACATTTACAATAAATCAATTTTTTGGGAATATAATTTATTATGCATTAATTATATTATCATTTATGTACTAATAACCTCAATAAGTATATGTCAAGTAATCGAACTAACAACAATTTAAAGATAATGATACTCTTTATCATTGCAAAACAATACAATTAACTGTTTTCACTTTTATGTAATCAATTAATTTAATTAAAGATCAAATTAAGAAGTACCTCAACTTCTTCGTCACCAGATGCTTCTTTAGCTTCATCGTCTCTGTTCCGACTGCCGTCGGATCCAGCTGAGCGGCTCCTGTTAGAATGCACGTAATCAAATCAACGACATAAAGTTATCGATGTCTTTTGGGTTATTTGTGTTATAATTACCTGGATCGAGAACGTGAGCGAGATCGGGATCTAGAGCGTGACCTCGAAGGTGATTTTGAGGGGCTTCGGCTACCGGAATGCGAACGGGATCGTGATCGGGAGCCTGACTTGGCCGAACGATTTGATGCAGCACTTCTTCGTGACCTATTCGACACTACACTGCCTGCATCAGAGCCACTTCCCGAAAAATTACTTCCTTCTGAATCCGACATTGTCACTCAACATTAAATTGTCATTTGTAAGAAAACATTTGTGAATAATATAGCTTTTTTCAGCGAAATTTGAGGAATACGTCGATAGTAGCAAACGTGACAGTCACAGACGAATTAAAATGGCAGACGATTCCAGTGTTTTTATTATGTAGATATACAAAATCAAACGTCAAAATACAAACAAAAATTCTTAACATGTTTCTTCTAATTGTTATAAGTCACAAACATATTGCATATTTTATTTTAGCGAGCATTTGCTATGAATTCGTTTATTAAATCTTATGAAATATTTAATTTTTAGCATTACCTTATCTTGTCTATGTCATGAACGACCAATAAAAATAAATCCTTTCTTTTGTCTATTGATTCGTCGCTGCCCCACCGACTGATGTGAAAATTTTCTTAAAAAATTACAAATGTGATAATATTGAGTGATTATTACAGAGAAACCGAAGAATACAGGACAAATTAAATATTAATAAGTATTATTCTTATTAGATATCTGTACAAAATCGAAGACGATGCAGTCGTAGTGTTCGTCTCTCGCTGATCGTCAAATAGCTTTCGATCGTATTTTCGCACGTCCTATTACAAACAATTGCTAGTTTTTACAGCAAATTAACTGATCTCAATACTCGTAGTAGCGTAAGAAGTGTAAAAGTGTAGTGGTGCAGTGTGGTGCAGTGCAGTGGTGTCGGTCGAAATGTATCAGTGAGGACGGCGAGTGCCGAGCGAGGGTTCCCGGGTGTCATGTTGGAGACGCGGTCGGTGCGTACCGCTGACTCGGTGTGGGCGAACAAGCCGCTGCCGGCGCCTCACGCCATGGCCAACTCCAGGCACGGGAAGAACACCCAGGTAAGCTTACTATCGATCTGTAAGACCATGGTTGCACAATATCAAATTCAACGCACAAAATACGTTTTTTTATATAGTATATTGAAAATCAAAAAGAATATACAATTGCTAAAGCAACTTTGTGCACAATAATGGTAGAAAAAAAAATAAAAACAACAAAAATATGATTATCAATTTTTTTTATTCATTTAATTAAACTATGTAATAAATATAATAATCATAAAGATATAAAAACATGTAACAAAAAAATTATAACACATAATAAAACAGCAACAACATTGAATGGCATGCTGTAATTACACAATTTATGTTAATGTTAATTAGCATTACTTCCTCTGCTCTCACTTAGTATTGTTAACCTTCTAAACTTCCTACCTCACATGTGTAGGAGGCTGATATTGCACATATTATCTCTGCATATAATTTTTTTAAGGTCATGAGCTTATTTTAAAGGAAAGATGAAAAACTTACTACCAAAAAAATATGTATATATAACTAGCTTTTGCTTCATTTATATTTTTGTCATATGTACATACAATATAGCCTCTGACTATCTATCTAATGTACCTTTTAAAATAGTATAATCATTTTAAAAATATGTTCCGGTGTTTTCTTTGCACACACAATATTTGGTCTTTCCTTATTATATTAGTATAGTTTATCATTAATACTATGTAGTTCCCATAATTAAGAAAAATTATATTATATATTAAAAGGTTTCAAGACCTTTAGGCTATAGATCAGTCCAAAGAATATATCAAAGTCTTTAAACACAGATTTATACTATTAAATTAAATTTATAATAAAATGAAAAATTATTGTAATAAGCTTATATTATATATGTATATCTTTAACATATGAAATGCTTACAAATAATTGTGTTCTTGGTAAGTATGAATACAAAATTTAAGTATTAATTACATTTTATTTAAGATATTGACTGATAATATTATTTAATTGTTGTTATTCAGTTCAGGACTTAGATATTTAATTCTAATCAGACTTTTTATGAATTATTCTTTATTTTAAGCTATTTACATGTCATTAATAGAATTTTTCATTAATGTTGGCTTGGATTGTTAAGGTCTAATCTATATAATATCCATATTTACTCTACGTTTGGTCTTTGTATTGGGGCCAATTATTTAAGTTTAAAAATTTATCTTTAGACTTAAAAACTGGTATTTATTTTATCATGTTATGATAAAGTGGGCCAGTGACGTAATGATGAAGACAAACAAATCGCAGACCAAGCAATGTAGAAGTTGGATTATTGTAATAAAGCAAAAAAAAAATCATTAAAAATGTGTTTAAAGTTTGAAATAATGAGTGCAGGTGCAAAATAGTGCTAATGCATATTTACAGTTTATTAGCTTCTCCTCTTGACTGCAGTATATTAATAAAAAGTAGTCTGTGTTTTATTCTGATATATTAGCAATATTATTGAAAAGTTATATAAAAATCTGTTCAGCCAGTCTTGAGGGATCATCCATTCATCCATACATTCATCCTCCATCTCAAACTAGCATTTGTAATAGCAGAAGGATAGGATGTGCATTCTGATAAAATAGTATATTAAAAATATAAAATTGTTTATTAAGTATTCTTAAAAAAAGCAACCAATTATCTGATAACATTTAAAGCAGTGAGTTGAATGACATAATATTTTGCACAAGATTTGTTTATATCACATAAGTAAAAGCGTTTTTAAGAGTTTGTCCTATAAAGAAGTTAAATCCAGGAATAATGTTCATATAGGAAATGCATCATCATTATGAATATTAGTAACATTTAAATTGTTCAAGTTATCATTATTTAGACATCTGAAGAATCACTGATGGGAAATTCCCATTGGGCACAGAACTGAATGATCGTTTATGTATTTTAATAAATGAATCACACCTGAAATAAGTTATTTAATTCTATATAAATTGTAGGCTTAAAAGAACGAGTATTGGGTTTGTTGCTGATTTGTTTTTTATTGAATCCACATTTCAAATTTAAAGCAATGCTTTTTCTTTGGGTTTTATAACAAAACCAGTATTTAAAATAAATTAAGCAATATGCTTTTAAAAAATTATATATGTTTTCATTATATGTATTCATATCCAATTCTTTTGTTTTAGCATATTCCCATATAATATATGATGACAGTAATACTCCATGAGTTGTTTAAACTTTTTTTCTCTACAGTGATGAGAAATAATAATATTTAATGAATGATATGATAAATAATAATTGAAGCAAATATTTATTATTAATAAGTAATTTGTTAGATAGTAAATAGTTGCGAGAATTAATTATGCATAAATAATTATTGCACAACATATCATACCAGATCAAGAAGTTAATAATTATAAAAATAATCTTGTAAGACCTGTGATGAGATCCATGTAGGGTCATAAGATTATGTACCTCTTGCAACTCATTGTATAACACTGTATTTACAGTTAGTGAAAATAGTCTAATTTAAGTAAAAAGGAAGTCTATGTGTGTAACAGTTTTATTAAATTTCAGTTTTTTTGTTTATGAAGAAATTTATTCAAATAGTCATAGGACTCTAAATTAGGATCCAATTGAGATATTAAATTAATTCAACTATAAAATAAACATTATACCATGTTAAATATTATTTAGTAACAGCTGGTAGACTAGGCAATTTTATGGCTTCGCAAATGGATGGCAAATTACTCTTGTCATTTAGCATATTGAGTAATAAAACAGATACAGTTGGTTGTGTTACAACTTAACAACAAATGTCTCATCA
Source organism: Hypolimnas misippus (assembly GCA_037950945.1). Taxonomy (NCBI): domain Eukaryota; kingdom Metazoa; phylum Arthropoda; class Insecta; order Lepidoptera; family Nymphalidae; genus Hypolimnas; species Hypolimnas misippus. The sequence goes on from JBBEEQ010000018.1 coordinate 15,742,989, forward strand.
TATTGCTCATTTAATCACACCTCCTGAAACATTTATTTATTCATTGTAAAACAGGGTTTTAGTCGATAATACTATAGTTTTATTATACAAAAAACATTTGAATGTAAAGTTGTGGTTTTTATTTTGCATTATAATTATAAACTGACATATTTGTTTCCTTAAATATCATGAGGCAGTTAGTAATTACTAAGACATAAATTACAGCCAAGAGAAAACATAATTCAGTGCAATGTTCCAAATTTTTTTTTCTTATCTAGATATGTAATTTGAATATTTTAAAACAATAATTATTACCAGTTTTTTTATATAACATAATAGTTATGTACAAAAATAAGTTTATTGTTCGATTATTTATATTGTCAATAATTATTTTAGAAACTTGGTTATAGAAATGAATGAGTACATATTATTTATTTGATTTGAAATGATGTGATTTAGTAATAATAAAACACCGGCTTTGATCTCTTCAGGATGACGTCTGCTATGTGGTGGCGAAGTACGACTACGCGGCGCAGGGCGCTCAGGAGCTGGATCTGCGGAAGAACGAGAGGTACCTCCTCCTCGACGACTCTAAGCACTGGTGGCGCGTGCAGAACGCACGCAGCCAGTCCGGCTACGTGCCCAGCAACTATGTCAAGAAGGAGAAACCATCACTGTTTGACAGGTGAGCTGTCTTACAGTTACTTATGTAAAAAGAAATCTTTTCATAAAATACGAATCTAAATAGAGAAAAACTCCGCGACTTCGTCTACGTAAAAAATATCATTGCTTATTTCAACCCTTTACTTTTTTTTCGTTACAAAAAGGTGCCTATGGACTTCACCAAAGTAACAGCCCGTAAATGTCTCACTGCTGGGCAAAGGTCTCCTCGTCTAATAAAAGATGGTTAAGACTTTAATTCATATTTTCCAAAATAGATCAAAATAAATTCTGCAGTGTAGGCGTGAATACATAACAAGCAGACAGAGGTACTTTCTCATTAATAATGTTAAGTACGGATTTAGTCATATTTAAGAGTTTAAGGAATTTGTTCAAAATTGTATCTTATAAATGACCTAGGCTATTTTATTTACTCGAGAAAATACCGACTGATTCTTATCAATTTAAGCTATTTTTGCAATTGAGGGTCTTCTGTAATAAGTGCTGGTTATCATTATCATATCAAGTTTATTGTACCGTCAAATGACAGGAATGGCTGGATGGCTGAATTGACAAATTATCACTATATTGGTCGATTGACTCATTTGTTATTCAACTATTAATAAAATAATTGGTCATATACGAATCGGGCTTGCATACCAAAGGTTCCATACTACTCGTACCTAATTCACATTTAACTGACTTTTAGTATTTGTTTGAAAAACATTTGAGTTTGCATTATAATGGCACTAATATTGACGCTTAGATATATTAGTCTACACAGTAGAACCAATGTAAATAATGTGAACAAAATGTGACTTAATGGGACCACTTCGCAGATATTTCCTTTTTGTTTTTTTTTATTATTCGTTAGTATATCCAATATAATATCATATAGCGCGTTTAGTATTAAAGTGACCGAATTAAAAATGTTTCTGAAATGAATTACTTTTCTGCTATATTTAGTCTTTTCTGTGGCTCATAATCTGATTTTGAAAAATAAAAATAACTCTTCTATCAACATATTGTGCCGCCGTCCCAGGTGGAAGACATTTTTTTTGCGATTTCCCAAAAATGTGAATTTTTGGATTTTGTCACTTTAATGCTAAGCAAGCAATATATTAGTTGTATAGCCTATACAAGTGGACATTCATCCTAATATAATATAGGCTTCGTAATATGTCCAAATTGGTACCTTTTATGTATGGATCTCTAAAAGTAAAGTGACATCCTGTAAACTAAATCCACCACACCGCTTCACTGCAGGTTGCTGAATATACATGTGTTAGAATTTACATGCAGGTTTTCTCACGATGTTTTCTTCACCTTAGAGAATAAGGTGAAGTTTAATTTACTACTTAAAACCTCAGTGGTGTTATAACTCGATTCACGTAAGTGTGTTGGTCTGAACTAAGCGTATTATGCTTCGAAGTACATTAAATTAAGCACCAGTACAGTCATTTAGACATTAATTTTAATTATTAAATACTTCTCATAAAATTATATAAGTGTTTAAACCATTATTTAAATTTTTTTGCAGTTTTCAGTGCAATTTACATTGTATGTGTTTGTATCTGAAATAGTTAATCCTGAACCACTCTAATTAATCGATTTTTGTTCCCGTATTTATTTACCACATAAGTCTAACCTAAAAATGATTTTTATTATAATAATATCATATATATTCAATGTTTTAAGTCTTGTTTTCACGACTGTACTATGCGCGATTCCGATTATCCCCCTTAAGGTGGATACTCTAACCACTAGGGCATGTCTAAAGACAATAATGTAATATTTCAGTATCAAAAAGAAAGTGAAGAAGGGCTCCGGCTCGAAGACGCTCCCGTCCAACAGCTCGCCGGTGCGCGGCGCGGCGGGCGCGGAGTCGCCGGGCGCGCGCCGCGTCGAGCCCACCGAGGCGCTGGGCACCGCCGTCGTCAAGTACAACTACCAGGCGCAGCAGCCCGACGAGCTGTCGCTCACCAAGGGCACGCGCATCCTCATCCTGGAGAAGAGCAACGACGGCTGGTGGCGGGGGCAGTACCAGGGGCACACGGGGTGGTGCGTTGATTGTTTTTTTGTGTAAATAGTGGGCATATGAACAGGCAGTTATCTGTGGTAAAGTTATCATTGCCACTATCAGTCACTCTACTAAATGCATTTATATGTCTTAGTTAACATTGATATTTTGTGAGTGTGCTATTGTGGTCAAACCACTGTATATATTTACTATAGTCGGTGAGTTAAGTTATTGCATTAATAATATTCTGTTTCATATATTCTTACTGATGTGATGAGATTTGACTCACTTTAATTTATGATACTTTCAGGTTTCCTTCGAACTATACAAGCGAAGAGGGTGATAATGAGGACACTGTGCACACTTACGCCATGGCGGAGAACGTTCTGGATATAGTCGTAAGTGATCGAATAGTACCGAATTGTCGTAATGCCATTGATCAGTGTGTAAAGTGATTTATATTTTTTCAATTATCAGCATGCCCCGTCGTTCCAGGTGGCGCTGTACTCGTTCACGTCGAACAACGAGCAGGAGCTGTCGTTCGAGAAGGGCGACCGGCTCGAGATCATCGAGCGGCCGCCCTCCGACCCCGAGTGGTACCGCGCGCGCGACAACCGCGGCCAGATCGGCCTCGTGCCGCGCAACTACCTGCAGGAGCTGGCCGACTACCTCACGCAGCCCTACAGGTCACTGCACTACCCCACACCACACTACACACTGCGACACCCGCGGCCAGATCGGCCTCGTGCCGCGCAACTACCTGCAGGAGCTGGCCGACTACCTCACGCAGCCCTACAGGTCACTGCACTACCCCACACCACACTACACACTGCGACACCCGCGGCCAGATCGGCCTCGTGCCGCGCAACTACCTGCAGGAGCTGGCCGACTACCTCACGCAGCCCTACAGGTCACTGCACTACCCCACACCACACTACACACTGCGACACCCGCGGCCAGATCGGCCTCGTGCCGCGCAACTACCTGCAGGAGCTGGCCGACTACCTCACGCAGCCCTACAGGTCACTGCACTACCCCACACCACACTACACACTGCGACACCCGCGGCCAGATCGGCCTCGTGCCGCGCAACTACCTGCAGGAGCTGGCCGACTACCTCACGCAGCCCCACAGGTCACTGTACACCACACCACACCCCCGCGTCGTGTAACGTGTGCGCGTGTTGCAGCGAGGCGGGCGAGGGCGCGGCGGGCGCGCGCGGCGGCGGCGCGGCGGGGCGCGCGTGGTACTACGGCGCCATCACGCGCACGCACTGCGACGCGCTGCTCAACCAGCACGGCCACGACGGAGACTTCCTCATACGGGACTCCGAGACCAACGTGAGTGCTCTCCGCACCGCATACACCATAGACGGATTCTTTTCTTTGACAGCTTTATGGGCGTGACTGAGATTGTATACCTCTTACATTACTTATCACTGAAAACTGATTTTTTTTCTGAGATAATTTGATCCAGTGTCTTTAAACTGCTGAATCTTAAAATTGCTTAGTAGCCTAAACCTAACCTATCATAAAAGTGTCATTCACTAAATTATTTCTTTCATTATCAATTCCAGGTGGGTGATTTCTCAGTATCTTTAAAGGCGCCCGGTCGCAACAAGCACTTCCGAGTGCAGGTGGAAGGCAACCTGTACTGCATCGGGCAGCGCAAGTTTAACACGCTGGACCAGCTAGTGGCGCACTACCAGCGCGCGCCCATCTACACCAACAAGCAGGGCGAGAAGCTCTACCTCGTGCGCCCGCTGCCGCGCGCCGCGCAGAACTGCTGAGCGACGCCTGCGCGCCACTATATATACCCCTCTAACCTGCCTGCCGCATCAGCGACTCCGCACACTGGTGACAACCCTCAAGTTACGTTGCTACTTGTACGCTCCTGACGTTTTGTCAGCGGCGCACTGTTGGGATAAAAGTCATCAGTGTGCGACTAGCCTTACTTTGCATCGTTGCGGCATTATTCCTCGAATATTATTAATATCGATTGCTAACTGACGTATAAAGGACTATATAAGCATAGTAGCTGAAAACCTGAAAATACCTCAATATAACATAGGCTTTATTGTATCTATTGACATGTCAAAATTAAGTGATCGATTTCAAGTTACTTTGTATTGAAATTTGTAAATAAACTTCCGTTAGTAAAGTAAGTTTTTTCTAAAAATCCGATAAATTTGTTACAAATAAAAAACTACTAACAGCGATAGTTAGCAATCGATATTTTCTTCAAATAATTTGTGTTTTACTCAACGACACGTAACACGAAATTTTACTTTCATTTTTTCCAAAAATGACAAAATTGCGGCCTAATATTTGTACGGCTTGTATATTTAGTCTGAATCTTGTCGAGTAGATGATATTAAATTTAAAAAGGGTAACAAATTAATCATTGACAAAATTAAATTAAATTTACAAAATCATTTTAATGTAAGAAGAAAAGTGCCGCATCGAATACATTTAAAATTAATGGCAAATCGTAGGTATAGGGGTAAGTAATTTTGAACGGACTTATGCATCCTAATCGAGTAAACCAAATCTAATTGGGTTTAGGAAAATTATTAATGTAGACGAACGCACACGTAGTGCCGTGAAGCTTGAACTTCCGAGTTACTTTATTGCGATAGACGCTCGGGCAATTTGTTAGAAGAATTGTGAGTGAACTATCTCTCTATATAATTTTAAATAAAAATATATTTTTAATCAAAATTAGAAATTTAAATTCTCCTTTTGAATGTCAAACAAATGAATCTACCGCCAGTCCAGAAGGGTATAATAATGAGAAATTTCATATAATTTTACAGGTCTTATAATAATATATCGCCATGCCCTCTTGATATGAACAACTCGTTGCTAAGCAACTCTCCACGTCACGTGTACATCAATCCCATTAACATAACAAGTGAGTTTGTTAAATATTTAAATTAGTCACTATATTCAGGCTTCTCTAATACTGACATACAGCTAGTCAATAAACAATTGAGCTTATTTATTATCTGGCTTTAAATAAGCTTTTGGAACGGCCGAAATAAGTTACCTTGACGGATTTAATAATGGCTCTACAATATTAAGCTAATTGACTGAATTTAGCAGTCTTAAGTCTAAAACACTCAAGTCAGTCAATTTAATGCTTATGTGTAATAGCGCAGTCGCCTCTTGGAGTGGCCGATTTGACTATTTACCAATGACATATTTTTTAATTAATGACATATGTGTATAACAGATAAATGGATAAAGGTTTTTATTGTATTGGGTTATTTTAAATACATAGTACATAAAGATACCTTGTTTGTTCACAGTTTTTCTTACAATTCGCGCCAAGCGTTGGCGGATATTTTACATATAGAATGTTCTGTAAGCGGGGCGTATACATCCGGAGGCCCGGCGATTATATAATAATGTAGAATAATAAGGCGTTGATACAACGCCCAAATATTATAATTATTACAATAATAAACCAAAAAACGGCTTCTTCATTCTCTATTATAAATAAACATAAGAGCGATTTCTATATCATATTATTTGGTAAGTAATGTAGCGTAATTTTTAAATGATTTTTTTATATAGATAAACAGCGTTTATGTAATGTACTCATAGTCCCATAGGTAGCCTGCGTACACACTGAACGATTTATAATATAATACAAGCAAAACTCCAATGGTGTGTACACAGTTTTAGTGTAATCGATATGTAAAGCTTGCTCGATTGCGTCTCTTTCGGACTGTATACTGTCGTCCTCTTCTAATGTTTTATTTTAGATAAGGACAGGCGCACTAGTGGTAGGCGAATGCGAATGAAATAATCGAATAAAACCACTTAGCAATTTATTTGATAAATCGCTTCTAATAATATTTGAATTAAGACGATATACGAAATTAATGGAAAATACCAATGGTATAAAATTCGAATATATTGAAAGAGTTACCAAAATAAAAATACAGTTAAATCTAAAAAGTAATATTAGCCGTTAACAGTTTATTCGATTCTCAACGATGGCTAAGTTAATCGAATTGAATCGATGTCTCAACGCATTCGCCCGCCAGCGCGAGTCCCCGGGCGCAGCGAGCGAGCCGCCAGCAGGCCAGGCGAGCCTCGGGCAGTGAACTATATGCATATGCAATTTGTGATGTTTGGCTAATAAGTTATTGTAAGTCACTCGATGGGAATGTTTTGATACTGGGATCTTTTTTCTACTGTGAAATAGCAGATAGCGTTTATACATGTTTCATAATTTAGGTATGGATGGAACTGTCTTTGGTTCATCGTGTTCGGTATTGAAGGGAAGACGGTGATCGTTTCTCTCCATACGATATTGTCTATGATAAGACTACTTTGCTCTTTATCTGTTATGGTTTGGTTAACATAAATACAGCATGTTTAAAAAAATATCTTCAAATTGATTTAACATGTTCGTGGTTAAATTGTGTTGCTGTTAAATTATATAGGTCGAATGAAATTAACTGTTATTATTTTAGTTAAAAAATGTAATTATATAAAAATGGATGAAATTTTTTATACAGTATCTCAATATATGCTCTGGTGTAGCTTCATCTGCACCGATACACCTTTCTGGTATATCGTCATATGTATACTTTATGTTTAAAGCAACACATTATAACTACGAAAATCATTATATTAATGTTTAAAATTACCAGTATATATATCTAAACATTTGTATTAATGAATGGAAAGTTAAAATAAATCTACAACGAACTAGGATAATCCCAAACGTGAATGCGCCGCGCGAGTTTAAATTATACGAATTAATAATAATTTTATTCGTTTATTTTTTGTTTATAACGAATTAGGTTTGTAAAAAGGATAACGTATAAAATCATTACAGGTAAATTCTTAATTGAAGCCATTGAACGTGTAGAATTTATACGAAAGAATGCTAAAATAATTAACTTTTTAAAGTGTAAGTTAATTGATTTTTATACTTTTTTAAGTAAAATAAATATCAAAAAATAAGCTAAAAACGTTTGGAACGATTTCAATTAACGTTTGTACAAATTTTATTATAATAGACGTTAGTTAGGCAAACGAAAACCTCCAGTTTTAATTTATAATAATTAATTTCGAATTCTAACGATAATTTAAAGGCTGCTTATTTTAGCTGATTTCTTCTATTGAAACTATTGTTTTGTTTCACTTTTTGATTTGAAATACAAATCTAAATGTAATATATTAATACAAAATTAATTGTAAGAAACAATAAGATAAACTTCGTTATATTTAATGATTTTTTTTTATTAAATAATACAAAAAACGTAAAATTTAAACTAGCGCGTCTGGACTGAATCTCGACGTGACGGTCGCTAGTCAACACGCCGGCATCACAAAGCCCCTCCCCGCCACCGCACGCCATAAACTTATATTTCAAATTTTTACATACCCTAAATATTGCTATACTTAAATGTTTTAAAGGGAGCCATGAATGTACCGGTCACGTAAACTGCGTTTGTTTACATGAAGATTCACGCAAGTCGAACATTGATACGTACGAAGTCAATCGTAACATAAATGACTCCTTTAAAGCTTCTTTATGCGGTGTGGCCGAAAGTGTGGACACCGCTTATTTCGCTACACGAAATAAGCCAAAGTTAAACTACACTACAAATATTATAATTAGACCCTTATCATCTCGTAATGTTTTGAATTATCAATACACCGTGCTGATTTTAACTCTTTATTTTAACGTTGCAATATCTCTGTCATAATTTTTTTTTATAATTTTTCTTTTAAGTAGCTACAGATAAAATATTAGTATCAGATTTAGATGTTATCTATAATATAGAGTATCCCTTCAAGTGTTCATTATGTTTTATGTATAATCTGTATGAGTGATATATTTTCGCGGCAGCTTTTGCGTTGTTATTTTTAAGCTGTATACGTCTTTCGAGATTTTTTTTATATGCGAATCAAATCGACATCAACTGGCAGTATTTTTTTATTCCTTTTGTAATTTTATATTATAGTTTAACTTTTTAGGTTGTGTTTTTGCTACATTTTACATGTCCCTTTGGTCCTTTCATACCGGATATCCTGCCCGAATTTTCTAACAGGATCTGACAAAGTTTAAGTTTAATAACAGCTATGTACTATTAACACAATTTCCTCTAAATGGTATTTGTTTTTATATCGAATAAATAGGATCATTCACAGCGACTTTTAATATATACATACAGAATATAAACAATATTGTCAAATAATGTTTCTCAAAAAGTTAGTATTAAAGTGGATTTGAAATTTTTAGTTTAAGTCAAACCGAAAGAAAATAAAACGTACTTTAAAAATAACTTTGTTAGATCATACGAGAAAATCGGGCTGGTATTTCCTATCTGTAGAGTTATTGTGTAAGAACTACTTCTAAATTAGAAACGTCCTCGTTTATTTATTTTCTTACCTTTATTTTCTTTAAAAATTTACCGACATTTTTAATATTTGTTCTTACAAAATAACTTTACTGCCGTAAAATCGTCAAACCGTCTGATAATTCGCCTTTCACGATCCCAAGTAAATGTGATGTTCCCCGACGGGACTCGTCCAAGAATTCCAGCGACGCAACGCAAGGATAGTATTCTAATGATATGGGACAATTTATTTTTCTACGAATATTTCATTTCCGAGCTGTAACAAAGCACCAAATGTAGACATTTTGTATGCGAACCGTAGCGTTAAGGTTATCGTACACGTCGAGGGTGTTTTCCACGGTTATTTTGAAAAAAAAAGTTGCATTTAATGAATTTCCATTTACATAGAAGTCTTTATATTTTTTTGTACATTTTGTTCATGGAAAACATTCTCATTCCGTCGATTCGACGACACACTGATTTATTATGTGATACGTTTGGGGTATGACTTAGTTTTCAAATTAAACAGCATTCCTAAACGCGTATAACAATATATATTATATAAAATTAAATGCTAGTCATGATTCGACTACGAGACGTTATTTCAAAGTCATATCTCAAAGCGGAGGGATCGTAAGTTACTAGATCTTTTTGATGTATTTAATACGTTTTATACTCAATATTGTAATTAGTTTTTAAAGTGCGAGAAAACTCACGTAATTTAGAAATTTATTAGGAACGGATAGATGTATAGGGTAAATTGAGCCGAAGGTCACCATAGCCGCCATTGACTGCCGAGCGCTCTTCCGGTACACGTTAATCGCTTCTTATCGACTAAAGTAAGTCTTCCCATAAACGAGAAATCATAACCAAAATGTAACATGGGATGGCACAGAAAAATAATCTATTATTGAAAAAGATAATTTAAATATAGTGTAAATTTATTATTACGTTTGAGTGTCTGTGTGGGTTTTGTGTAAATTAAAAAAAAAGTTAAGTACACAGATTATTTGCTGTAATTATTTTCTCAGGGCTTTATTAAAAAAAAAAAATGCCATATGTAACGAAATTAACGCCGACTTACATTCCTACGCTTCTCAACTGTCAGTCGTAATTTTATTTGTACGTGAGTGTCGTGAGGTACCGCGCGTATCGTCTATTTCGAAACTAACTTTATAAATTAACCCGAACATTGATTTGATAGTAAATTCTAGGCTTAGGTAATAGAGTGATTCGGTTTTTATTTTTATATTGCTCAACAAAGTATATTTTTTATTTGTATGTACCCATGCGTTTGTATGTTTTCGTGTATAATTATCTGATGTAACGAGCATGTTATGATACCAATGTAAGTGCAGTGTATAATATTTAACATTATAATTTATTTATTAATTTGCCGATTGTGTTTTCTTTTTATCCTATCCGTTACAGCGAAGAGATGCATTTCTGACTATTATTACTTATAAGTTTAAGTTAACTTATCAAAACAAGCAAAAATTGCCTCACGTGGGAAAAAAATAAAGTCGTCTCATTGTAATGGTCAGTAAGTTAATTTTTAATTACTTACTTCCTCTCGCACCCTATTTGCTGGATCTGGCTTACGCTGTTTATTTAATTTTCCTAATCTGAAAAAATGGCTCGGTAGTAAAAGATTTGCCAAAAAGGTAGTCTGCGCAAATACCTATTTTAAGATGTTTAATATCTACTATAAAGAGGGCATCAACGCGATTTTGAACATCACTGGAAAAATTATATCGAGTTAAAAGGAGACTTGGAAATAAAAATTATTTTCGCAATATTTTAACGACTTCTTTGTCATGCCGAGCACTTGTAGGACCGCATCTTTGATCGTAAAAAGGTAGTAACTAAAACAAAATATCATAGCAACGTTATTGATTAAACATTGCTCATATTTGAAGTATTACATGTCCTCTGTTGACTGGCTTAAACCGAAACTGCATGAACAATGTTGTCTAGAAGAGAAAAGTTATTAGTACAACCTTGGGAGGACCGAAGATTTAAGGATCATAGACAAAAGGTATTTAAATATATTTAAATTTTAAGCTTATGTTATAATGAACCTTAGATATAAAATTAATTGGAAATAAGCAAAATGTTAATCAATAATAATCTGGCACTTCGTTTTTTGCCGAAGAAATAACTTACAGAAAGTTTTTAAACTTCATTTGAGTAGATCAAGTAAGGGAATATTTTGACCGCAATAGAATTCGCTGGGTTGTCGTCTCTCAACTGTCCACAACTAGTGCTTAATACGATCCACAGGTTTAGTTTTCCTGAATTTTTTTCTTTAATATAGATTCTTTAGGTTCATGAAAGATCAACGATGTATTTGATTATATGGATAGTAGATATTTGAAAAAAAAATCGATATCCTAACTGGTTTTCCAGGTTAACAATCATTGGCCCATCAACTCTGCTGTATGAAGCCTAGCGCGATGAACTTTTGCGTAAAATTTACTAACGTTAACTATTAACGTATCAAGTATCGCTCGCACTCATAAAATATAAAAATCCACCAATCACACGCATTCGTTTCAAATCACCAATCACTTTCAGTCGCTATATTCACTAACTAGTACCTCCTTGTTAACCAAAGATGGCGCTGTTTCAATTCCATACAAACCATTTACCGTAATCGAGTATTAAAAAAAATCGGAGTAGGCACATTGATGACGTCGCTCTGCAGGTGGAGAGCGCGCGCGCGGCGGTGGACGCGGGCTGCCCGGCGGCGCGGCCGCACGTGGCGCTGAAGCTGAAGAAGTGGCAGCGCGAGCGCGAGCGCCGCGACAAGCTGCGCGCAGACAACTTCAGCCTGCTGCAGCGCCTCGCGCACGTCATGAGCCGCAACCGCCTCGACAACCACTGGGAGCGCCCGCTGCCCAAGTACATATTATGCCAAATGCAGCATCTCATAAGGAAATATTTAAATTCGATCTCTAATCTCATATGTTTAATGTCTAGCTCATTTTTCAATCAATCAATTATATTTTGTTATTTTTATTTATTTCAATGCGGTTTTTTTGAAAAACCCTAGACTGAGGGGTTCAACCAAAAACCTATAAAACGTGTATACAAATCTTTTCTATCAGTTAGTATATTAATTTATGAAGGTATCTCTCACCATTTTTATAATAAAAAGTAGGTTTTATTGCAATTCATTAAATTAAACGAATAAATAAATATTGAATGAATAATAAGAACAAACTTAAAATAAAACATAATGAACAATCAATTTTTACTTTTAATAAAACCCCAAGGAAATCAACACAATATTCCAGTTTGGGAGAGAATTACATTTATAATTTTGGCTTTCAGATTTAGTTACCTTAGTAATCAGGTTACAGAGTTGTTTTATATTAATTACAAGAGTAAAACTTATAAATGTAATTCTCGTCTAATCAACAAACGTTCCGCAGTTTCCACCAGAAAGTGGGCATGTTCTTCCCGCGCGGCGCGCTGCGGCGGCGCGTGAGCGCGCGCGCAGAGACTTCGGAGGCCACGCCTTCTGCCTACGTCAAGTGCTACGCTTGCGAGTATACGAAAATGGTGATTTCTTTTTCATGGCTGGATTAGGCCTAGTTACAGAGGTTAACAAATGCTGAGCTTTGCGCATTAAGAGGCTAAGCTCCTGGCGTAATAAATCTTTTACGTACAATGTTGAAATTTCACTTGTCTAATTTTTGAGATATTACCATATTTGTATTGATTATATCTTATATGCATTTTTTATTTATTATATGTTTAAAAAGCAAGAAATGTCAATTGTACAAGGTTTCGTTTTTCTTTCCAGAAAAACAACACATATGGATCACTCGAAGACGAACTGAAGCTGCCTTCGATTTTTTAATAATGATTACTTAAATAAAAAACGATTAATATTGGACAGAATTTATTGATATATAGTTACAAATGGGTTCAATGTCAGAACATAATTCCACAACTATAAAACGCCGCCGGCCGCGCCGGCCGCTCCGGGTTAAAAATCGAAACATAAATACTATGTTATATCAAAAGCATATCTTCGGTAAGCGGAGTACACGCTCGCGTACGCGGCACTTAATTTTAAAGCTATCCACTTCTCGTCCTCCTCTATAATATAATACGAAATCGAAAAACAAAATGAAACATTTTCAAACATCACAATAGAGTCGTATCACCCGCGCCTCCCCTCGCCCCCTCCCCCGCCCTCGGGCAAGTAACAATCGGTTACATGTAAACTACTCTTCGAATATCGGATGTGTGACACTACCCGCGGGGCTCGCTCTGCGCAGCCTCTCGCTCCGGCTATACAGGTAGGAGAGAGACGGACAATTCGAAACTTCACTCGTGCAGAGAGCGAGACCCGAGTATATTACGTAGCGAGCTCAATAAAATATCCCTATTTAATTAATACCAACATGAAAATACGGCGCGTCGGACGCCGATCTAACATTTTAACAAGTCACGCGCACGACCGCTTCGTATCAGTCGGACCGCCACCGACCCTCAATTTTATCGATATACAGACGACTCGCCGCGAGTCCGTCGAGCCAATCGAGCGGCCATCGAGTCAATAGTAAACGATTGTATATCCTAACGTAACGTATTTCATAGTCGATCTCATCGGGCGTTCGATTAGCTGCTGAACAGAGTCGCGGACACCTCGCGCAGGCGCAGCGCGAGCACGTGCGCCGGCGCGGCTGGCGGGAGCGCGCGCGCCGCGGGGGGCAGGCCGGCGCGCGCGGCGGGCGGCGGCGGCGGGCGCGGCGCTCAGAAGCGGAAGGCGTCGTGGTGCGCGGGCGCGGGCTCGAAGGCGAAGGCCTGCTCCGCGGCCGCCGGCACCAGCGTCGCGTCCTCCTCCTGCAAATTGTTACGCGGGACTGATGATTCTGATACAAATAAATTATCTATATTCATTTTAATAAGAGTAAAGATTTGTATTTTAGGATGTACGTTGGTAACATTTAAACTCAAATCTTATTGGACCGATTGTAATGAAATCTTATAGGCATGTTGTTCCTTTGAACATAGTAAAAGCCAACGCTATCTATAAACAAAGCCAGTACCTCCGCGGCGAAGTACTGCTCGATGATGTCGTAGGCCATCTTGTAGATCTCGATCTTCTCGTGCCCCTGCAGCTCCTCGATCTTGTCGATGCCGCCGCACTCCTCGATCATGGTGGCCACCTGCTCCGCGCTATCGCCCGCCATCTTCAGCATGTTGCTGAGCCCGTCCAGCACCACCTGTCGGCGAATAGAACAAAATATAAATATACTTTTAAATTATTAAAACAATTTTTAACAAACCAAAACCATCCATTCATACACCTATTTTAACTGCTTGTGATCGTATTCTCTTTTTAAGCTGGCGGGAACATATTTATAGCTGCTCTGGTGCTGCAAATGTCCATAGATGTTATGATCACTTAACATAGGGTGACTTTCCTGCTTAATTAAAAAAACATTAAGAAAAATATACAGTTCTCATTAAGATTATGTCATCCTATATTAGTAGTCTGGAAACATACACAGCTTAAACATCTAGACATTGACAAACATACAAATGTAAAGGCACACTGCTTTAACTGATATCTGTTATGTGTGGTAATGGTATTAAATTTTTGCTTTATAATTAAAAGATTAATTTGTAACTTGATAATATATTAAGTGCTTTAAAAGCCTACTAGACTAAAGTGCATTTTGAGTTTGCTCCTTAAATTCATTGTGGTATGGCAATTCCTTCTAGTTGACTATCAATGTAATATTTGTTAATTTATACACTAATTATGTAACAAAGACAGGGTCATATCATAAATAATTTATATTACGAAAACATTTGTCATGGGAATTGTTATCATTGCTCATGGGACTTAACACAAATATAACTTATATTTAAATTCAAATGATGGGCTATATTTCAGGCTTATTTTGGGTATCTAGGGAATATTGAAATGTCAGTATATTTTATTTAATCGCCCACGCAAACGAATTTATGGGTGCAGCAGCTTTTTAATAAATATTAAAAATTAGTAGCAGGTACATAAGTAGTATAAGAGTCAGTGCATTGGCGATAAGTTTATCTACACTAAATTTCCGGACCTGCTGATGCTGCGATTGGAGACCGGCAGGTAATATGTGAAGGTACTGTGGTGTGACTCACATTGATGACCTGCGTGTCCTTGCAGGCCAGCAGGTTGCAGAAGGGCGGGATGACGCCGCACTGGATGAGCGCGGCCACCTGTTCCTTGGAGCCGCTGATGCTGAGGTTGGAGACGGCCCACGCAGCTTCCTTCTGCGTCTGGAACTCGCCCTTGCTGAGGTTGTCCACGATCTTGGGCAGCAGACCTGCGTCGATGACGGCCTGCACCTGCTGCTTGTTGCCTGCCGTGATGTTGGACAGGAACCACACCGCTTCCTTGCAGATCTTCTCTTTCTGTTGAACATCGTATGGATTGCTTTAGTTGTTATTCACAAAGTTTCAATTGAGCTAATAATAAAAATATGGATAAAAACTGAATAAATATTGATTTTCAGCTCCCAAGATATTAATTCTGGATTGTTAATGTTTGTATCTTGTTTTTGTCCAAGTAAGTATTATTATGTAAAATTTGTTGCTATCATGAAAAAGAAAAGAAACAAACAATACTTATTTTAAAGTTGCAAATAAAAATCATTTAGTACAAAAGCAACAAATGAGAATAGTCATCTGCATATTAAGAAAGCGTTGAAATCATAACATGTGTTGATTCAAATATACAAATTGTAAACATCTAGTCAGGTCTCACAGATCTAATGGCATTGGTGCCAAATTAGAAATCTTACACACTAAATTACTAGTAAGTGACAGAAGGCTTATGCATAATATATTTTTACATTAGCGTTTTATTCCCAAACATTAAAGATTCTGTTTTAAAATTTGTTTTTCAGTGTTTCATATGTATCTGTATAATGTTCCTGGCAAGTTAATTAAATTGTATTAGTAGACATAATAGTAAATGTTATTCACAAAATAATACATAAGAAATTATAATCAAACCATCAAAATGTTGATTTCTATTTATATAGATTACTCACTGGATGTGACAATAAGGCCGGGAAGTGAGATAGAGCATCACAATTGAGTACGACTTGTGTTTGTTCATCAGTTCCCGTTACGATATTGCCCACAGCCCTGAGGGCAGCCGTCTGTGTTTTGACCTCCTTGTGTGATAGTAGCGGTATCAATTTTGGGACTATTCCAGAGTCGATGACCATTTGAATTTGTTCGTTTCCGCCGTCGGTTAAATAGCTAATTGCCCATACTGTGTCTACTAAGATCTGAAATTAAGATTAATAAATATTATAATTTTTCTATTATATCATACATATTTTTGCTATTATTAGATTAATATGTAAAGAGAAAACTTTGCACCTCTTTTTAATAATAATGCGCATACAAAGAAGTGTGAGTTTTAGCATAATTAAAATTTATATCTCAGAACAAGTGCACAAAGCTAAAATTTATGTGAAATATTTGTTAACAATATTCAAGCTAAAAAATTAAATGAATTATGGTGGAATTTTGTAAATAACATAAGACATATCTTTTATAATTTATATATATAATGATTGTAGTAAACTATAAGCAGTAGTACAAAACAGTGCTTTAATTTAGTTATTTATTTAATTTTGTTATTTACTGTGTCTTTTGTCCTTTGTGTACTACTTTTTATTTTCTTTGTTTTATTACTTATGCATTAACAGAATTGCTACTGTCAACACTGTTAAAAATAAACTTATTTTTGTATTTTGTGCAGATTTTTTTCAATTGAATTTAGTACATCTATAAAAAAATCGTTTTGAGTTTAAATTTATGTAAAACAATATTTTACACCTTGGTAAAGATATACTTTGTTTACATTTAGTGTTTAGCAAAGGCTCTTCTGTTATATATGTAACATATAAATCTTCAATTAATTCGATTAATGGGTAGTACACAAGAAACGAATGGGTAGTTAGTTCAATCATTACTGCAATATAATTTAGATTATTATGAACATAATGACATTCTGTGTATTGCAATAAGTATTATGTAAATAATTCATTACAACAATTATGGAATTGCTATTTCCTTTGAATATTATACTATTAGACACAGCAATGATGTAACTAAGGACAAATTAGATTATTTTCAGATTAAGAGATATTAGAGAGGAAAGTAAACTTACATTTGTGTCTGTGTGTGTTATAAG
This sequence comes from Hypolimnas misippus, assembly GCA_037950945.1. NCBI lineage: Eukaryota > Metazoa > Arthropoda > Insecta > Lepidoptera > Nymphalidae > Hypolimnas > Hypolimnas misippus. The sequence goes on from JBBEEQ010000018.1 coordinate 15,760,242, forward strand.
CATGTTGAGGGCTGGCAAAATTTCTTGAATAGTCTTGACGGGCGGTGGTGGATCCTTACTCCTACACAGGTTCACTATGACCCATGTGACGTTACGGAGGAAGGAGATAGGGATGTCTGGCTTTATGAAGCTGAGAAGAGGCTTCACAACACCTAACTCAACGACAAAATCTCGAAGCACCGGGCCATCACCGATAATATTACCGAGCGCCCATACAGCCTGTTCACACACATTCTCGTGAGGCGACATGAGCAACTGTAGGAAGAGAGGCACCGCGCCCGCGTGAACCACCTTGTTCGTCTGTGCGGATGTCCCCGATGCGATGTTCGTGAGGGCCCACGCAGCTTCGAACTGTAGTGTCGGGTTATCCGCCCTCGAAAGGCACTGAACTAGTATAGGTAGTATTCCAGTCTTTATCAAGTCGTCTATAGGTGGATTCTTATCGGAGGACAAAAGTTTCCTACATTGCTGAACGGCTGACAATTGCGCTTCAGGGTTTTCGACGTTGGCCGCTTTCATGACCAACTCTTGTAAATCGGTAGATGCCAGTGTCCTATCGATGTCATCTTCGTCTGTTGAGTAGCTGACGGGGACATTTCTTCGTTTTTGTAATGTTTCTTCCCTTTTATTCTTCCTTAATTCGACTGTCACTTCGTTCCTCCGCCTGCGCATTTCCTAAAATAAACCATGCAAACATGTTATCCGGTCATACTGATATTTTCATATGAACAATTTTGTACTCGTATTTTTTATTTATATACTTACATCAACATCTTTGCCCGTATTCTTGAAAACATGCATGCGGTGTTTCGTTGGGTCAGTCGCCATTTTATTGTGGTCGTAGTCGTGGTGGCCAAATGATTATACGTAGTACACAATGAAATAAAGAAACAATTTAAAAGAATAAAGTAGATAACTAATCAAACATGTTTTAACGGCACTATAGGCGTTGCTGATTCATTAACCTCTCCATAGAATATTCCACAAAACGAAACCGTCCGTTTCCTTCCAATCTTCTTGAAATCTTTCTTTTTTTATGCCGTAGACATTTGATTTTTCATTTTGCTATCAAATTTTGTCTATGGTAAGTTAGGCGATATATACATAAGAGAAGACAACTTATTTAGTCCATGTTTTACACTGTATAAATAGGCCACTTTGTATAAAATAAAATAAAATAAATGGTTTTAGAATAATAAAGTAAAGTAATGTTTAAAGATTGTGTAGTAGAACTTCCTAAATACAGAATTTTATTTCTCTTTACGTCTAAAATATGATTGTAATTTTTTTTTCTTTAATTTTCTTATAATATACTGAACAATGATATTTTATGTACTCATTTTCAACTTTAACAAGTTCGTTAATAAAATTGTTTACCAAAAAATAATTTATCCTGTTATACTCAGTCTTTAGCTGGTTGCTAGGCAATGTCGTCCAAAGTATTTGGAATGTTGAGAGCCAAAACCCACGAAATAATAACATATCTATACTTTATAATATCATTTTTATTGAACATTTTTACTATTTTTCTGCTTAAATTTTTTGTACATTTATAATAAGCTTTTAAGATTAAATTATAAAAATTAAACACTTGATAAACGAATAAGGTAGGCAAATCGTTCAATGTTAACCACCTAAGTCATTTGCCTAGCTAAGTGATTAAATGGATGAATATCGTTCAGGCCACTAGTTGACCGCTGACCTGATAAAGTAAGAAGACTGTTAATTGAACAGCTTATTAAGCTAGTTGGCTACGACATTTCACGAGTGTTGTGGCGCATCGAGTGCATTGACGGCAATCTGTTGATTCGTTCACGTTCAGTTTGCATGGATGGAATAGTAAAAAACAGTGAGCCTGTGTTTTCCAAAAGCGTTTTGGGAAAGCTACTTACTCGCCTCCGTTCGCTTGTCATCAGTACATAGTTACACGTTTCACATCATAAAGGTTCCATAAGTAAAATTTTTCCTTAATTTTTGTAACCAATCATTATGTAGTTTTAACGATTTGAAGCATTGAATAAGTAAATGCCTACGAAATACTTAACTCGCTTTTACAGCTCTATAATTGCGCTTTATCGCGAATCAGGATGCGGTATTTTTTATTTTTGTAACTGGCAATTATCATGCATATAAAATAACAGCAGTCAACACTTTTGATTTGCTTTTCAACGATCAATACAATTAATCTGGAAGAGTCGCAGAAGTACCTGCGAATTTTCCAATTTTCTTCGATCAAGCTACAAAAATATTGTTAAAATTATCAGCAATGACTGTTTTAACGAAACCGAGCTCCATTATAAAAAAGCCGGAGATAAATGAAGTGCCGTTGGTTGAAAAAACCAACTACGATGAGGTGCGTATTAATTAAAATATATTTATTCATTTTTTTTTGCTTATCAAGCTATTCTGATACTTTAAAAAGTCTATATTTGAATATAAGTACAGTTTAAGGGTTTTATTTATCGAGTTAGTTTTTACAAATGCATCTTGGAATAAAATCAATACTTTCGACAACGGTACTTTGTATTTATAGATATTAACTGCGCATGCACTTTTAAAAGAATATTTAGTTTTATCAAATATCTTTGAATATTTCTCACTTATTTAAGAGTACTAAAGTAAAAGTTTATGATTATTTATTCTTTAATAACAATTTTAAGAGCAATTGCGCATAATATTTGTTTTTTTAAAATAGCGACCCGCCCAGTTTTTACCACTGAAACTAATTATTACTCGACTCGATCGTACTATTTTCTTTCTGAAAGTCGAACTATTAAGATTTTGTCAACCGCATCAAAATTTATTCAGTGTTATTAAATACATACATTTGTCCATTGTATTTCGTGTGTCAATCTTAAAATTTATATTTTAATCACATTGGATTGTTTTAGGAAAAGGTTGAAATCTATCCAGGTCCGGAATGGTCCAAGTACTCCATCAAAGGTGCGATGTGCCTGGCATTGATTTTGCTGGCGGTCCTGGGTTTCTCCGGTGGACTGATCCTGTGCCGAGAGATGTGGAAGCCTTCCACTGTCCGCCGCTACCAGGGATACTGCTCCATACCGATTCCCAACGACCTCAAAGAGGTGAGTATCTTGTTTATATTTTGGCTTCTATATGGGATTAATCTATTTACTAATAAGTATTATTTTCTTAAAAAATTATTTCTCCTTTACTGAGTTCTTTGTTTTCTCAAAACTATGTTTCCTATAATATTTGAACAACGTTTTAGCATAGTAATAGTAGCCTTACAAAATGTTGTTGTTTTTTTTTGGTATATAGAAAAAACTAAGAATAATTTGACTAATTTATTTTAAACAAATAAAATGAAATGCAATGGAAATGCATTAAATGCCTCTCCTACAGGGTCATCATTTAATCAGCATATACTATAAATTTGCACCTTTTCAATCAACTTCTAAAAAAGAGGAGGTTCTCAGTTCGTAGTACTTCATAGTATCAACTTAAACTCAAATATTTCTAAACAGATTTTGAAAATTCTTTTTTAATTTCAAAGGGTCTACTATAAGATTTGTCTATTAGAATTTTCACCAGATCAATAATTAATATGTCATTCAAGTAATCGAAAGTGCTTAATTTGTTCCCTAAATTGGTTCCTTTTTAAGTCTTAATCTTATATTTAATTTAAAAATAACACATTCTGTTTTGTAAACAGGATACAACTATGTATTTCTAATATAATTTGTTATGAAATATGCCATTTACATGACATTGCAGACTGTTGCTAACATTGAATTTAAAAGTGTAAATGAAGCTGATTGTAATTGCATTAAGCAGAACTTATTGGATTTTATTCTTGTAAGCCTTAGCAACATCGAAGAAAATCCCAACAAAATCTTCTCTCCTTCAGTAAATTAACGCGAAGTCTTCCCGCCTTTAGTAAAATGTTGCGAAATTGTCATGTCCCTAGTAATGTGTTGCAAAATCCTCATCAGAATAATGTGAAATCGTTCCGCCTTCTTCAAAATCGTGCGAAATCGTCCCATCCTCATCAAAATCGTGCGAAATCGTCTCATCGTCATTACCATAGTGCAAAATTGTCCCATTCTCATAAAAATCTTGTTGAAATTGTCATATCCTCAACAAAATGATGCGAAATCGTCCAATCCTCATCAAAATTATGCGAACTTTTTCCGCCCTAAGTGAAAATCACACAAAATTGCCCAATCCTTAACAAAATCCTTCTATCTTTACAAAAATCATACAAAAATGTCTTTGCATATGTGTCTTCAGCAAAATTAAACAAAATTGCTCTACCTTCAACAAAATCATACAAAATCGACCGTCCCTAATAAAATCAAACAAAATTGGCCATCACTAATTTTCATCTTTTCAGTTTGAAATGTGAATCCCTATCTCGCAGATTATCCCAATCGTGTTCGTCCTGTCATCATACAAAACTGAAATCCTTCAATCCACTTTTTTTCCTCATCAAGTTTGAAAAGTCTGTTCTATAATCGTTGATTAGATAGTTTCTTATAATGTATTTGTGCTCTACCAGTCTAAGATTTATGGGCTATCAAGTGACTGTATAGTCTGTCACATTAGTGCTATTTTGACTCAGTGGTAATAGAATCACATCCGGTTCCTGGCTCGGTCTCGTGAACATATTAAATGTTGGTTCCGGCAAATCATCGTTTGTTTACCAACATCAAAACAAAAGCCATATAAATTCTCCCAGATGATCGACCCCGAGCTGCGTAACGTTCCGCTGCGTTGGATCCCCGATGAGGTGCAGGTGGTGAGCGCGGCGGAGGAGGACGACGTGGTGGACGCTCTGCGCGAGGAGCTCGACCTCGGCGACACCGTGGAAAAGATCTCCGTCATCAACAATGGACACCGCGTCAACTTCATACACGACTTCTCTGACAATACCACTGGTGCGTGACTTTGCTTGATGGTGCAAAACCGCGTATCTAACTTTTCCTATAAAGTCTAAATTAAATGCAAATATTATATTACATTATTAATAAAAATAAGGATTTATGGGCATTTTCCATTACGCAGTGTATTGTATTTGTAGTTTCACAGACGATATATCATAATTTATTTACGTTAAGTATTCATTTTTAACAAATATTTATATAATTTTAGCTTGTTTTTTATCAATATTAAAATTTAATATTTGATTAAAATATCTTAATACAGAAGTTAGTTATAATATTTATGCGGTTTTCACGATTTCCGACAATTTGTTAACTTTTACATTATGAATTGATGGATTTTATATCCATTTTGCAACGATTTTAAGTACGAGCTTTCTACGCAATGGTTACTTTATCACATTTTATACTTCCAACCCAAAAAAACCATTAACGATAGAAGTATAGTGTTCGTGCTCGTCGTGATGTTTTCAATCAATATATTTTGGGGGTTTCTTTTAAATTTTTTATTTAAGCTTGTTTTGGTATACACTGAAAAATTACATATCTGTCTTTAAAATTTAATATGGTATTAAGTAGAGATGCGCCGAATAGTCACTTCACCAAATAACCGAATGCTGAACACTATTCGGTTTAACCTTTACCGAACCGAATATTCGGCCGAATTAATCGATTTACCACTTACCGCGTAAACAGGTTCTAACATGTACGCTACGTGTCTCTGCTAGCTAGATGATAAAAGAGCCGTACCGCACTGCGCGCAACCCTTGCGCACCGCGCTATCAAAACATCGCATGATTAGGATGCAAATAAACAAGGTTTCAAAATAAATATTGAATTAAAGTTTGATTATTTGTTTATTAGCTTTATTCAACTCATTCTTCATAAAATGTCTTTGATTTATAATATAACATAAATCTTACATAAGACGAGTTGTCTTTCATTTCTATACTACGTCGTGTAGTTTACAACATAGAAATAATCGAACCGAATATATTCGGCGTCAATGCCGAATAATTCGGCCGAATACGAATAGTAAAAAGATGCCGAATACGCTGAATACCGAATACCAAACGAATATTCGGCGCATCTCTAGTATTAAGTAATGCAGCTGAGATGCGTTACGAGATATCGGTAAACTCGGTGAACTAGTGTTTGCTAAATATCTTTCTGCCATGACTCGCCCATTTTCACGCTACTTCGTGATATTGCACCTAATACTTATGCACCTAAGTTGTATTAGGACGTTATTTTTACCCGACTAAGGGAGGGTAATGTGTTTATCAGCTTATGTGTGTATGTATGTGGGTATGTACGTTTGTGGTACTATTTAGACTAAACGCGTGAACCGAATTAGAACTAATATGTCGTTTGATTCGGCAAATGGTAAAGGCTGTAAACGATCCTCCAACGCGCGCAGGCATCGTGGACGAGGAGCGCTGCTTCGTGATGGAGCTGGAGCCGGAGCTGGTGCTGTCGCCGGAGCTGTTCATCTCGGGGCTGCAGAGCGGCGCGCAGTTCGACGTGTCGCGCGTGCGCAGCGAGCTGCGCGCCGCGCTGCCCGCGCTGGCCGAGCTGCGCCGCGCCGCCGCCGAGCTGGCCGCGCGCTGCGCCGCGCGCCCCGTCTACCGCCTGCACCGCGACGACGCCAGCAGTGAGCCCTCGCCGCCCAACGCTGAACCATCTTCACACTCACCGCTACATTACCTATCACCATTTATTACTGCTATCTTGAACACAATTTAACCACCATTTATACAACCACTAATCTCACCACCATCATTCTCACAGATCTCACCGCCACCATTACCAAAATCAGCCCTTAACATTACCATATTCTCATCATTACAACCATCATCACCATCGTTGCACTACACTATAGGAATAACACTACTACAACCATTACCTGCACTACACTTTTAGCACCACCATATTCATCGTCACCCGCACTATATAGCAACAACACCAGCACCGTCCGCACTACAGCACATCAACTACACCATTACCACCGCCGCCCGCACTATAGAATTTTTTTTCCTATTGCACCCATGTCTTAACAATGACATTCTAAAAATTAAATTTTAATAATCGTTAAAAATACTTACTTTCGAACATAGAACCCCCATATTTTTAGAAGTCAGTTGATAACAATAATCATTTTCGCATTTCCAGTTCGCAAGCGTTCAACCGACGAGCCAGATCACGACTACATCCAGTTCTCCGGCAAGCACGTCCAGGAGATCAAGATCAACAACTTGCAGGAAATACTGGACTATGAGAAGCAGAACAAAGCTTAAACCCCCAGCTGTGGACGTAGGGTATTCGGAGATGGGTTCATTACTATAACATGGCTGACACCGTGCCGTCTCATGACTGTCTCTAAATAGTGCCACTTTTCAGTAGTTCATATCTGTCCAACCTTTATTGTAGTGGCATGGTCAAAAAAAAACTATCCTTCTAAATAGTCGACATCTATTTGAAACTAATCGATATATTAAAGTCATACTAACTAGACTTGTAGGTTAGGAGTTATGGTATAACGTAGAAAAATTTAATCATCTAAAAAATCGTCCGTCTCAATATATTGATTTATTTATTTTTACGTAAAAAAAAATGCCGAGAAATTGATTTTTGAATCGAGTTTTTTTATTAAGGTATGTTTATTGTAAGAGAGTATATGTATACTGCATTTCAATGGTAAATATTCCTATGTCCACTCACTATATCAATATATGAATGTTTAGAAATAGTCGTGATAAATGTTACAGCGCACTATATGTCTACAATATTATATTACCTTTACAATATCTGTCTCAAAATTACGATATTATTTTTGTAATTTTATTCTACTTTTTTAATACTATACAATTTTTTTCGGTTGAACGGAAAAGTGTGAGACGAATATGTAATCATTGAAAGCCAGGACCTATTGTAAGTGTGGTTTAAATATGCGGGCGTTGACTCGAAAAGACCAAAATAAAAGTATTATAATACCCACGACAAAAAGTAGGAAAGAAATCAATTCAACTGATTTTCATTACACATCTATATCTTAAACTCATATCACAGACTAGGAAATTATCTAAAATAGTCATGCATAAACTACAAGTGATATTGACGCAACAAAAGTATAAAAGAGTAGGAAAAATAAAATTTTGGGACCATCAAAATATATCGCATATTTTGATGGCCCCAAAGTGTAAAAGGAAAATAGAAATCAATCTGATTTTTTGGAAAAGGAAAATAAATATAAATGCTTATGTCGTCTACATTCCGTCGTGGGGTGAAAATGATCTCAAACTATGATATTTTATTTATTTGACTGTATTTGCCGCTTAGCGTATATGAACTAACTCTCGAAGCTATTTAGTTCCTCGTTATAGTAAGTTTATTCACAAGTTCTAGTGATTTATGATATATTCCTTATAAAACGCACATACGCGATAACCTTGTAATTAAAAAATATATACTATTTATCTATACGGACCAAGTCCTGTAGAATAAGTTTTTTTTTATTTAATCTTGCCATAGATACGTGATTTTAATCGGAAAACATCGTGAAAAAGATACAACTATTAAATTTGGTATGGTTTATACCACAGACAAAGAATGGAATAAGATGATGGGGTCCAAAATGGAGTTTTATCATGATTCGTCCATAAAGGTGTCTCCGTATCTATGATCGCCAATTTTCTCGGATATTATTTAATAATACTCAAACAATGGTACTAAAATAATTTATTTAAACTAAGTCAAAAATTTGTTAAGTATTTTCAGTTATTTAGTTTGTATTATACTTTAGATAATTTCCAAAGATTTCTCTTAACTTTAAATTTGGTAAAATATTATTTATTTGTAAGTTAAACAGTAAACTCTTTAGTTCGTAATATTTTATGGTCACAAAATAAAATGTCTATGTATTCAATTTGCGTTTCATTTCAAGTTTGTATTATTTTTAATACCCATACATTGTTTAGTCAATAAAATTAATAACTTAAATGGGTGTACCCTAATTAAGACTTTTTAATTACTATTGAATTGAATAACATACACATGTGTATGTATTGTTAAGATATTCTTTAAATTTTAATGATTTTAGACATGTTGTGCTCTTTACCTAAAGAAATAATATGACGGTTGAAATATAATAAATAATATTGTAACTAAAAATCCTATGTTAAAAAGTAAGCTCTAATCAGCCTAATTAATTTTTGAAACCAAAAGCAATTCAAAAGAAATGTTTTAACATAAACGATAAAATGTTTCTAGGAGTTTAATAGCGTAATATTTTAACATTTTCAAAGCACAAGAAAAAAATTGTACCTACTTTAGGTAAAAAGTAAAACAGCGCTGTTATGAAGAATTCATAATAGTGCACAAGACCTATGTAATAATAAATAAACTGAAATAAATTTGTGTACGGGGCGGCGCCATTGTGCGCGTACAAAACTTGGCAGAATATACGACGCGCTTTCTTCTACAGTTCCATTTTTGAATTTTATAGAACGCGCGCGTCCCATCGGCTGCGCCATTGATGTGCATACACGTTGGCAGCATTGTTGCCGCATGAATGGCTATTCTTTGATATTTCCACGTGAATTTTCTGATATATAGTTTTTTACGTTGTTGCGGTATATTTCGTAATAAAATGCAACCATCGCGTACACGTGCTTTTTAAAATTTAAAAGGTATTTTTAAATTTTTTGGCTGTATGTAAAATATGAGATGTTTTTAACTTTTGAATTTGTCGTGGAAAATGTAATTGAGATAACATGTTACTTTTTTAATTTTGTTTTATTAGTTTTAGTTAGCTAAATAGTCTATTCTTTATTAATTAGGTATTTAATTTTGTTTAAGGAGCAAAGCCATATGTTTTTGTATGTCAACTTATAAGATAATTTAATTAACTGGCAAAGTTTGTGTCGGGCCAGACACACACTCATAGGTGTATGGTTGCCTAATTGTTTGTCACAATAGGCGTGCGTAGCTGGTTGCTACGCAACGTCGTCTAAAATGGTCGGTATTCTGAGTGCCAAAATCCATGATCTTATAATAGTTCTATAGTTATGTAATATCATTGGTATCTTTGCGGATTTCTTACTACTACTTGACTACGTCTAGGTGATAGTGTAATATCAAAACTAATCCGCAGATAGTCAGACAGACGGACGTAGCAGAACTGTAAAGATTACAAGATGACGACGGAATCTTAAAAACCCCGAATAAGAAATTTTGTTGTTCTTCTAGGAGATACTAGTTTCCTAAGAAGGCTTCTAGGAATTCAATAACAAAAACTTAAAAATTCAAATTCAAATTCAAATTCAAAATATACTTTATTCAAATAGGCTATTTACAGCACTTTTGATCATCGTCAAGTTACAGGTCCATTGGTTATAGATTTTTTTTAAGCTACTACCGGTTCGGAATGTAGTCTCTACCGAGAAGAACCGGCAAGAAACTCGATAGGTACTCTTTTAAAAATCATTTATACATTATGTATTTTTATAACATTTTTTTTTAAACCTGTAAGAACATCAACGCACATTAGATCCACGCCTCTTTGTCCTCAAAATAATCTTGTATTCTTAAAAATAAAAAGAAATCGACTCAAGAGGAAAATACATCTTTTCGAATAAAAAAGAATTTTCAGGAACGGTTAAGAAAAGATGCCGTAATGTGGAAAGTAATAAACATTTAAAAAAATCCTTCGAATTGAAAACCTTCATTGATAACAAACTCCAATGGCTACTTGCGAACACTATTATGTCTTTGATGTTAATTTATCCTACACTATATGGAGTAAACAATAAACTGGCGGTCCACACAAATTTCCCACTCTAGGTGAAATATTTAATTGGCCCCCTCGATTAATAATTTTCATAATGCCTAAATTATAATTGGGCAATTATCGTTATGTTGCCCCTTTACCAGTCGATAAGGTCTATGATAGACACGTACATAGACAGGCTCATAGATGCATTGATTTCTTATTTTATTGATATTAGCAACCCAACATAAAAAAAAAGTATTTTGCTATTAAAAATTTTACCGGTGTAGCAACAAAATCAAGAGATAAACCGTACCTTAAGTTAATAATTGAAAGATTACCCGAAAGCAATTTTAAAAGACGGAACTTGTTTTTAGTCGATATCAATAATCTAAAGTAAATAAATAAATTTTGTTTAAATTAATTTACCGAAATGAAAGATCAAAAGTTTAAAATATACCTTTTAATATACATTGTGGTAATTTATTTAAATACCCTAGTAGCTACGTTTAAAAGCAGTATCAAATAACGATTACACGGGGGCTAAGCCCCTGCGGTAATTCGTTTGATGTTTATTATAACTTAATCATATTTATTGCGTCGATAAACATTAATTTAGTCGGATTTCATCAGATAATGCTGCGTGTTACGCATACATCCACAGCCGCCGCAGTCAATTAATACGATCAATTATTATTAATCCAGAATTACTATTCTCCTTTCGTGGTGTTTGTTCGTGAATGTTTGTTATTACACTGGCAGAGTTTCGCGGTTTCGTTCGCGCTTAATTCCAGAGTAGTAAAGTTTCTGATTATTGCTCCTCTTCTAAGAATCGTGGTGTAATATTTAGTCAGTTTAAAAGCCTCTGCAGGCGAGAAATAATTATTCGAGTAGCCTTTTGTAACGAGAACTTATAACATAGCTTTCGATCTGTATTCTTCTATACGTTGACTTGTCGCACCTCTAGCGAAATTCTCGTTAGATGTGTTGCTAGTCAATTAATGATAAATTATAAGTAATCATAAATTGACTATATTTAAAAAATACCGACCAATAGTATATTTTTCGAAAATTTCGTACGATAGTAATATACCGTATAAAGAATACGAGAAACTAAATGTTTTGCGTACATGTATTCCGAACAACGCTTTAATTTTTTGATGGTATTTTACGACGGTTTTATTTTATGAGTGTGTTTAAGTCCTCTGCAGACAGAAGTCCCGTATCTGTGCAATCCAATAATGAGACGTTGCATCGAGTAGTGTAGTAGATGAACTCGAGATGTGTCAACCTAATAAACCCGTAGAAGACTCGTAGTTATGGTTAAAGATACTTTATTTCTCAAAAAGAAATTACATTTCACTTACTTGAGAAAATTATGTCTATAAGCATATTTTAAATTAAAACTTCGACAATCATAATAAATGTATCACTATTCTTACAATAAATTTTGCTTTAAACAAGAAATTAAAACATACCCTCAAAGCAACAATAATTGTGTACAAAACAGCGATAAGAAATGCAAACTCATAGACACAGAGTAACAAAAACAGTTTGATCATCAGTTATTTATTTCATACTTTATTATTATTCTATTTAATTTAATTTTATTTTAATAATATATTGTCATGTAGTATATGTTTTTTTAGTTTAATTTTAAAGATTTTGAATGAATTTGCATTTTTTATCTCTTTAGGTAATTTATTATAGATTTGTACTCCAGCAAAGATCACGGTGCGCATACCTAAAGCGGTTCGGACTTGAGGTAATAATATATGGTCTCCCCTTCGGCTACTACGGGTGTGAGCCTGATGAACTTTTGTGAATGAGATTTGTGAATTAATTGATTTAATCAGAATTTTTCTTATTAATATACAAGTTCCATATGCGTGCAATTGTTTTATATTCATGAGCTTTGTCTCCTTATACAATTTGACTGTAGGTGTTAAATAATCGTAATTAAATAATATTTTAATGATTTTATTTTGTGCTATTTGTAGGTCCTTTAAGTTGCTTTTTGGAGCAAAACCCCAAATTTCAATTAAATATTGTAAATGTGGTTTTACTAAAGAATTGTATATTATCAGTCGCACTTGTCGCGGAACACAGTGAACGAAGTTACGTAGCTTACCCATTAAAGAACAGAGCTTTGATCTTACGTGGTCAATCTGTACCTTCCAGTTCAAACAATCGTCTAATCGAAGTCCTAAATATTTTTCAGATTGTAATTGTTGCAGTTTTTGATTATTAATTTCGAGAGGAGTGTGTACTGGAATGTTTTTGTTCTTGGGTTTAAAAATGACGTAACTAGTTTTAGATGCATTGATCGTAAGTAAATTTTGTTGAAACCAATGAACTAGTGTGTTAATATCTTGTTGAGCTTGATTTATTATTTCGTTTAAATTACTACCAAAATAAAATAGACATGTGTCGTCTGCGTATAGAGACAGATGACCTTGTATTGGATTTTTATGTATGGAATTTATGTAGATTAAGAACAGTAGTGGACCCAATATGGAACCTTGGGGTACACCAAACTTACCAGTACTGTGAGGTTTACTTTGATACTCCCCAATTTTAACTATCTGATAACGGTTCGATAAATATGATTCAAACATTTTGTGTGCTATTCCTGATACTCCTACGTTACGAAGTTTACTCAACAATATCGAATGGCTTATCGTATCGAACGCTTTTTTGAGGTCTATGAATAGCCCCAAGGCAATATTTTTTTTATCGATATTAGTGTGCAATTTTGTTATCATATCAATCGTGGCTGAGAGAGTGCTAGATTGGGAGCGAAAGCCATATTGTTTTTTGTAAATAAAGTCGATGGATGTAAGGTAGTCATCTAAACGTTTAAATATAATTTTTTCAAAAATTTTTGAAATGACTGGAAGTACGGATATAGGCCGGTAATTGTTTGGATCACTTTTTGACCCAGATTTGTATATAGGAATTACTTTGGCTACTTTTAAGGCATCTGGAAAGATGCCTTCAGCAAGGTGATAGTTTATACATTTTGTTAAAATGTCTGTTATTAGGTTACCAATGCACTTTACAGCTTTAGTAGTTATATAGTCGATCCCAGTACTACAGTTTATATCAAGATTATGGATAATTTTGGAAACTTCAGCGGCATCACAAGGTTTGAAAGAGGACAATTTTGATGAGTAGCGTATTTGTGTTTGTGTGATAGATGGATTTGAAGTGTTGTTATTTTGTTTAGCTAAGATAGTCTCTGCAAGAACAGAACCAATAGTAGCGAAGAAGTGATTGAATGTTTCACAAATCTCATTACCTTCAAGTATAGGGCCGGATTCAGTTTGAAGCTTTGGAGGAGTATTGTCAGCCTTAATTGTATTATTTGACAAAGTATTTAATAAATTCCACATCTTCTTAGTATTTCCTAAATAATTCATAAATTTCTTTTTATAGTATTTCTCTTTAGCACTTCTGATTTTTTCTGCTGTTTTCGATCTTTCAATTTTGAACTGCTTGTCAATTTCTTCATTTTTAGGATCTTGCTTGTATTTAAACCAAAATACATTTCTTTCTTGAATACTAGTTATGATATCTTTGCATATCCAGTCTTGTCGAGGAGGATTTATAATTTTTGTCTTGGTTACTTTGCTGTTGTTAATTCCAGCTTGTATTATTTTTTCTAAATTTTCATAGCTATAGTTTGTAGAACAAAATTTCGTATTGTTAATATAGCTATTAAGTGTTTCATAATTAATTGCTTCGTAATTTATTCGCTTTTTTGTCGGTGGTTTATATTTTTTTATAGAAAAGTAAATTTGCTTATGGTCGGACATGGGGCTTTCAATAATGGCCATATGAAAGCGTTTATCTTTTAGATTTGAGCATACATGGTCAAGAATAGTCTTAGACAGTGTCGTTTCCCGTGTGCAATAATCTTGATGAATGTTGTTGATGAAAATGTATCCAGATTCTTTTATAATACTTTTATAGCATTTGTTATTACGACTTTGGGATAATAAGTCTATATTAAAGTCACCGAATACAATTGCTCGTTTCTTTTGAACCAATTGTGTTGAGTAAAGCTCAAAAAAGTCAGATATATTTGTTGTTCCGGGATTGTAAACAAGTCCTATGTCCAGTGCGTATTTCTCAAGATATATCCAGAGGTAATTAACCCCTCCAGCGTATACTTCTTCAAATAAACTGTGTTTTAAATTATCGTGTACAAATATAGATACGCCACCACCTCTTGAATCTGTTCTGAGGTTGTAATAATGAGTGTAATTCGGTAATTGGTACAAATTAACGTCATCTATGGATCTTAACCATGTTTCGGTCAAGAGAATTATGTGAATTTGATATTGAATCGATTGAATTATACATTTAATTTCATCAAATTTACCATCTTTACGGATACTTCGTACATTAGCATAGAAGAAATTTAATTGAGACTGCGATACAATAAGATCTTGATATGTGTGGCAATATTGGTATGATATATTTTCGTGTGTAATAGTTTCTTTGTCCTGTAAACTTAATGTTTCGAGTTTTTTGGTAAGTTTTGTATAATTCTTGGTGTCCCTTTGATATATTTTATAGTTAGGTTCTCTTCTCCGTTTACTTTCCGGCGATTGAGTTCTTCACTAAGTTCCTTGATTATAGTTCTTTGAGTAGGAGTCTGATCTGAGTATATTTTTACGTTATCAGGTAATTTATTCTTGTTTCGTAATATATATTTCACTTCATGTTGATTTTCAAAACACACCTTAAGCGGTCGATTTTTTCCTTTAGAGTATTTGCCCAGTCGCATAGTTTTATGTATTTTAGGATTTTCAGCTGTCACATTCTGAAAAGTTTTTTGAGCAAGACTCAGATCCATGGCTTGGCGTGCAGAACTATCCGCATTAGTTTGTTCATTTATACCAAAGACTATAATATTCTTTCTTCTGTTAGCCCTTTCCTGCAGTTCATTGATGATTTTCTCGTTATCAAAAACATCTGGGGTACAGGGTTTGGTCGAAATACACTCAAGCTTGCTCAATTTTGCCTCAAGCTCAGATATTTTGGATTCAGCAATGCAGTTATTCTTCTTCAGTTCTATGATTTCGGATTTTACACTTTTTTGTTCTGTTAGCATTTTACCAGTTGATGTTTTGATTTCATTAATTTGATATTTCATTGCAGATATATCATCGCGCATCATTGATAAATTGCTCTCGAGTATTGAGATTAACTCCCCACGGAAGTTGTTGATTTCGGTTACGATGTCACAACATTCTCTTTGTTTTCTTTTACGATATGTAATTTGACTTCCCGAGTCATCGTCACTATCCCGAGATAAGAATACCCTAGTAGCTACGTTTAAAAGCAGTATCAAATAACGATTACACGGGGGCTAAGCCCCTGCGGTAATTCGTTTGATGTTTATTATAACTTAATCATATTTATTGCGTCGATAAACATTAATTTAGTCGGATTTCATCAGATAATGCTGCGTGTTACGCATACATCCACAGCCGCCGCAGTCAATTAATACGATCAATTATTATTAATCCAGAATTACTATTCTCCTTTCGTGGTGTTTGTTCGTGAATGTTTGTTATTACACTGGCAGAGTTTCGCGGTTTCGTTCGCGCTTAATTCCAGAGTAGTAAAGTTTCTGATTATTGCTCCTCTTCTAAGAATCGTGGTGTAATATTTAGTCAGTTTAAAAGCCTCTGCAGGCGAGAAATAATTATTCGAGTAGCCTTTTGTAACGAGAACTTATAACATAGCTTTCGATCTGTATTCTTCTATACGTTGACTTGTCGCACCTCTAGCGAAATTCTCGTTAGATGTGTTGCTAGTCAATTAATGATAAATTATAAGTAATCATAAATTGACTATATTTAAAAAATACCGACCAATAGTATATTTTTCGAAAATTTCGTACGATAGTAATATACCGTATAAAGAATACGAGAAACTAAATGTTTTGCGTACATGTATTCCGAACAACGCTTTAATTTTTTGATGGTATTTTACGACGGTTTTATTTTATGAGTGTGTTTAAGTCCTCTGCAGACAGAAGTCCCGTATCTGTGCAATCCAATAATGAGACGTTGCATCGAGTAGTGTAGTAGATGAACTCGAGATGTGTCAACCTAATAAACCCGTAGAAGACTCGTAGTTTCAGTTTTTAGCGCGTTCAAACAAACAAACTCATAGTTTATATTAGAGTAGATTAGTTCGATGTTTAGATCGGAATGCAGGCTACGTATTAAGATATGCTAATATTATTAGAAGACTACGCTGGCGTTATCTTGAAGCGTCGCGATACGGTGATGTTTCCCCTTTATAAGTGGCCATTGTATTGGAGATCGGGAGATTGTCTTCATGATCATTAGCAGGTTAATGTTTAATCTCAGGGGGTAAGTTTAAAGCTGAGGAAAATCGGGATTTGAAGGCGAAAGTGAATTTTTATCAGAAGATTCGTTGGAATTTTAAATTTAATCTTCTTTAGCATATTATCAGTCAGTCTTGTGTTTTGTGTCTTTTTGAGGCTATCTTCTGTTTAGTGTATCCACTTAACAAACGTTGCTTTGTTAAAAAATAACCCAATATCAAAGAAAGTAATAAGTTTCTTCGATTTTATTTAAGGTCTAAAGTAAATTAACTGCGTATGTATGAAAAATTAATTGGATCTCAAGACGTAAATATGTTCTCAATCTATAGGTACATACGTCGCTTGTTATAATCTGCTTTAAATTGTGATATATCTCGGTCTATTGGACATCCCCAAAAGAAAATAACAATTCCGTTTGAAAGAAACAATTTAAAATATGATAATTTTGAATTAGACGAACTTTTACGAGTCGTTATCAAGTCAAGAATTATAGAATATAAAACTCAGAAAATATGTAATATCCATAAAAGTACTTTTATTAAGTTTTAATGACTTCGTTTCTTCAGGAAGGGGTCCTCGGATTATGGAGTATGTAAATGGCATAACGACACGAGCGGCGTCCGGGGACAAACAAGATGTTATCAACGTTTTAAAAGAGCAGTTGGTATCTAACTTGGCTCAGTGGATTATGAGGAGTAGAACATGCGGATCTTAATTAATGGTGACGGGTTTAGAACCACATAATATTAAAATTCAACCCATCTTTAATGTTGAGGGAAAAACATTGTAATTAAATCTGTAAGTATTGGATGAAATTTTTAGACATATTTGTCCACCAATCTTTCATGAAGCAGCGTAGTAGATTGAGCTCCGTCAGGTCCTCTTTTAGGGCTCTTTATTAGAAGGGTGCCAAAGAGACATCCATCGGGCCAGAGCAGTGAAAAATGTCTCCTCTTAACGTAAATCATTTCCTATGTAAATTTAGTAGTAGAAAAAGCACTCTTTTAAAATAAAGAAAAAGGTTTAGTAAAGAATAATACATTTTAATTGAAAATATAAAAAAAAAATCTCTCACATCCGAAATTTTGTCACCCAGGCCACAGTGCCCTTATAGAAAATCTAGAGCTGCATTGGGCACATTCCAATGTAATTGTATTAATAAATTAGATATTAGTTTGATTAAGTCCTTATATTAATTAACCTAAATGTATTCCTGTGGCTGGGACGAAAAACTGAGCAACTGTTTATTTACTTGAGTGTGATTACGAATAAATATATAAAGATAGTAATAAATAAATAAAACTTACGTTAATACTAATGTCCGCGAGCAGCTGGTTAAGTTCTTATATCTCTTTTGTATTTAAGAGCAGCTTATTTTGTTTTGCGAAATTTCTCATTAAATGCGAAAATTTACCTGTTTTAAAAAGAAAAAATATCATCTACCTCTGTAGAATCGCCGAAAGAGAGAGTGGACTTTTTTTATCAAATTGTCAGTGTACAATTTTGTTTTCTTTTCCCTTTTTTAATGAAAGACCCTAGAGGCGATCATTTTGTTCCCGAGGTGTGTCCTCTAAGAAATTACGTATTTTATAATAACTTTTTACATGCAAATGTTTCTTTCCTTTTTACTTATAAAGAAATAAAGAAAGTAATTTACTGGTTTTTACGCAAATATACATTTTGAGTTACATTTTTGTCCTTTGAATGTTTGTATATTTAAAATTGCTGTAACATATATCCGTAGTTTTTATGGTATATATTGAATCGATCTTTTTAATTTGTTGGAAACGATTAAAAAAAAAAAATTATCGCCTTTTTAACAGACTCCTAAAAAAATAGGAGGATCTTAAGGAGGACTTTTTTATGTTCATTGATTACTTTAAACCGGCTAGATTGATTTGTCTGTGATCGGTTAGATTAGCTCCATAGAATTTTTTCAAAATCAAGATAACTGAAATAAGTATATCTTTGAAGTGAACGAAATGATGTGTTTTTCATTTTAAGTCCGTTCTCTTTTTTTGAAAGTATTGTAAGTTATTATATAATGATTGATTTTCATTTATTGGGACATTTCTTATGTATGGAACTCCTAATGATTTGTATTTTATTCTGTTTTGCTATGCTAATGTTTTTTTGAAATATTAGATTTCATATTTTTATGTCAGGCGTTAGAAATATAAGGTCATTAGTTTTTTTGTAATCTTACTTAATTATGTTTTGGCTAATTAAATTTAGTATTAATCTGTATGTCATTTATATAAAATTGAATTTAATTTTTAAATGTATTTCATGTAAATTATGAAAATGGTCGTATTAATATTATATATTTTTTTCTTTATCTTCTCTTTTAATAAAACTTAGTATATGAAATATAACTAATAATTTATCATTCAATAAATAAAATATTATTCAGGCCGCTAGTTGAAAGGCGCCTCATAGTAAAGAGGCTAGGCTGTTCATTAGACGGCTACTTAATTAAGCTAGACACAAACATAGAGAGGCCAAAAGAAAGGGTTTTTGGCAGTTTATATATTTGCACTGGTATGTTTGTATGTTCCACCGTTTCGTCTAAAGTACTAAACCGATTTTAATGAATAACTTGTCAGTAGATTTGTAATAATAGCCCGAGTGATATATAAATATTACCAAAAATTCATATGACGGATATCTTTTTTATGTAGCAGTTTAGACTAAGCTGATTTATGTGTAATTATTTAATTGTTTGTGTAAGAATATTTATTGCTGACTGCATTACATTTTAAGATTTTTCTTCCATTGTTAGACTGCAGGAACTGGTGAAATTCGCACCACCTATTGAAAATATTCGGTGACAAAAAAGTATACAATTTCCTGTTTCTCGATTTTTTCGATTTTTCTAATCAAATTAGTCGAGCTAATTACGCGTTTTTAAGAGATTTTTTTTATATACTATAGAGAAAGCATAAGTACAGTTTTGTTAGGAACCTATTACTATAGATTATATCGTCCATAGGCATTGTGTTGCAAACTGATACATCATGGGTATATAGACGTAAAAGCTAGCAGCTGTATTGTGGTGTGGTCGGCGGGAAGTTTGGGTAATTTGCATATCTTAATCCGGCTCGGAAGCTGCGTGATGGACGATGGACGCTGGTGTTTTGAGACCATTTAAAAGTTAACGATTTACGATTATATTTAAGCGTGGAACGTTTTGTTTTGTTGTTTCGTGTTTGAAATGCATAATATCATTTATTTGTTGTTTTGTCATCTACCTTTCTTTAAGTAGCAATGGCTACTAAATAGAGGTCACAATGTTATTAAAATATTATATAGAGACGGCGTAGTGGTAGTGGTCGTAGTCTCAACCGATGATAGCGGGTTCAAGCCCTGGCTAGTATTTATGTTTAAATTTATTTCATGCTGGGCGGTAAAGAAAAAAACATCGTGAGGAAACCTGATTGTGCCGGGAGAAATTCTGATAGATCTATATCCACCAACCCGCAGTGGAGCAACGTGGTTACTCAAGATAGCAACTGAAAAGTTGTTGATGGTAGATGAAAATAATCATTTAATTGAAGTGATTTAAATCTGCTTAAAATAGTTTTATTTTAATATGTTGTAATCGCGAAAATCAATTGAATATAGCAAAAGGTGTATACATTGGGTGAGTTTGTGTTCCTTTTTTTAAATATCTTTTATTATTGAATTAGAGGAAGGTTTCTGTGACTACGGCCCCGGGACCTTCATAAAAATAATAGATTATACGAGTATGTACATAATTATATTTGTTGATATAATTTCATTTGTTTTACAATTTTTTTTAAATATATAACTGATAACAATTGTTAACTTTGATGCCTCAGGGCTTCCAGACGTCAAAAATAGTGACGTGATGGATCGTGACAAAATGTATATCCGAATCTGTATCCGTATACAGATACGTTTAAAGTGAAGACCTTTCTTACTTGACCGTTGTCGGTCCACGTAACCTTAAAACGATCGTTTTAAATATATCATTCTTTTAATAAGTTATAAAATAAATTTGTGATTGTTTTAGTGCCTTTTAGCTATATACTATTGTTATGGTAATTATTTGCGATAAATATATGCAACATAAAAGTGCCTAATATTTCCGATATGAAAGTCATGGATCTTCCTTTTCACCAGACATCTGCGAATACGGATACGGATACCTACTATTAGTTTATATCAAAACATGTATTACATAGAAAACCTCTGTTGCAATATTGTATTGTATTTATTAAGAAATAAAGTGTCACTTCGTTTATGTCTCTTGACGTAGTTTTAATAGATACGGATCTTACTTTTTCCGAATACGGAAAGGGACATCCGGCACATCGTCAATCCAAAATAGTACTTTTAAAACGAATGAATTACTTATATCAACCCTGTATATGTAAGTTGATGCCAACAACGATGTCTCTACGACCCTAACGTATTCTTATCTCAATTTCGACTCTATTAAATATACACGCTGATCTCTTTGACAGATTCGTTTTAATTTCCCACGGGTTGATTACTTTTCATCATTGCATATTGGTTTGAGTATTCAATCGTAACTTACAATGAGATAAGAAAAGTTCATAATCCATTTCGATAGAGTAGAAGAGCCGAGGTGGCCTAGTGGTTAGAACTCGTCGACCTCAACCAATGATCAGGGGTTCAAGCCCCGGCTAACACCGTTGTGTTTTCAAGTACTGAATTTGTGTTTAAATTCATTTCGAGTTCGAAGATGGAGGTAAACATCGTGTGAAAACCTACGTGTTTTGGGAGAAATTCTGACACATGTATATCCGCCAACCCGCAATGGAGCATCGTGGTGGATTAAGCGATAAGACTTCTCCTTAATAGGCCTTGTAGTGGGATATTTACATGCTGTTACTTTACTTTACTTTTATAAGTATGAAGCCAGTATATATACGTATGTAGTCAGTACGTTACAGCTAGGCTCTACCTCAGTAAAAGTCCTGTACCACATTCAAAAGTGGTAGGTACTTTACTCACTACAAAAGCTGCCGAATTATAAGATAAACATAATTTACTGGTTAAAAATTAAAGTAACAGTACTTTAATTTTTACACTTTACTTCGATAGAATGTGATAATTTAATTTAATTATTATTTAAGTTCCCACACACGTATGTGTGGGAACGGTATATGAAATTATAACTTAGTAAGTAATAAGACAAGAACATAAGAGTGAAAGTAATAACACTTAAGTAATATAAAAAATTAAACAACGCTGCTCGGAAAAAATGTTACTTTTTAAGGCAACAAAAACATTTGTAAGTTTTTCTCTCGCGAGAGATATAAGACAACTCTGTAACCTGGTCACAGAAGCGTAAGTAGATACGAAAGCTGTGAATGTCACAAATAAGGCACTCACAGTAATTTATTTCAGGTATAAAGCGCAGAAAAATATATTATGTAAATCTTTATGAAAGTCTTACTGAAAAAATTTTACGCGCTCGCCAAATAATATCTATAATGAAAGTTTTTATTGGTGAAAGAAGTTTTTAAATTGGATAAGTAGCATTGGAGACGGGTATTTCCCGCGTAATTCCCGTTACCATGGCAATAATACATCTTATGTCACACTATTGAAACGAATTTAATGATAGGTTATATATTGAAATCCGTCAAACGATTTGGGATGTAGAGAGTGCTAAAGAAATATACGTACTTATGTACATACATAAACTCGAAAAACATAACCCTTCTTCGGCAGTCGGGTAAAAACCGTAACATGTTTGCGAAAGGTAGTATTATTCGCGATCGTCTTTCAGTTGTTGCATTTTATATAATATTTTCAGTATACAACTTAAATACTTGAGTCCTGTCGTGTCTTACTGACCTGACTGACTTTTGAAACTCGTGAACCAAACCGACTGTCTGACTTTTGGAAGTTGTTAATGTAAGCGTACCTAAGTTATTATTACCAGGATACAGGGATATTAACATTTGTAAATTATTCGTAAGTAGCTTACGTAATTATGTTACTTATTCCCGGTAAGACGTGCTTATAGATTAGCCTTAGAAAATAATTACATTTGTAAGTTTTGTTCACGGATTAACACAAGATTTACATAAATTGTGATCACTGCTTTTACACCTAAAGAACCTTAAAGTCAGTGATTTAATTATTGACACTTACGGTTAGGTAGGTCACTGTTACCAGATTACAAAGTTACGAGAGTAGACTTGCATACGTTCTCGCCCTCATTATAGTTTCGTAGCGAATTGTAAGTTAATTTTATTCGTAGCTTGAAATCTATTTTGTGCCCAGATTAGACAACTTGCAAACGAAATATAAATGTACTGTGCCCGCGGCAGTCCTGTCGCGGGTAGTTGCCAACTATTTTAATCTAACTTGCGAGCCCTTTCGGCTCCTCGGAAAATTCTGGGACTCGTTTAGCCGTTAATAAGTTTACAGGACAAACTTTCTTGTTCCCTCCTTTTATTTCTGAACGTCCGGGTTTGTCAAAACAGTAACAGCCGTTTTTATGCTTTCTTGGGTATGTCTATGGCGTGTCTGTTATTGTGGTATTTTCCTGTTATTTCCTTATCTTCCTTTTTCCGAGAAAAAATTCTATTATATAATTGACTATTTTCGGAAAGATGACCTACTCCTTTATTGTAGTTACAAAAATGTAAAAGAGCTATTCAAAACAAATCAAAATGTTTTTATTTAAATTTCGAATTTACATTCTCTCCTTGAAACGTGAAGCAAATGAACCACGATTTCGAGAAAGTTAAACCTCAGAAAGAAACGCGAAAGAAACGCAGTGAGACTTTTTTTGTTGTTCTTTTTTACAACGTTAAGATTGGCTATTGTAATGTATTGAGATAGCCTGGAATCACTCACCTCTAACACAAAAATTTTTCATTTTTTTTCATTTTACTATAACAGGGTTTTCAACTTTTCCTATGATGCTGTTAGCCCGGACAAATAATGTATGTAGATTGTATTTTGAAACACACCCTCCAATTTTTAGTTATGATTGTTGCATTATATAATTATTTAGGTTTAATAGGTTTGTATAGTCAGTAGAACAAAAAATAATGTGTTGAGTATTACAACACTTATTCGTTCAATTGTTATATTTTATTATCTATATTATAAAACTAGCTGGTGCACGCGACTTTGTCTGTAATGTTTGAGATGCTTACGTCATAGTAACTTTATGCAAGCAAAGTTTCAGACCGATCGGTTTAAAATTGACAACATTTCATACAAACTTTCATCTCCTATTTTATGCGCTGGGGCTACAGTTAAAAAACCTTTCTTAGCAGATGCCTACGTCATAAGATCTACCAGAATGCCAATTTTCACTATGTCAGTCAGTCAGTCACCTTTGAGTTATATATATTTATATATCTTAACTCAATTACATCAACGCGGAATCAAGACAGATCTCTAGTAAAATGAAAAGCGGATTGTCAAAAATCATTTTCACTTCGAATATGATAATTTCATCTCAATAATGAGCTCAATCGGTCATAATTACAAAATTCATCAGTTTTACGTTAATATCCAATTATAACGTTTCAATTTACAAATGAAATTAAAAAAAATATGCTGCCTCGTTACTGAATTAATTTTCAATTATATTTCCGTTTCTGCTTATTTTTTTTATTGGAAAAGAATAGAAAAATCTTTGTGGGCTGCGTAATTAATTGTCCATAATTGATAATTGGATATTAGAAAATAACTTCGATTTGTTTTTTTATCGTTTCCGTATTACAAGTCGAATATAATTTTAGAATTCAAAGGAAGATGGCTAATGAGAACGTTTGTTTATGTCAGTTTGTTTGTAATTATTTATTTGTAACTTTTTCTCGTGACTTTATCTACGTTATACTTTGTATGTATAGATAATTAATAATAATTAATAAATAATCATACATTATAGCAACGTCTTTAATTTTTCAATCACAATCTAATAACAAAGAAATTAACTGTGTTCCCGAACACAAGACAGAAAATATCTCGAATTTAGTGCAACAATTAGGAAATATAATCAAATGCCCAGTAAAAGTCGAGGATATCCATTACTGTACTCGTGTGGCTAAAATGAACAACGACAATGCCCGTCCGCGTTCAATACTAGTCCGCTTTAGTAGTCCACGGTTGTCCACTATAATTTTATTTTATTTTATTCTGTCACTTTTTGCATATTAAATTTTGTTGATATGGTAAATGTAGTATTACCTATAATTAAGGCGCCTTTTTATAAATATGTTATGCTGTCTTGTTTTTAACCTTGTAAAGATTGTGTGTCTTGTTGGTAACCCTTTATTAATAAATAAATAAACTTGGCTTCTAGGCTATCGAGATAAAAGAGGCACCGGATATTAAGTCAGACCTAACATTACCACTGTGAACCGTATGCGATTTCGTGATGCGAACACAGTGCGCGAACTAGTTATAATTGAAGTTATACTATTTGAAGATAATTTTATCTTCTTAAATACAATTTCTTATATTCTCTTTTTCGATCAATAGACGATAATAATGATTTGAAATTTTGTACTTATGTGTTAAGTAAATATCTAGATTCCAATTCAATAATGTTTTTCTTGTTTTTAACCTTTGAAAGATTAACAATATTATAATATTTAATACTGTAATAAAAATATTATATTATGCTAACCAAAGTTATCTAAATGTTAATTTAAAATCAAAGAGAAAGGCTTCAAGAAAAAGACAACGTATCTACTTTTCGTGGAAAATGTTCATGACTTGAAAAATAAGTAAAACGAATATTATTATTTTTATACAACATTAGTAGGGACTAAGATAGATCTGAGAATACATACGTATATATCTCGTTTGTCAGTTTTCCATCGAGATTACGTATTTCTCCAACGATCCCGAAGATATATTTTCCGTATATGATTTAAAACGATTTTTCGTACACAAAATGCACTTTTCTAAAACCAAAAACTAGCAACGTTCGGAATTTACGATCCATACCGTTTAGAATTTTGGCGCACCTGTAAAATGCATGCAGAATACCCGCATAAAAGTTAATTCTTAATGCCAGCGGTATAAGGATGAAAATGCAATAAATATGCTGAAAATTTTAGAATTGTATATCTGTATCGTATAAAAATGTGTGGCAGAAAAGTTCGCATGTTTGACAGGTTTATGTTAGGAGTTTTAAGCTCTGCTTATGCTACGTTGGTTTGATCTAAATTTTAAAGTGAAAAATGTTATAATTTTCAATTATATCGTTTTGCATAAAATTGTTTAAGTAAATAAGTAAGTAAGTAAACAACCTTTGTCTGGTGTAAGATTCTCTTTTGTTGTGGAAATAGCATACAGAAGCTTTCCTAGCGACTTTTTCCTCCATCGATAAATACGAAAATATAAACATAAAATTCTATTGAGATATGTGAAGTGTTATGTACTCGTATACAACAAATATCTATAAACATAATAAATAGAAAAAATAATGTTTGTTTGTTCGTATTGTTTACGCTTTCACAAACGTTGTAATGTGAAATTAAATTCAACCTAAAATAACACTTTTGGTTTGTCACATTTTCTATGGAAATAAAAAAAGGTTTTATATTTTTTTCTTTTGCAAGGTTGTAAATTTGTTTATAGATTCATTATTCATCATTGTTTATAGATTAGTAATTATTTATTGAATACTAATGACACATTTGACCAAACGTGAAATGATTTAGTATAAAATACCTTTGGCCAGTAAATCAGCAATTAATTTCATAATACAATCATTTGGTATTACCTGGAAAATTTTATGACAAATAAGTTTTAAAATTTTGACATGTTCTTTTCGAATGTTTACTTTGCCGACTTGTATCTTTTTTCAAACGCGCAGCCATATTGAAAAAATGGCGCCTAAAAACTCTGGTCTCGTTTATTAATCAGTACATCTTTAATTCCGTTACAAAAACTTAACACAATATTATATTTTACAACAATGAAAGTATTGTTCATATGAAATTGAATCGTAATGGATGTAGTTTGTCCTTTTATATAAGAGCAATGGAGGGAAAAGGGAACGCGACTTCATTTGAGGCTCTAATGAGATGAAAATTTACACTTGTGATTCTATTCAGAAGGATAAATTAGTTTTGTCAACAATGGTTTCTGTGAGGTCAAATAGACATATTAAAAGGATCCAACACACCGTGATTTTTATCTTTTGTAAGGGCTACGGCTGTGTCTGTAAAAATGTGATTTAACTAATTTAGGTTTGCGAAGAAGATAAATTACGTGTGATATATTTTACGAACTATTTCGTGGATGGTAAAATGTAATGATGATGCATACGTAACACTTTATACATATATTCATATGTGTACACAAAATGCATACCAACTGAATAGGTTCTTTTTTATTATAAATTTAGACTTTATTACCGATAAATTTTATTGTTATTATTGTACCTATCGCTTAGCAGATATCACTAAAGTATATCATAACATTTTTACAGGAGGCTAATAACGGTGAGCTATTGTTTTCGCAAGGCGATGTATTTTAAGAATTAATTTCTGATTTTTGACGAGACAAATCAACTGTCAAAATACTTGATTACTGCGTTAATAGTGATAGCTCTGTAATAACCCAGGTAGTAAAGTTTAGTGAAAAAAATTAACAAATCATTATATATAGATGTAAATAAACAAGATTAAAAATAAATAAGAATAAAAATTAAATTTGAAAAGGTAGGATAATATAATCTTATAAAAAGATGATTTGCATTCCTCAGCATAAGTTTTTAATTGAAAACGAATAATTAGAGTTTCGCCAGGGTGTATATTTGGAATTGAACTGATAACCAATAGGTATGGTGATGTGTTCGGAATCCAAATCAATTATCAACTGGAGTCGAGTGCCGAGCATTCCTCGCTGTTATTGCAGGCCTGAGATGTGGACAATGCATTAATACTTGTGTACATTTGCTTGGTAACGTACGATCTGTGTAGAATCTGTAGTACATTCAAGCCAAATTAAGGATTTTATTACAATTTTCACGAAAATTTTGTTAATACCATGAAAGTACTCTGATTATATGCAATTATTGTGTAAATTTACTTGTGTAATCAGCGCTGGATTTGCTACAGAAGCACTAGGGGTCAGTGACCAGGGCGGCAAAATTTGAGGTGTCAGAGACTTTTTTGTAAGAAGTTCATTTAAATTTTTTTATACTCTATTAATCTTGTTTTTTTTTTCATTATTTTTAACCTTTTTTCACTACTATATTTGCATGGGTAATAATTTAGGTAAAGGGCGGCATTCTTCAGTGTAGTTCTTCAGATTTATTGTCGAATTTCTCGCTGGGTCTTGTCGGTAGAGACTACATTCCGAATCGGTGCTAGCTTTTAAAAATCTACCTAAATGACCTAAGCCCCAAATGTAAAATTTCGTTTTGTGTTGTTACAAAATTTCAAATTTGTATTCGGTCACTTTAATACTAAACGCATTATATTCAAATTATATCACTGTTTGATTTTAAGCGCAAAACAAGTGAAGTAACTATAACCTACAATCATAGTATTGAATATATTATGATAAACATTATCCGAACCGCGCAATCCCCGCGCTTTATATAATGACATGCAGATAATACATGTACATGTAACTCTGTTTTACCAATATATTTAAGTTCATATGTTATTGATTAGGATATTGCTGTATCGCTAAGCGGCTGATTAACAAAACATTTGCGTAATTAGTGTATTAACTCGTTCTAATGCTAATGCCGGCCATTTTGTGATTTGATGAAAACAGTTTTAGCTTTTAGGTATCATTTAATAAATTAATGAAAGCTTTATTAGCTATAAAAATGTTGCAAGAATAGTATAAAAGAAACATCATAAAATAAAAAAAAATATAAGGCTATTTATCCTTTCTTATCTTTAGTATATATACTATGTACATAAGAAGTTTGACACCGAAGCGAATTTGTGTTAAGTGCGATATCCAAGGTTTCTAAGTTTAAGTTCCGCTGTATAATAGGTTTTGACACTATTTTTGAATCAATTTACTCAGTGTGTATATATGTACATAAAAGGAAGGAAAACATTCTAATCCAAAATTGTTTAAGAATAATATTTTTGACGCGATTTCCGAAAGAGTTACTCAATGTGAATTAACACAAGACAGACAAATATTAAAATATTCATAGCAATCATTATTTAAAATTGCTATGTATTCGTATAATGTCTGGATGTATATAAAATCCTTCGATTCATGTGTAGAATAAAGCTGGGTACTCACAAGCCAGCTGTAACTGTAATAAATCTATACAATTTATTTGTAACTTTGTACATACAAATTGATTTTTATAGTTTTTTTTTTTTAAATAACTATTGTTTAACTACCCATGAGCACGAACGCTGCAAAGTGCTCGCAACGTCGAGACGATGAAAATATTTAATATACGCGATTTAAATACGTTTAAAATAGTTTTATTTCAAAGAGAGGTGAACTTTGCCCAGTTGTGGGACAAATGGACGCTGATAAGCAATAGTATGTCAAGCCATGCAGACTTCAATGTGAATTGGTGTCTAAATATGTTAAACATATTCTTATTAATTTGTTTGAAGAAGTATAAACCCATCTTTTCTTTCCTATATGGCTAAAATGTATAATGAGTTAAAAGCAGATTGGTAGACTAAAAAGTATTATGTAAGAGTAAGTTTTCTAAATATACAAGAATATTCTATATTGTGAACACACTACACCATCTGAAACAGTAAAAAAGAAACTTTTTCCGTATTTATTTAGTTTATATGATTGTAATATATTTTTTTAATATTAAATACATAACGCATAATCCTAATACATCAAGATCTCCGAATTTTACTTTTTGTGGGTTGACACATTATTGCTTATCACCATCCGTATAGAGTGGCAGTGGGATATTTACAGGCTGTTAATTCAAATAAAGGTTCTATCTATATAGTATAATAATTACAGTGTTGAAAATTTCCTCGCCGGATCGTCTACAGCGGCTGGTACGTCCGTATGTACGCAGCTTTAAAGATCGATTCCCTCGCGTATTAGCATATCATAATGGAATTATTGCTACAATATATATCCTGCACTTAATCCGTATATATTTTGATAACAATCGCTATTGATTGTTGCTTACAGTAATTGCGTTGCTCCGAGCGTGAAATCTATTTACGATTGTCTCTTGTTGAAATGAATTATATTATCTAAGACGTGCGCCTTATTAATGTGAGTTATAATCGGGTTTGATAGATGATTCGTCGTTTTCTATGTATATAGTAAAATTGTAAATAGACAGCGTACGTGACATACTAATATTTCGATCGTAATAATACTAATTTCATCTTTCTTATTATTATTCGTTTTTTATTGTAATATATTTATCACTCTATGCAAGTATGTATGTATTTATGTATGTGGGTGTACCTTTGTGGCATTAATTAACGTGTGGGAAGATTTTAATAAATGATATTATGTCATTTCATTCGTCATAACGGTGCGAATGTCATATAAAGTATAACAATTAAAAAAAAAAAAAAAAAAAACAAAATATCCGATTTAGGATGCCAAAAGATAAAAAAAAAATAATTAAAATCGTTAAAATTGTGTTGAGTGTGGTATCGTTAAAAATCATTTTTAGATTTCTTCTTTTTTAGACCTCAACTAGAAGTTACCATGATGTGAAAGTTCTATATCAACCAGAAACTTTACTTGAATTTTAAAAAAATAACAAAATAAATATTTGTATAGTGCACTATTCAAACTCTACCTACCTAACCTACCTATTTTTGCCGGTTCTTCTCGGTACAATCTACATTCCGAATCGGTGGTAGCTCGATTCAAAAGTGCTTGCAAAAGCTTACTTGAATAAAGTATATTTTGATTTAGATTTTCAAACGAAGACTAACACAGAAATAAAAAAATATTACAGAGATATAACGTACGAAATTTTATAACATATAAATAGACAGGTCTCAAATACACAGGGCAAAATATAGAAAAAAAAATAACATTAACTTTGCAAAATCATAGATAATTTTAACATTTCTATCTGAATGTTCTTTAACCACATATTAAAATTAATAAAAAAAATAAAAATTACAAGATGGCTGCCGCGCAACTACGCTTTGTTGGCGCTCACGGACGACATATAAATTATTTTTATGTTTCCTCATCGGCTGTGATGCCGCACACTAAACACTGAGGTTTTGTCTCTGCTGTTATAATAAAATTAACGGAGCTTTTTAATATATGGCTACAATATATCACGGTATGTAATACATGAATATAATTTAATGCTTCATTTGAATATTAATTGTGCTTTCTTTTACAATGTGATATGCGGAAGTTTTAAAAAATCGCTGGAATCTGTTTTTACGAATAGGCTGTAAAAAAACCTCGTTGAATATTCGGATATCGATATGTGCTATATTGGATGTTGGCTTTAAAATAAAATAATAATTGACTTCGACGATATTGTGTATATTTTGAATAGTTCCACAGTAGATGTTAGACTTTTTTCTAAGTAAGACAATCGCGAAGCGCGCCAAAGTATAAACATTACACAGATTTTGTAAGCATAGTGAATTTGTCCCATTCACAGCTTATTTTTTGAAAATTAACTTTTATATATAAAAGTAATTATTACAACATGTTATTTTGGCGTTATTATGAAACTGAAAAAAATCCAATATATTTTAATGATCTGTGTGTCGATACCACTTTCAATTATTTGTAAAACAATGTTTTCAAATAATAAAAAAAAAAGTTTTCAATATACTTTAAGATATAAATATAAAATTTATATCCGTCATCCAAGAACAAAAACTTTTTGAGGGAGCTCAGCTATTCAACAATTTGCCAAATAGCACAAAAAATATTAATATATTAAACAATAAACTAAATGTTAATGAAAAATCATTGTAACCAGCCTATAAATTTTACTCCATTTACTGATTCTTTAATACTACTGTCATTTGTTTATTTCTATCTAGAATACACTACTAACTTCCCAGATATGAAATATAAATTTTTAATACGGTATACTCGCAAATTTAGTAATCTAATTTTAAGTGAAATGTAAACTCTTAAAGTTGAAATAAAATTCTTAAACATTCTTTAACTTTCTTTAAAATGTTTATGATATTAGAAACTTTGGTACGTTGATAAAAAGTTATGTGTTATGCTGATTTATATGTTATATTATTGTCGTTTCATCAAAACCTGCTCAGTAGTTTTTTTTGTAACAAAACATGAGCCAAACTTTCCCATTTAATAAATATAAATATACTAAGAATGATTAGATAAGACTGACAAATTAACACTGTATTTATTTCGATTGACTGAAAAATAACTGATTATATAGACGGCTCTTTTAAATAAGATCTAGTACAGTTGCTAGTACTACTTGTAATTCTGAAAAGTTCATTCTAAAAATACTTAGTCACCAAGAGCAAGTACATTAATAGAAAATAATCAAGACTAGACTTAAGTTTAACAAACTTAGATAAATTTGTTAGCCTTATTAAGGAACAAACTATTGAGTCCGGCATTCATTTTTATTAGGACTTAAGTTTTGCTAAATAATACGCTACTAATAAATATAAAACATAGCTCATGACAAATAGAATAATGTACTTATTAAATGGTGCCACAACTTTTAAAATAGGTCAGTGTCTCCGAAGTCTAAGTTGCACATAAAAAGTATGTTCTTTCATTATTAGTATGTAATATATAGTAAAGATTAAGGAAAAATTCAATCGATGCAAAAATAATCCCTCTCTGCTAGCAAAATGGTACATTTAAGTTCGCACTCCGGAACATAAGGAAAAAAGGACGTCACTGTTAAACTGACCCTCAACATATCTATCGAAAGTTTCGAACTCCAAGGTATGGAGAGGTCGAGATTAGTGGGCAGTGGCGTGTGAAATCAAATAGCACTGCCCCACGCCAAGTTACAAACGCTGAGCGATATTCAAAACTATTAAACTATAGCTCACTCCGGATTCGGCTGGATTTGTAAATAAAGACTTATTCACTTTTATATAGATATTTTTATCCCGATTTTTTTTCTTTTGAAACATTTTGTTTCCTACGATTCAAACACACAACACTAGCACTCCATGATAAATATTCGTATGGCCAATACAGACGTTTGCCGTGAGGTGGGATCGAACCCCCACCGTCAGGGCTGCAATGTCTGTCAAACTCGTCAGTTTTACCCTCGTAATTATTATAAAGCGATTCTGTAACCTGGTAACAACAAGGTTTCCTTACAAAACCAATGGCTGTCAAAAATAAAGGCACTGACCTAAATTTTTTTAGGTGTCAAGAAATAACAAACAATCTATGTATGTCTTTATAAAAGTCTGAGAGCAAAACTTATAAGTGTAACTCTTATCTTATAGTAGCTCTGCTTCGCGTTTTTGTTTATGGTTATTATGAGACGTAGCGTGATGTAATATAGCTAAATAGGTGCAGCCATTCGCAAATGGCGCGCTTATATACATTCGGAAATTGATTTTCATTTATGTAGATATATAATTTTTACACGATTGCGCAACGAAAAAGAAAGGGTGAAAATTTTCACGCGTGTCTTGGTGTGTGGGATTCTAACATGGATGGGTGGATGGGATGGATTTTAACGCTTTCACGGATGTCACGGCGGAAGACGGTATTTTACTCTTAGGTTTTTCTTTTATTTGAAACGAGCTTATTCCAACAGTTTCGCCCCTATTAATCTATTCTATAACACAAATTATGCCTATAATCTTCATCGAAGTACCAAGAATAAGTGTTATAATAATTGGGTCTATACATCTACTCGCAGTGCATAAAATACGATGAAACAAATAAAATAAGATAGAATTATTGAAAAGGAGTTACGGATGACGAATAAATCTTCATTTACAAATAAATACTATTTAATTATATTAGGAAATCATTATGATTTATGATAATCACAGATTAGAATTTACAACTATGTTAGTCTTTCAAAAACCCGCTATGAACATTACGAGTATAATGAAGTCATATTACTAGAGCATACCGGATCGAGCTAAGAAAGCGTTTAGTGAAAACCGTCTAGTGAATTGTAAAAATTTCTTACAATCATGTCTTCCTTATGGAATAAAAGTTCAGAGAAATATTACAATTAACAATAATGTATCCTAAAAATTTTGTCTAAATATTGTGCTTAACAATATCTTATGCAAGCCGCCTTGCTAAAAAGTTACAAAACAAATTTTCTGTTAATCCGATCGCTACCAAACTTCGGCCAATTCGGGATTACTACAATTCGTGATAAATAGTGAAATTTATGTTGCTATAAGATTATATGGTATGCAAAAGCATATTTATATTTATTTTGTATTATTTGCGAGTCTTATCTAGCAATTGCAAGGCAATATTACTAAATAAACATTTCAAATAACTTTGTGTATCAAAAAGGAAGATCTGAGTTTCTAAATACGTCTCATATTTACTTGTAGCTTAAGCTATTTTAAGAGCATGTTTGTACAATTATACGTAAAAATACGTAAAATATTTTGTATAACGTAACAAAACGAGTTCTTCAAACTTAAACACGAAGAGATTTAAACACATAAGATTTGCGACGAAACATTTTGATGTAGAATGTCAAACACAGTAAAGGATTGTTCAAGAAAAAATATAAAAAAACTTACAATCTGCTTATTGAAACCATTGCAACCAGCTCCAATACAATATTTCTATAGTTACAACAACTTGGTGAGGAGTCGTGTCTTTTTGATTCCAAATGATACTGCAGTATCAAGTCAAGATTACGCAATTCTGTTATTTTGATGTTATTCACCTGATATTAAAGTAAATTTCGAGTTTATAGACCAGTAGAGATTGCTCAGATCTTATCAATAACTAAAAAAGAGCTTAAATCTTTGAAACTCCTGCACAAATATTCATAAATTATAGCTAAGAACAA
Organism: Hypolimnas misippus; assembly: GCA_037950945.1. Classification (NCBI taxonomy): domain Eukaryota; kingdom Metazoa; phylum Arthropoda; class Insecta; order Lepidoptera; family Nymphalidae; genus Hypolimnas; species Hypolimnas misippus. The sequence goes on from JBBEEQ010000018.1 coordinate 15,795,236, forward strand.
TCTTACATTAGCTGTCAAACAAAAAAAAACGCATTAGTACAGACAGACACGCGGATATAGAAGTACACGCGTCAAAATTATAACCCCTCTTTTTGGGTCGAGGGATAAAAACAAGATACCATCAAAGACATCTTATTGGAGGTAGTTACAAATACAATTACAGGAACCGTTTAAAAGATATTAAATGTAAAACTGCTTTTAATTTGGACGACAATTCCTTATCGTCGATCGCAGGACTTCAAAATGTAATTACAACAGCGCTTGAGTGTGAAATCAAAGACGGGGATTTACCCTTAACGCTACGAAGTTACGACGCCCGGTGAAATGGTATAACACAAGCCATAGAATTAAATATCTGTCCTTCAAATTAGGGCACCGGAAGTATTGTGTTGAGCTGCTTTAATGTTACGAGATTCTTGAAATAAGTAACGTGTACGATAAATGATAATTGTTAAAGGTATTCCGATATTGCTTCATTGTGTAAAGAATTGAAGGAGATAAGCGGTTTTCCGTTTTTAAACGAATTATCCATTTTAATGTTTAGTTTATTTTAAATAGTTTCGCCGTTACGAGTAACTGTTTAACGTCATTAACAAACACGACTTAAAAAAAATGTAACCCGACTTCAATAATTTCGTTTCCATGAATAACAAACGTATTTAATTTAACTATAATCGATGAACATACATAAAAAAGTCCTCGACGAATTGAGAACCTTCTAGGAAGTCAGTGAAAAAAGAATAGATAGTCATGGCGACTGCTGATAGAAGTGAAATATTTAAATTGAAATAATGGTGGAATAAATCTATACATATAAAATCACTTGTCCTGACTGATTCATCAACGCAGAGCCTAAACCGCTGGGGCTACGAACTTGAAATTTTGGCAGTATGTGGCTTTTAGGTTGCAGGCATCCACTAAGAAAGTGTTTTTTAATTATTCACCCCTAAAAGCAATATATATGTAAAATGTTACTTTGTGGTCATATTTACTTAAAACTTTATACTCATTCTTCTTTATGCTAATAATGAAATATAAAATACAAAAACATCGCAGCAATGTCAATCCCACACACCGAGGTGCAATGGGGTAGTTGAGTTAATATGAAGACAAAAAAAAAAATTCTTTAAAGATCAAAGGTTAAAATAATTTTTATTCTACACGTTTAGTTAAATCCCTTGAAAGATGGTTTTTACCGTTTTTTTTTTTAATTGATTTTATAAAATTAAGTTTTGCTTAGTCTGCCGCTTTGAATAGACGTGTTGCCGATTATATTAAAAATAAAATATTTTTTAAAAAGACAAGACATTGAAGTTAGCACCTAATTAGAACAACATAAAGAACACAATTTGTCAGCCTCGCTTATTAGGACTTACTGCGTTTTATCCTGATAAGGGCATGTGCAGCTCCCCTCACCCCCCGAGTAAACGAGTAAGTTGCTATTTTTCGTTTCACTCAATTGTCGCTTCGTCAAGCTGTGACTCATTACGCTATCGGCAAATCTAAGTAAACATGAGTTCACAATCACTAAGCGTTAGCGGAAAACTCATAAGCGATAGCGGAAGTGGGTCATCACCGGATTTACGAACATTGGATGACTACAATATCACGCTTAGAAAAAGGAAATACGAATGTGATTGTGCCTCTTTGATTAACGAATTTCGGAAGGAGATGATGTCTTTTTTTCAAGATTTCACAAAAACGCACCAGGAATGTTCCTTATCTTTACGTAATGAAATAAAAGAAATAAAAGATGAATTAAAGTCTAATAATGCTGCTTTAGAATCTTTATTATTGGATCAAAACCAAACGAAAGCCGACTTAAAAGAAATGAAATCACTAACTGATACTATAGAGCAAAAAATACACGTTCTTGAAAATGATATTTTTGATTTAAAAAATAACGCTAAAACTGAATATTCTAAAGAATATCCCCTGTCATGGGAGGAAACCATTTCAGAGCTACAAGAACGCTCTCAGCGAGGAAAAAATGTTATACTAGTAGGGATTCCCGAAACAAAAAGTACTAATAGCACAATCAGACGTGATTATGACAAGAATGAAGCTATGAAATTAATTAAAACTATTTATGAGGACTGCCCAAACCCTACTACAGTCTTTAGGCTAGGAAAATACAACCCTAATAAAGATAGATCTCTAAAAGTGTGCTTTGAGAAAAAGGAAACTGCTAAATATATACTTAAAAATAAACGCAAACATAAGTTAGACAAAATCCGAATTTACGCCGATCAAACTCAGTGTCAACAACAACACATGAAAAAACTACAAGATGAACTGGTATCCCGACAAAAAAATGGAGAAAAAGACCTTATTATAAAATATGTAAATGATGTTCCGAAAATTGTAAAGTATAATCCAAAAAACAGTGCGCGCCAGGGACCAAAACTGTCAAAATAAATAGTCAATATAACGAAAAACTTAATATTAGCTATCAAAAACTGAATTGTTACGAGGACATCCATAAAACTAAATCATCACTAAAATTTTTATATACAAATATAAGAAGTCTTGTAAAGATTGATAAATTAGATGAAGTAAAATGCATACTACACTCAATAAAAAGCATTATACATATAATATTAATTACTGAAACATGGATAAAGTCTGATTCAGATGCAGCATTACTTGAGATTCCAAATTATACGCACATATATAGTTATAGAAAGGCTCGGATTGGGGGTGGAGTATCTATATATATTCATAGTTGTCTTAAGCATGAAAATATTAAAGTTATTAATAGAGAAGAAAACGAATACATTTGGGTATATATAAAGAAATATGCAATTAATATTGGAGCTATATACAAACCACCTAATACAAAAACAAAAGATTTTATAGAAAGCTACAGTCAACAGCTAGAGAAAAAACGTAGATGCTTAATATTTGGAGATTTTAATATTAACCTGCTAAGTGATGACTATTATACAAATAACTATAAGAACATGATAAATGAAGCTGGATATACAATCCTTAACAATCTCAATGAAGACTTTTGTACAAGAGAAACACACACAACAAAATCTATTATAGACCACGTTTTGACAAATATGGAAGGTGTGAATTTCCACATGGCTCTCCTTGATACCCCCTTGTCTGACCATAAGCAGATTTACCTAGATATCAAACAGATTAAAGTTGATAAGAAAAAAGAGACACATGAATACTTGTCAACTGATTATACTGCTTTATATAAATCAATGGAAATAACTGTGATCCAAAATAAAGACTACGATTATGAAATATTAGAAAATTTAATTAAGACTAAAATTCAAGAAAATAAATGCACAAAAATAAAAATTTTAAATAAACCCAGAGAAGACTGGATGAACTTGGGACCGCTATTATTTTTAATTTATATAAATAGCATTAGCACAATTGATTTGTCTGGAGATATAACTCTTTACGCGGATGACACAAGCTTATTTTACTTTGGTGATAACATTAAAAATATAATTGACGTAGCTCAACGTGATTTGAGTGTTATTAGCGAATGGTTTCTTTCTAATTTATTAACTATTAATACCAAAAAGACATCATATATGATCTTCGCGCCTAAAAATAAAAATATACCAAATCATGACCAACTAACGATTTTTAACGAACCAATAAATAAAACTGATCATGAAAAATATTTAGGTCTTATAATGGATAGCAAGTTAACCTGGCAATATCATATTGATCATCTTAAAAATAAAATATCCCCTTTGATAGGAGCACTACGTAAAATTTCCTTATGTATACCTAATAAAATTCGTCCAATTATTTATAATTCTTTAGTAAAACCTCATATCGAATATCTTATTGAAATATGGGGCACTGCTGCGAAGTCTAACATAAAGTCATTACAAACTTTACAAAATAAAATTATTAAAGTTCTTTATAAATATGATTATATGACGCCATCCGTTGAATTATACAAAAAAACAAAATTTCTTAATATAAATCAATTATACACTTTAAAAACCTGCATGTTGATTAGAAAAATAATAACAAATAAAACACATTCACATTTACACTTTCATAAAAAAACACATACATACCACACTAGAAAACGTAATAAACTAGAACTTCCAAAGACCAGAACCAACTATGGAAAGAAAAACATTTTATTTGAAGGAGTTCAAATTTATAATAAATTATCAGACTTAATCATTAATAGCAAGAGTTTTCCTATATTCAAAAAACGTGTAATGGAATATGTGCAAAATAATTTATAAGTTAATGTAACCCCTACCTAAACATGTTTGTGTAATACAACTACCCGCAACATTTTATTTTACTGTACATAATTCATAAGGCAGACTTTTAAATGTACCCTCAAGCAAAATTATTGTAATTTCTTATTATAAGTGAACTTTTGTGTTCTTTATGAGAAATAAATGTCTTTAAACCGAAATTCCAAAATATACGCGGGCGAAGCAGCGAGCAACTGCTAGCATAGAAATAAAATAAAATATTGAAATCATTAATCCTCGACGTTAATATTACTGTGACAGTGATGCGAACTCATAAGATTTTTCTCTATCGAAATCGCTTAAAATGCCTAAAGATTTTTTTTTTTATAAAAAAGATAAAATGAAAAAATTGAATTGAATGAATAATTAGGATTTATTTATGATGGTTACAACACTTTATTGTACACTTCTATTTATGATAGGTGTGTTTTTTAATTTCGAAAATTAATTGTCGAAAAACTTTTTTCAATAGCTTAAATCACGTTCAAACATATACATTTTATTCTTACACAAAAAATACGCCTGAAAGGGTAGTAATAACATTTTCGTGAACGAAGACTACGTTACAGCACCTTAAAAATAATAATTTATTATACAAGAATGAGCAAGA